>JBBDGP010000977.1:377500-815000 GCA_037952835.1 Lithobates septentrionalis | reverse complement strand
AGCCTGATCATTCTTAGGTGGCCACACTTTTTTTTTGAAAGCTTTAAATAAATGCAAAGGGCAGTGAGCAACCAAAGGTAGTTGAAGGGGGTTGTTGAAGAAGGACACCCCAAAACATTTTTAGAAGCCCCCAAAAAAAAAAAAAGGTTTCCAGTCTTTGTTTCATGGCAGATACATTTAGTTTCATGCTACTGTACATCCTCCTTTTTGAAAGCTTCAAATAAATGCAAAGGGCAGTGAGCAATCAAAGGTAGTTAAAGGCAGTTGAAGCCACCCCAACCCATTTTTAGAAGCCAAAAAAGAAGGTTTGGAAACTTCCCAGCCTTTGTTTCATGGCAATTCACAATGTGGGTACAATTAGTTTCATGCTACATCCTTCTGCTGCTTTCACCCTGGCACTTCAGCCTTATTCTCTAAGCCAAAAATAATGTGCAACGGGAAGTGACCAATCAAAGGTAGTCTTTCTGAAATCTGAGTTGAGTAAGTAGAATTCTGACTGGTTGCCATAGAATACTGAACTTTAATATTTCTTTACAATCCTTTGTAGTATAAGCCTGATCATTCTTAGATGGCCACACATTTTTTTTAAAAGCTTTAAATAAATGCAAAGGGCAGTGAGCAATCAAAGGTAGTTGAAGGGGGTTGTTGAAGAAGGACACCCCAAAACATTTTTAGTAGCCCAAAAAAAAAAAAAAGGTTTCCAGTCTTTGTTTCATGGCAGATACATTTAGTTTCATGCTACATCCTCCTGCTGCTTTCACTCTGGCACTTCAGCCTTATCCACTAAGCCAAAAATAACATGCAAAGGGCAGTGACCAATCAAAGATAGTCCGTCTGAGATCTGAGCTGAGTAAGTAGAAATCTGACTGGTTACCTTAGACCAGTGTTTCTCAACCTTTTTTTTCAGTCAAGGCGCCCTTTAAAATGATGGACAATCTCAAGGCACCCTCCAAAATTAGCACCCCATTCTAAAATGTAAAAACTATTCTAATAGTTTTACATAATGCAGCAACATTCACACACACAGGACACCCAACGTTAGAGGTGATTTATTCTTACAAAGCAAATACTAGTACTGACTAGTATGCCAGTGTTTCTCTTCTCCCTCAGTTTTTCTCCAATACTTACCTAATTAGACACCAAAGCTGATGGATAGAGGCAAGGGAGCACCAAACAAGGATTGCAAACCATGGACCAGAGACAGAGAGATGACTCCCTGAAGATAGCTATCTTCAGGTAGACATCTCTTTGTCTCTGGTCCTTGGTTTTGCAATTATTGTCTATAGTTGTAGATGGGTCCCGTCTATTTGACGAATCAGTGTAGATATAATCACTCACATACTACCATTGGTTAGTGGGTCCTTGCTCTATTTTATTTTTTTTAAAAGCACCAAACAAGGATGCTATGCAGGCAACTGACATCCTCCTTATCAACAGATGATGCCATTGGTTGTTAGGAGGTAGGCAGCTAGAAGGTTTTAATAGTGTACAATGAAAACCTGTAGCAGGTTTCATTCACTTTTATACAATTTTGGGCCAATTTTTAGGCATTTTGCCAAGGCATCCCTGAAGAAAGCTCAAAGCACCCCAGGGTGCCTGGGCTCCGTGGTTGAAAAAGGCTGCCTTAGACCACTGAACTTTAATATTTCTTTACAATCCTTTATAAAATAAGCCTGATCATTCTTAGGTGGCCACACATTTTTAAAATCTTTAAATAAATGCAAAGGGCAGTAAGCAATCAAAGGTAGTTGAAGAAGGACGTCTCCAACACAATTTTAGAAAGGTTTTCAAGCCTGCTTTGACAAAGAATTTCGACTGGTTGCCATAGACTACTGAACTTTAATATTTCTTTACAATCATTTATAGTATAAGCCTGATCATTCTTAGGTGGCCACACATTTTTTTTCAAAAGCTTTAAATATAAATTCATTCATTGCTTGGGAGAGCTGAGTAGGGTAAGACTTAAGAAATTGCGATAACGGCCACAGAAGTCTGCAAGCGGGTTAATTTTTCTTGTCTGGCCATTTTATTTCTATCATTTGATTATTTGTAACTGACAGCTGCAGCCAAGACTATGAATATTATTCAGATAATGGGCAGCTCTTAGACCTTGTGTTAAAACAATTGACAAAATGTTTGTCAGTATATGGCTTTATTGTATATTATACGAGAAATTTATAATTAAAGAAATGTTGATCATAAAAATTAAAAATTATTTGAATTTGCTACTGTGTTTATTGTCATAATCTGTATGATGTGGTTGTTCTATTGGCAAATTAGGGGTTGAAGAGCATTATTAAGATATTGAGTCTTCCTTACATATTGAACTTCATTACATACTGTAAATATGTCTTTTGAAAAGCCAACGTTTTTGTCTTTTTCAGACTCTAGGTGGCGCCTCTTCTGGGAGCAAAGATGAGTGATCCATTAGGTCTTATGCAGCGTACACGCGGTCAGACTTTTCTACCAGACTTGTCCGATGGACGTCGACGGACCAAATCCGGCGGACAATCCGATCATGTGTGGGCTTCACCGGACCTTCAGCGGACTTTTACAGTCGCAAATTTGACGGACTTTAGATTTGGAACAGGCTTCAAATCTTTACGTCGTAACTCCGCCGGACCCAGAAATCCGCTCGTCTGTATGCTAGTCCGACGGACAAAAACCGACACTAGGGCAGCTATTGACTACTGGCTATCAACTTCCTTATTTTAGTCCGGTGTACGTCATCCCGTATGAGTTAGTCGGTGTGATCGTGTGTAGGCAAGTCCGTTCGTTAAAAAGTCAGTCGGAAGTCCGTCAAAAGTCAGTCGAAAGTCCGCTGGAAAGTCTGTCGGACAAGTCCGGTCGAAAAGCCGGCCGTGTGTACGTGGCCTTATTGTCATCCTTTGTCATGAGGTCTTCACTCTGCTGCTGGAGTCTTCAGGGCCCTTTGAAGATCCTGCCAATTGATCCATTAGGAAGTGTCCACATCACCATGTAGAGATGTAGGTAGCCGAAGAAGGACCCTGCCAATCTGCAGTCCAGAAGAGAGTAGACTCGGGGCAGAAGGTTTATGGTTGGGTCCATTTATGTATTTATTTACTTATTTGTTATTAACATAGATAATTAGCTAGAGGGGATAGAAGGGTGCTAAGATCAGTGGGGGAGTCCCTGGATTTCAGATTTAAATCATCCCTATAACAAGGGTCCTACACAGCATTGTTAGGAAGTGACTGGACATTTAAATTTATATAATATATAAAGTAATGGAAAGATCCCTTATCTGGAAATCAGGGCACTTTATTATTACAGAGAGACTGCCCCAGTACACCCATCCCCCCCCCCCCCCCCCCCGCCGGCCTTAGACATTATATTCTCAATAACTTCACTATACCTGACACCTGGATAATACTGTTATAGAGAATTATGACAGCTCTTGCGTAGACCTTGGTGTATGTGTTTAAAGACTGCCATTATACTCTCTGAAAGTTCCCTTTAATCGAAGGAAATGTTTCCACTGTATAATCTAAATTTTTCCTTCACAATGTCACAGTTGTCAATGGGGTGGGTTGGCACAGACATAGCATGGATCTCATAGCAGGGAGGCCACACACAACAAATAAAGGGTGTTTTCCACTAATAGGAATCATATTTAACTGGCAAGCAAGGTTCTCTTAAAGCCCAACTCCAGAAAACTATAAAATTATCCCTTGCAGTGGGGCTGTGCTCACACTGAAAAGGTTAATCACTGGTTTAGGTCTAGAGGATGCAAACAAGCAGATATACTTAACCTATCCTCCACTCCACCCTGCTGCTAGACCGGTCCATGCAGCATCTTCCCCTCTACACAATTTCCTGCACCTGGGCAAAGAGAAGACAAAAATTTGGAAGTACAACAATAGCTGTTTTTCCAAATGCAGAACCCAGGACTCCGGAGGGAGGCAGGAGACACTGACATCATTCTCACCTAGGACAGAAATGCAGATGTGTTGCTTTGCAGCACAAAAAATAAATCACAAAAAAAAATACATTAGTATATGTATATATATATATATATATATATATATATATATACATAAATATATTACCAAAAGTATTGGGACACCTGCCTTTACACACACATAAACTTTAATGGCATCCCAGTCTTGGTCCGTAGGGTTCAATATTGAGTTGGCCCACCCTTTGCAGCTATAACAGCTTCAACTCTTCTGGGAAGGCTGTCCACAAGGTTTAGGAGCGTGTCTATGGGAATGTTTGACCATTCTTCCAGAAGCGTATTTGTGAGGTCAGGCACAGATGTTGAACGAGAAGGCCTGGCTTGCAGTCTCCGCTCTTATTCATCCCAAAGGTGTTCTATCGGGTTGAGGTCAAGACTCTGTGCAGGCCAGTCAAGTTCCTTCACCCCAAACTCACTCATCCATGTCTTTATGTTGTAAAAAAATATGATAGCCATAAAACTCTATGTTATATACAGTATCTCACAAAAGTGAGTACAACCCTCACATTGTTGTAAATATTTTATTATATCTTTTCATGTGACAACACTGAAGAAATGACACTTTGCTACAATGTAAAGTAGTGAGTGTACAGCTTGTATAACAGTGTAAATTTGTTGTCCCCTCAAAATAACTCAACACACAGCCATTAATGTCTAAACCGCTGGCAACAAAAGTGAGTACACCCCTTAAGTGAAAATGTCTAAATTGGGCCCTTTAGCCATTTTCCCTCCCTGGTGTCATGTGACTCGTTGTGTGTTACAATGTGTCAGGTGTGAATTGTAAGCAGGTGTGTTAAATTTGGTGTTATTGCTCTCACTCTCTCATACTGGTCACTGGAAGTTCAATGTGGCACCTCATAGTAAAGAACTCCCTGAGGTTCTGAAAAAAAGAATTGTTGCTCTACATAAAGATGGCCTAGGCTATAAGAAGATTGCCAAGACCCTGAGCTGCAGCACGGTGGCCAAGACCATACAGTGATTTAACAGGACAGGTCCCACTCAGAACAGACCTTGCCATGGTTGACCAAAGAAGTTGAGTGCACGTGCTCAGTGTCATATGTCATATCCAGAGGTCCTGGGTGGCTTAACTCCAACGTAAAAATGCATATAAAAGCAAAGGAGAAGGCCTTCAAAAAATACAAGGTTGAGGGATCAGCATCAGCATTCCAACTTTACAAAGAATGCAACAAGAAATGTAAGGGTGCAATCAGGGTGGCTAAGATAGAACACAAACGGCACATTGCAGAGGACAGTAAAAAATTCCCAATAAATTCTTTAAGTACATAAATAGTAAGAAATGGAGGTCAGATCATATTGGTCCCATAAAGAATAATGAAGGGAATCTGGTTATTAAGGATGGAGAGATGGCAAAGGTATTAAATTTATTCTTCTCCTCAGTCTTCACAAGGGAATCAGGAGGCTTCAGTAATCAAAACTGCAAAGTTTATCCTCATGACATGTCACAGGAAGCACCCTCATGGCTAACAGAGGACAGAATTAGAAATAGACTTGAAAAACTCAACATTAATAAGTCACCGGGACCAGATGGCTTGCACCCAAGGGTCCTTAAGGAACTCAGTCAAGTAATTGCCAGACCATTGTTCCTAAGTCTACTGACTGGAATGGTACCAGCTGATTGGAGAAAAGCCAATGTAGCACCAATATTTAAAAAAGGGCCAAGATACATCCCTAGGAATTACAGACCAGTTAGCCTCACATCAATTGTATGGAAGCTCTTGGAGGGACTATATACAAGATTTTATTAATGACAACGGTATCATTAGCTGTAATCAACATGGATTCATGAGGAATCATTCTTGCCGAACCAATCTATTATCCTTCTATGAGGAGGTGAGCTGCCATCTAGAGCAAGGAAGACCCGTAGACGTGGTGTATCTGGATTTTGCAAAAGCTTTAGATACAGTTCCCCATAAACGTTTACTCTACAAAGTAAGGTCCATTAGCATGGACCATAGGGTGAGTACATGGATTGAAAACTGGCTACAGGGGCGAGTTCAGAGGGTAGTGATAAATGGGGAGTACTTGGAATGGTCCAGGGTGGAAAGTGGGGTCCCCCAGGGTTCTGTCCTGGGACCAATGATTTATTCATAAACGACCTGGTGGATGGGATAAACAGCTTAGTCTCTGTATTTGCAGATGATACTAAGCTAAGCAGGGCAATAACTTCTCCAAAGGATGTGGGAACCTTGCAAAAAGATCTGAACAAATTAATGGGGTGGGCAACTACATGGCAAATGAGGTTTAATGTAGAAAAATGTAAAATAATGCATTTGGGTGGAAAAAACATGAATGCAATCTACTCACTAGGGGGAGAACCTCTGGGGGAATCTAGGATGGAAAAGGACCTGGGGGTCCTAGTAGATGACAAGCAAATAGAATATTGGCATGCACTGAAAAGGGGATTAACTCCAGAGATAAAACAATAATTCTCCTACTCTACAAGACTCGTTCAGCTGCACCTGGAGTATGCCATCCAGTTCTGCACATCAGTCCTCAGGAAGGATGTGCTGGGGCTTCATGAGTGCTGCTGGCACTGGGGAGCTACAGTTCAGTGAGGAAACCATTAATGCCAACATGTACTGTGACAACTGAAGCAGAGCATGATCCCCTCCCTTCAGAGACTGGGCCGCAGGGCAGTATTCCAACATGTTAGCGACCCCAAACATACCCCCAAGACGACCACTGCCTTGCTAAAGAAGCTGAGGGTAAAGGTGATGGACTGGCCAAGCATGTCTCCAGACCTAAACCCTATTGAGCATCTGTGGGGCATCCTCAAACAGAAGGTGGAGGAGCGCAAGGTCTCTAAAATCCCCCAGCTCTGTGATGTCGTCATGGAGGAGCAGAAGAGGACTCCAATGGCAACTTGTGAAGCTCTGGTGAACTCCATGCCCAAGAGGGTTAGGGCAGTGCTGGAAAATAATGGTGGCCACACAAAATATTGACACTTTGGGACCAATTTAGACATTTTCACTTAGGGGTGTACTCACTGTTGCCAGTGGTTTAGATATTAATGGCTGTGTGTTGAGTTATTTTTGAGGGGACAGAAAATTTATACTGTTATACAAGCTGTACACTCACTACTTTACATTGTAGCAAAGTGTAATTTATTCAGTGTTGTCACATAAAAAGATAAAATAAAATATTTACAAAAATGTGAGGGGTGTACTCACTTTTGTGAGATACTGTATAAATATATGTTAAAGGCTAAGTTCACCTTTTATGAAAAATAATAAATGCACATCTTTTTGCAGGTAAGCAAAACGTGCATTCATTATCTGTTTTACTCTGCAGCCTGTAATTATAAGCAGATTGCAGGTACAGTTCTAGGATCATAGTTACATAGTAAGTGAGGTTGAAAAAAGACACAAGTCCATCAAGTCCAAGCTATGTGTGATTATATGTCAGTATTACATTGTATATCCCTGTATGTAGCGGTCGTTCAGGTGCTTATCTAATAGTTTCTTGAAACTATCAATGCCCCCCGCTGAGACCACCGCCTGTGGAAGGGAATTCCACATTCTTGCCGCACTTACAGTAAAGAACCCTCTACGTAGTTTAAGGTTAAAGCTCTTTTCTTCTAATTTTAATGAGTGGCCACGAGTCTTGTTAAAGTCCCTTCTGCAAAAAGGTTTTATCCCTATTGTGGGGTCACCAGTACGGTATTTGTATATTGAAATCATATCCCCTCTCAAGCATCTCTTCTCCAGAGAGAATAAGTTCCTGCAGACACTCAGTCCAGCTACAGTTACTGAATAGCAGGAAAAAACATTGAGCTATGAGGATGCTCACCAGCGCCCTCACAGTTCATTGAGAACTACAAGCTGTCGTCCATGGAGGCCGACGGTAGATGCAGTTCTCTCATTCACAAAACTCTGTAAATGAATGACGTTGCTGTGTTGGCTGAGCCCCGCATGGCCACGCTGTTTTTAAATTCTGACAGCAGGGTGAAGATCCCCCGCCCGCTCTCACAGGGAGGGGGGATCGGGGGGGGGGGGGGGTTCCACCCTAAATACACATTCCAAAGGTGAACTTACCCTTTAAGGAAAATGCTGCAATACTAGCATCAAGGGCGTTAGCTGCTTGAAGTTTGCATGTTCTCACTGTGCTTTCATTGGTTTCCTCCAGGTACTCTGGGTCCTCCCACACTCCAAGATGGTAGGTTCATTGGTAGCTGCACCAAGACATGCTGGTAGGTAAATTGGTAGGTAAATTGGTAGCTTCACCAAGACAATCTGGTAGGTAAATTGGTAGCTGCACCAAGACATGCTGGTAGGTACATTGGTAGCTTCACCAAGACATGTTGGTAGGAAAATTGGTAGATGCACCAAGACATGCTGGTAGGTACATTGGTAGCTTCACCAATATATGCTAGTAGGTACATTGGTAGCTGCACCAAGACATGCTGGTAGGTACATTGGTAGCTTCACCAAGACATGCTGGTAGGTACATTGGTAGCTGCACCAAGATATGCTGGTAGGTACATTGGTAGCTGCACCAAGACATGCTGGTAGGTAAAGTAGTAGCTGCACAAAGACACGCTGGTAGGTAAATTGGCCCTAGTATGTGTGTAAATATACATGTGAGATAGGGACTTTAGATTGTAAGCTCATTGAGGGCAGAGACTGATATGAATGTATAGTATGTAAAGCACTTGTTAATGCCTGTAATTAATAATTATATAAATAAAGAAAAAAATATCTCAATGCATAAGCTCAATGAAAATACATCATGCATTCCATATAAGAAGAAAAAGGGAACAAAATATTTGACACAAAGATCACAAAGAGCGCTCTATGTTACATTTTCTTTATCAGTCATAGAAAACCACGTAATGCATATTTGGGGATAATTAGATATATAATGGGGCATGATTTATGAACCACTTAAAACTCTTTATGTAAGCAGCGTTAATTTGTTGCGTCTCTACAAACTCTCAACTCAGTAGAACATCGCCTGATGCCGTCAGGGTTAAGGGTTAAGGAAGCATCTCCTCTCCACCAAGAATAGCATCCTGGCAAAGGAATATGACTTCATTCAAAGGCAATGAAATGACTCCTGCTGTGCCACAGGCCACTCTGTCTCTGCTTGAGGGATCATAAGCATCCTCGGTGAGGAAACAGAATCCATAGGTGGTCTTGATGCACTCTTGCACAGAAAAATAACTTTTGAGTAAACTGTAGATGAGTTAAAATGGGCCATTCTGCACAACTCATTCTATGTTTTGTCTCTAATGGTGCATTCACAAATACGTTTTTACGACAAACAGACTGAAAAACACAACCCAACCATAAAATAATAGAATGTTTAGACAGGACAGGAAATGAAAGCATCTGAAAACACATACATAGGTCTCCTTTGTGCTCGGAAATGCCCATTATACACTAGCAAATAAGCATTTTATGCTTCCCTAAAAGCTGTTATTACTGGCAACGCTAACTTTGTCCAATGGTTGTAAACATACCTGAGGTTACATTTTGTTAGGGAAAAGTAGACTTAGATTTTAGCCAATTCAGTAACTACTAGGTGCTGTAAAGTGCAAATGCCATCTACATAACCCACAGGAAGCCTTTTGCTTGGCTGAATCAGTATTTGTGAAATTAAAGCTTTAGCCTGATATTTTGGTACCAGTATTATAGTGGAGTGAAATATAGCGTTAACATAATGGACCAATACTTCCAAAATATAACATATACTTTGTGTAAAAGAGCTTCTAATAACGGTTGAAAAATTTACGGAAAAGTAGTCATATATGAAACAGTATTTAATTTTATTTTTTTTAATATTCAAAGCAAACTCCTCCCATCCATCCATGCCTCCATGCTTCATTGTTAACAAATCACTTTGAAAAATATTGCACTGCAATATCATCTTGGGCCCCAACGCTAGCCAATGTCAGGTGTACCACTGGCCAGTGGAAAGGTGTCACATTGATAAGTGTGGAGCCCGAGATGATGAGGGTGGCCTCTTGCACAATTCCCATTTAAGCACCCTGGTAGTGGAGATAAGGACTGCTAGGGCAGTGGAAGGGTGCAGGTGCCTGGAAGCTCTAAGAGTGAGCTGTGGCTTGGAGTCCTTCCAGTGGTGGTGTGGAGTCCGGTCACAAGCCTTGTTTAGCGGGAGCCAGGCAGACAGGTGCAGAATCAGGATCAGGTTAAAGGTTGGGAATAGACAGAAGTCGGTAATGTGCTGGCGTATGACGTAGTCATAAATCCAAGACGAGGTCAGTAGCATAAGCGAGAAGCAGATATAACAGGCAGGGGTAATTCAAGAGAAGTGTCAGACGTAGCCGGGTCAGGAACAAGGTCAGCAGACATGGACTAGAATTAGGAACACAAGAACCAAAGCTGAAGACAATCCAGCGCTGAAGCCAGACAGACTCTCCATTTAAATAGGCTGCTGGGCACCAGAATCTGTGGATGCGTGCGCAAGCCTATATGTACGTGCACGTGCCCACATGTATGCGCCAATTCTAGTCCTTGATCATCTTGGGCTTCTAGGCTCTTACACATGGGCATGAGAATGAGCACCTGCTGCACAGGAATGGACACCTACTGCACAAGATCCCAGACACAAGGGTTAAAGTGGTACTCAACTGTATTTGAGCACCACAAACTGAAAATGCTATGTAATTCATTTTGATGCTCAAAGCAATTTCCCCCATCCATCTATATCTCCATGCTTTTGTTTTGTTGAGAAACCCCCCCCCCCCCCCCTCAGCAGTTCTAGCCACGGCCAACTTGAGTAAGGGCAGATGATTCATGTAGCACTTACTTCCTGGAATCCATCTGCCCTTAGTTCAGGCATGCAGGCAGAAGGGTGTGCTTAGCTGAGAAAACCCCCTCATCCAGAAGAAAGAAATAAACGTCCATGAAGACTCCTTGGATGTATGACATCATTTTGGACTAGGCCAGAAACCAGGAAGCAACTAAAGAAATGTAAAAAAAAAATTGTTTAAAACAAGTAAATCTAATATGTCTTCCTATCTATTTACTAATGTTAGCAGCATAAGGATTAAAAATAGCTAATGTTCCCTGAGAAAGTTTAGTTCCACTTTAAGAAAATGTTTTCTCTACTCATGAAATGTCAAGATTGCTGCACACCACTGTAAAATTTCTACTTTTCTTATGCCAGATAGTGGAGCTGTGTGTCTCAAATATAGAGAGAGTCCCTTTGGTATTGTCTAGTATATGATGAGTAGGAATGAGCTTGCGTTTGTTTGGAACCAGGGTCATGTCCACTCCAAACCAGCTTTCATTCCTAGCCCAGTGAGCTGTGGATAGGTAATCCCCTACCCTGCAGCTGACGTTAAACAGGGGTGGTAATGCTTGCAACATCATTGACCTACTATGGCCGCATGGCCATAGTAGGTCATTGACTTTGACCAATGATCATGGCCATGTTAGGTCAATGATATCCTGATCATCCCTGCCCCTTTGTAGGATCAGCTTCAGGGTGGTAATCCCCTGCCCACAGCTCATTGGGCCAAGAATAACAAAGGACTTCTGGGTTCAGATGCAAACCCAATTCCAAACAAATGCAAGCCCGTCCATAGTAATGGGTGAATACAACACCCAGTCCAATTTACTGTACAGGGTGACAACATCTTCATCCTTGTATGGGATATTTCATTTGACCTTTTGAGAATTATTCGTTAATACAGATTACTTCTGTCCACTACTTCTTTGGCTTCTCTGTAAGATAAGGCTCCAGCAATGGTGTGTTGATTAAGTCATCATGTGTGGCCAAGTTCCTTTAATTGGTTTGTGCGTGTGTGTTTATGGATGGTAAAAAAACAAAAATTATCTGTACTAATAAAGAAATTTAGTATTTTTGATATATACTGTATATACAGTGTGTATATATATATATATATATATATATATATATATATATATATATATATATATATATATACAGTGGTTATAGAAAAGAATCACCCCCTTTAAAATAATCACATTTTGTTGCTTTGCAGCCTGAAATGAAGACAGACACAGTTGTATCCAGCTGTATTTACTCAGTGCAACTTCTAACATACATGTGAAAAATATAACACCAACATGTCAGGAAAAAAAATGAAAAACAGAATCACTGAGTTGGAAAAAGTATCACCCCCTTGTATTAGCATTTTGTTGGGCCATCTTTTGCTTTATTTGCAGCCTTTAGTCTGTTGCGATATGTCTCTACTAACTTTGTACATCTAAACTTTGCAATATTTGCCCACTCTTCTTTGCAGAACTGATCAAGTTCAGTATAATTTGATGGTCACCGTTTGTGGACTGCAGTCTTCAAGTCATTCCATAGATTTTCAATGGGGTTTAGGTCTGGGCTCTGACTAGGCCATGCAAGGACATTCACCTTTTTCTCCTTCAACCACTGTGTGCTCATTGTTGCTGTGTGGTTTGGGTCATTTTCATGCTGGAAGGTAAACCTTCTTCCCATTGACAATTATCTGGCAGAGGGCAGCAGATTTTCCTCAAGAATTTGATGGTATTTTTCCCCATTAATTTTTCTTAACAAGAGATTACCACCCCCATAACAGGATATTACCACCTCCATCCTTTACTGTAGGAATGGTGTTATTTGGATGGTGAGCTGTATTGGATTTCCGCCAGACATATTGTTTGATGTTGAGGCCAAATAATAAAATTTTAGTCTCATCTGACCCCCTCATCACACCTTGAAGGTTCTGAGACCACACGGATAAAGGCATTATAGTCAAATGAGACTAAAACTGAATTATTTGGCCTCAACACCAAACGATATGTCTGGCATATCACCCCCATGTGACGTCACCGACTGGTGCATGCTGGGTTGGTGATGTCACAAGGGGGCAGTACCACCAAGTGATGTTGCCAGATGGCTCCACTCCTTACCTATTTAATAACTGCCAAATGGCGGAGCAGGCAGACCGTGATAGTCTTGGTCATGGGTGGAACTTTCTTTTTTTTTTGAGGTGCGGCGGTGCGGCGGGCGTCACGATTGACGATGGATCTACATTGGGGGACATTGTTTTTTTCTTTTTAATAAAGGACATGTCAAAAACTGTATGTGTGTTTATTTCTTTTTGACACTTTTTTTGGTGAACCAGTAGGGGTACAATGTAGGGGTAAACATGGGGGGCAGAGACCCCTGCCCAAAAGCACCAGCTCCATGTTGAGGGCATGTGGCCTGTATGGTTCAGGAGGGGGCACCCGCTCAAACCCCACCCTCCTTCCTGCACGTTAGGATAAAGGTCTGGCCTGGACTTTGGGGGGGGCCCCTTGGCCTTTTCTTTCTTTAACCAATTGCTTACAGGGCACTTAAACCCCCCTCCTATCCAGACCAATTTTTAGCTTTCAGCACTGACGCATTTTGAATGACAATTGCGCGGTCATACAACACTGTACCCAAATGAAATTTTTATCATTTTTTCCCCACAAATAGAGCTTTCTTTTGGTGGTATTTGATCACCTCTGCGGTTTTTATTTTTTGTTAAAAAAATTTAAAAAGACCGAATTTTTTTAAAAAAAAAATATTTTTTTTTTATATTTTGTTATAAAATTTTTAAAAAGGGTAATTTTTCTCCTTCATTGATGTACGCTGATGAGGCGGCACCAATGGGCACTGATAGGTGGCAGTGATGGGCACTGATGGGTGGCAGTGATAGGCACTGATTGGTGGCAATAATGGGCACTGATCTTGTACACTGCTAGGTGGCACTGATTGGCACCACTGGTGGGCATTCTTAGGTGGCAATGGTGGGCATTGATAGGTGGCACTTGTAGGCATTGATAGGTGGCACTTATGGGCATTGATACTTGGCCCTGGTGGTCACTGTGGACACTGTGATGTGGCAATGTCAGGTGGCACTGGCAGGGGGTACTTGTGGCACAATTGAGGCATTATTGCCTCCTCCTCTTCGGGACCGATGTCCCTTGCTGGTGAGCCGGTGATCGGCTTTTTTTTCTCCTCGCACTGTCAGCGCGAGGAGAAAAAAAAAACGATCACAGAGCTTTTGTTTTGATCATGTGATCAGCTGTCATTGGCTGACAGCTGATCACATGGTAAGGGGCCGGGACCGGCCCCTTACTTGGATCGGTGATCACCCGAGTCTCAGTGACTTGGTGATCACAGCGCGCTCCACGCGCGCCCTACAGGGCGCGCGCAGAGCACGTGCACAGGGGAGCCCGTCATATGACGGCCTCCCGGGAATTCAGGTCCACGCTGTAGCCGTCATTCGGCTATAGCGCGGATGTCAAGCAGTTTATTTTGATGGGGGGGGGGCACGCCATTTTTTTCCCATTTTTGTATCGCTGGCAATGGGTTTTTTTTTCTGTGACCTAAAGGAGAAGTATAACCAAAATATCTTTGGCCATATAAAGCAATTTTATAACTTTATAAATAGACCCCTGAAGTACGCAAACTGTTTATTTGCAAGGGGCCCTTTGCAACCTGTGTCCTATACAGTTTGACATCATGTTCCAAGTAGTGCCCAGTGTATCACTGGCCACTGTGGCCAGTGGGAGAGGTTAAGGTGTAACTCAACTGTATCTGACAACCACAAACGGAAAACTGCTGTCCCTTATAAATATGCAGGGGTTTTTTTGTTTTTTATTTTCTTAAAGCGGAGTTCCGCCAAAAAAGAAAAAAATTAAAAGTCAGCAGCTACAAATACTGCAGCTGCTGACTTTTAAAATAAGGACACTCACCTGTCCAGGGTGCCCGCGATGTCCTTATCCAAAGCCAACCCGTCCCTTGGCTCCCTGGTTGAGGCGCCGGGATCTTCAGTAAGGGAATCGGTAAGTAAAGCCTTGCGGCTTCACAGCCTGGTTCCCTACTGCGCATGCGCGAGTCGCGCTATGTGTCTTGACTGGTCCCGGCTGTCTTCTGGGACCTGTGCGTCTCCCAGAAGACAGCGGGAGAGGGGGAGAAGGGGCCGAGCATGGCGTAGATCGCTGCAGATTCTGTGGCAATCTATTGCTGGAAGTGGGAGCAAATACCTTTATAAAGTTGCTTTAAAGCAGAGTTCCACCCAAAAATGGAACTTCCGCTTATCCGGTCCCCCCCCCCCCCTCCAGTGTCACATTTGGCATCTTTCAGGGGGGAGCAGATACCTGTCTAATACAGGTATTAGACAGGTATCTGCTCCCCCCTCCCCCTTGAAAGGTGCCAAAATGTGACACCGGAGGGGGGGAGGAACCGGATAAGCGGAAGTTCCATTTTTGGGTGGAACTCCGCTTTAAAGCAACTTTATAAATTGCCCCTAAGTGTACAAGCTGTTTATTTGCATGCTGCCCTTTGCAACCTGTTTAACATCATGTCCCAAGTAGTGCCACATCTTTTGCTATCCAAACAATTATTGGCAACCGTGACCCACAAAGCTAGTCCTGGAAGGGGTAAACGCTTTTCTTTTATTTGAACTCTTATATCCTTCAAACATCTTATCCCAATTATTAAAGGGCTCGCCTCTGCACCCAGGGGTAGACTAAAGCTCTCCTTTAAACTGAAACAGCTGATTTAGAGTACTTCCTGCCCTTGCATCTTTTATTGTTCCACCTCAGCACTTTGAACTTGACCGTGGTGTGAAAGGCCCACCAGGGAAATAAATGGCAAAAAAAAAAAATTGCTTGAAGATTATATTATGTGTAATATACATCTGCGTGTGGGTGTGAAAAACATAAAATGAGACTGACACAAATAATACGCTGAGGTGGATAATCCAGAGCTCCTCCATGGTGGTCACTGCTATTTAAAACAAAAACATTATGAGAAATAGGAACACTGGTACCGACGGGTCGTTCTTCCTCTAGAAAATCCAAGCAGCCTGATTCATCACGCTGGGAAAACAATAGTCTTTAATCATGCCTTAAATGTCTTCTTTCCCATAAATCTGAAACATTTTCTTCCTTTTATATAAATAAAATCCCGGGTAACCTCTCTACCCATGGAAAAGCCGGGTCTATGTTTGACCGCTCTAGCATTGACGGGGTCGGTGTTAATTTCAATGTAGGACACTTTATGACTTACAAATTCATTTTTGGCTCAGCCAAAGATCTTTTTCAATATTCCCCACAATACTCATTACAGTAAAACAGCTTCGCAATAAACTATCATTGTTTGTTTCTGCTGCGGCTTTTACAATGGGACGCGTTGCTTCTGAAATATAGCGCGAAGCAGGCCTGGTTTGCAAGCTCTAAATTGCCTGCGTGCCTATAGGGACCCTGTGTACAATCATTAGGCTGTAACTGCATCCATTCATTCCACAAGCAGGTAGCTCGCACACATGTGTCTCGTACTATTTCCCTCTTGCCACACTTGAACCGTCATAAAGGCAATTGCGATAAAGGAGAAGCGGTTTTATCATGTATGCCAGTCAGTAAATTGATGATGTTAATCAAACAAGAAGAAAACGTGCTTTGTTTGCATGGGGTTTTTTTTTTTTTTCTTTACCTATTGTTTTCATAAAATCATCACATATTTGCACATCCTCCATAAAAAAGAATAGTTTTATTGTACTTATTTGTATTTTTATGTTTTACAGATTTACTTTAAATTCTCCTACAGGGCTCTTTGAATTCTGTCCTGCAGTGTTGAGAATAAACATTAGCAGGACATTTTTTACTCTCCTTCCTACATAAGTGGCAGCTGCAGGGAGGAAGATAAAGGACTGAGCGCTGATTGGCTGTTAGTGCAGGAAAGGTGAAGGACCTACCCCTAGCAGCCAGCCAGGAGGATTTTTATTGGCTGCTTCAGTTTTGGCACTCCCCCCCTTACAGTTGGTATTACAAAAACACTTTCCTGGTGCCTCAATGGCTGCATACGTGTGATCAGTGGCGGCCGGTGGAATTTTTTTTGGGGGGTGGCAAACAGTATGCCACCTCCATGTTCCCAACCCACCCCCCCCCCATCGGTCGGTAGCACTTACCCCATCACCGGCGTCTTCCGCTGTTTGGCAGCTGCGGCCTCCCGTTCTTCTCTCCACGAGTCATAACGGCGTTGGCAGCTTCCATTTCCTCCCTCCTCCTCGGCGGCCAATCAGGAGTCTTCTCTTTTCAGCCAATCAGAAAACGTGTATCACACCCACTTCTGATTGGCCGGATTGAGGATCCGTGTTTCAACAGCGAATATTAATTTGCTGTTGTAACACACCTGGGTGGGCTCCGGTCGCATCCTCTGCGACCAGAGCCCACCCTATTTGAAGCCTTTAAGAGCCTCTGGCTCTAATCACGTTCTTCAAAATACACCCCCGCCGCTGTAATTCATGCGCCCGATGCCCTGAAAGGGGCCGGAAGCATGAATAGGGGGTGGCCGTGGCGGCCATAGATAGATTCATGCTATGCCCGCTTATGAAGTTCTATGAACGTAAGGCGTACGGGGGAGGAACTACGTGCAGATGTCACCCGCTGCCGACCTGCATATTACACAACTCAGCCATCTGTGATGGAAATGCTGTTTTTTAAACAGCTGTTTGTGAGTAACCATTTTTAAAATAAAGCTGCTTTGTAACTGATCCACAGTGATCCAATAGTGTCGGCGGTAAAACGCAGCTATTTTTAGCGGCGTTTTACCGCCGGATTAGCGGCGCATTACGGCTGCTAGCGGGGCGCTTTTACCCCCCCGCTAGCGGCCGAGAAAGGGTTAAAACCGCCTGCAATGCACCGCAATAGCGGCATTTTGCCGGCGGTATCCCAACGCTGCCCTGGGGAGCAGCGGTGGAGGAGCGGTAAACACACCGCTCCGTCACCGCTCCAAAGAAGCTGCTGGTAGGACTTTTCCTGACGTCCTGCCAGCGCAGCCCTCCGGTGTAAAAGCCCTCGGGCTTTCACACTGGAGACAATGCTGCAGCTGTTTGAGGGCGGATTGCGGGCGCTATTTTTAACGCTATAGCGCCTGCAAAACACCCTCGGTGTGAAAGGGGTCAGTTGTTTTTGTTTCAAGTGATACTAAAGGTTCGTTTTTTATTTGTTTAAAATAACAAACATGCCATACTTACCTCCACTGTGCAGCTTGTTTTGCACAGAGTGGCCCTGAACCTCCTCTTCTGGAGTCCCTCGGCAGCTCTCACGACTCCTACCCACATCAGATAACCCCCTAGGACAAGCGCTCTCCCGAGGGGGTTACCTTGCAGGCATGCTCCCGAGTCCAGCATTTGCGGCCATAGACACGAATGCCGGACTCGGCCCCACCCCCCGGGCGCCCGCGTCATTGGATGTGATTGACAGCAGCGGGAGCCAATGGCTGCGCTGCTATCAATCCATTAAATCAGGACCCAAGACATCGGCTTTTGCTGGTGTGCTCATTTCCAGGATAAGATAGAGGGGGTACAGGTAAGTAAAACAGGGGCTCGGGGGGCTGCAGCATTACAGGAGGGTTTTCACCTCAATGAATAGAATGCATTGAGGTGAAAAACCTCGAAGGTTTACAACCCCTTTCACCTTTTGTATATTCCGGGGAATATACTGGAGTTCCTGTCTTTGCCTGGATCATTTACCCTATGAAGGGACCTGTCTATTTGACCATTTGTTAATTCAGTGGTCCAGTCCTTAAGGTGAACGAAGCAATTGCTCTGAAGGTGGAGGGTCTGTCACCATTATCTTCCTTGAATTGTGCGATTGTCATGTGTAATCCTCTTGGTGCTTGCTGGGACTTTTAGTCCTCTTCACCTCTTTTTTTTATGATTGCTTTTTTAATACTGCATTTATCATTGTATTTTTAATTTACCTGTTGTTACGCTGGACCTTACCGAATGAATGTCAGGTGTTCCACTGGCCAGTGAGAGGGGATAAAGTTTTACTAAACCCAGGACCCTGCATTCACTATATCTGGTCTCCCACAGTACACAGAACATGGAAATGCAATTATTTTAGTAAATATAAACTGCTAAATACTTTTTCTTATCAGCAGTATATAGCAGTCTTGTGACTTCTATCAGTGTCCGGCTGAGCACTAGTTAAAATGGAGTTCCAGCCTGTAAAAATAAAAATAAATTAAAGTCAGGAGTTACAAATACTGTAGCTGCTAACTTTTAATATGACACTTACCTGTCCAGGGATCCCACAATGTCAGCACCCCACGCCGATGGACGTCTTCAGGCTTCACAGCCAGTTTCCTACTATTCATGAGCGAGTCACGCTGTGCTGCGCCTTCTGAATGGTTCCGTCATCTTCTGGGACACACACAGGTCCCATAAGGCAGCAGGGGGAAGGAGGAGGGGTCGGACATGACGTAGATTGCCATGTGGCGATCTTACCAGGAAGTGGGAGTGGGTACCTGTCAAAATCAGGTACCTGCTCCCCCATGCCCCCAAAAAATGCCGAATGTGGCAGTGGAGGGGGGAAGAATGTGAACAAGCGGAGCTTCCCCTTTTAGGTGGAGCTCCACTTTAAAGCTTGTCGGAGGTGTTTTCATTCTCCTATGACTGTCCTATGAGGCTGCAGGACCCCTGACCCTCTGTCTGCAGTGCTGATTGGTCCTGCACCCTCCCATGAAAAAAAAAACTCTTTAGCAATACACACCAAACTAAGCATGTGCAGAGTGCCTCCAAGGCTCTGTCTTATCAGGTGACAGATTAGGGACAGTGAAAGAAGTGGAGGATCAGAGAAGATAGGATCAAAAAGCCTTTTTACACCATGTGGAGGATTAACCCCTTATGTTCCACAGTGAATATAACAAGCATGCTTTACTGGACTGATTTTACTGTTGTGGGTTTAGTAGCACTTTAAGGCAGAACGCAACTGTATATGAGCACCACAAACTGAAAACACTATTTGATTATTTTTTTATATTCAAAGTCCATGCTGTATTTTGTTGAGAAATCACTTTGAAGAACATCCCCTTCGCATTTCTAGCTGTGGCCATCTTGAGTAAGGACAGATGATTCATGCAGCATTTACTTCCTGGAGGGTGTGCTCAGTTGAGAAAGCCCCACCTCCCTTCCTCCAGATAAAAGAAAAAAATGCCCATGAAGACTCCTGGGATGTATGACATCATTTTGGCCTAGGCCAGAAACCTCAAAGTAACCAAATGTAGAAAAAAAAGTTTAAAACAAATAAATATAATATACCTTTCTACCTATTTAGTAGGGCTAGCTGCATAAGGATTACAAATAGTTAATGTTGATTAAGAGAGTTTAATTAGGCTTTAGGAGCGGTCCAATCTCATTCTGGGCCCCAACGCTAGCCAACGTCAGGTGTACTACAGGCCAGTGGGTGGGGGTTAACGAGGGACTAAGACTTTTAGACTCTGAATCAGTAGAACCCATATTTAGACATTCCTTGTATTTTAGGGCCTAGGAGATGTGAGCTTTACCTAGGAGATTTGGATTTGGGGTACCTGATAAGGTCGTGCTTAGTAATACCTTATTTCCCGGCGTATAAAACAACCTCCCCCTTATATTCCAGTGAAAACATAGGTTTTGGCCTATACACGCCGTATAAGACTACCCCCCTTCAGAAGCAACACCCAAGGCAACACCATTAAAAAAAAAAGAACATCAGAAACATTAATTTTGATTTAAATAATTTTAATTAAAATGGTTATGACTTACCGGTACCTAAAATCCTTCAATATCCTCATAATGTTCATATCTGACATCATAAGTTCATCGATGACATCTTGTGGTACATTTGTAAGACAGTCATCATATGGATCTAACTCCGAATCAGATGGTGTGGCTTCAGCTTCAGCTTCCCCTTCATCTTGCCACAAGTAGTCATCTTACATACCATCCAATTTGGTATGTCACACTTTTTGACTGACTTGATTACTTTTTCTGCTTCAATATCATTCCAGGCTTTTATGACAAAGTTACACAAAACATTCAACTGTGGAGAATGCATGTTTCCTCCTTTTGTGAATGACTTTTCGCCGCTAACCATGCACTCGTTCCACCGTTCTCGAATGCGATCTTTAAATGGCTTGTTTAGGCACACATCCAGTGGCTGTACCAACGATGTCAATCCGGCAGGAATAACTGCCGCTTCTATGTTTATTCTTGTCAGCCTTTCCTTTGTGCTAGGAGTTAATTGAGCCGTGAACATATCCCACATCAGTAGGCTACGTTCTCGACGAAGTCCACCTGGTCGCCTACTCCATACATTTTCAAGCCATAGCTTTACCCCTTCTTCATCCATCCAGCCTTTTTCATTCACATGTACAAAAAACTCCCAACAGGGAACTTGATTTTCGGCATGGTTTTTCTTTTAAAAATAATCATTGGTCTTAGTTTGGCGCTATCAGCTGTACATGCTAGTACCACTGTAAAACTGGACTTCTCATGTCCTGTTGTTTTAACTAAAATTGTTTTTGCAACTTTTGAATCAGCAGTTTTATTTCCAACCATATCGAAATTCATAGGACTTTCATCCATATTTCCGTTGTGACTTATGGGTAGAGCTCCAAAGGGATGAAGCTAAGGGGAAAATAATACTGGGAGTATGCTATAGGCCCCCTAACCTGAGGGAGGAAGTGGAGACGGATCTCCTATCACAAATTGGATTAGCAGCAAGGATGGGAAGTGTTATCATAATGGGGGATTTTAATTATCCAGACATAGACTGGGCGGAGGGAACCGCGCATTCATTTAAGGCTCGCCAGTTCCTTAATGTCTTGCAGGACAATTTTATGGGTCAGATGGTAGACGCACCAACTAGAAATAAAACATTACTAGATCTACTGATTACCAACAATACAGACCTGATAACAGATGTGGAAATACGGGGCAATTTAGGTAACAGCGATCACAGGTCAATTAGTTTCAGTATAAATCACACAAATAGGAGACATGAAGGGAACACAAAGACACTGAATTTCAAAAGAGCCAACTTCCCTAAACTACAAACCTTGCTAAAAGGCATAAATTGGGATAAAATATTAGGAACAAAGAATACAGAGGAGAGATGGGTTTGCTTTAAGAGCATATTAAATAAGGGCATTAGCCAATGTATCCCATTGGGTAATAAATTTAAAAGAGCGAACAAACATCCTGGATGGCTTAACTCCAATGTAAAAATGCATATAAAAGCAAAGGAGAAGGCCTTCAAAAAATACAAGGTTGAGGGATCATCCACAGCATTCAGAATTTATAAAGAATGCAATAAGAAATGTAAGGGTGCAATTAGGATGGCTAAGATAGAACATGAAAGACACATAGCGGAGGAGAGCAAAAAAAATCCCAAGAAATTCTTTAAGTATGTAAACAGTAAAAAAGGGAGGACAGACCATATTGGCCCCATAAAGAATGAGAAAGGACATCTGGTTACAAAGGATGGGGAGATGGCAGAGGTATTGAATTTATTCTTCTCCTCAGTATTCACGAGTGAATCGGGGGG
Organism: Lithobates septentrionalis; assembly: GCA_037952835.1. Lineage (NCBI taxonomy): Eukaryota > Metazoa > Chordata > Amphibia > Anura > Ranidae > Lithobates > Lithobates septentrionalis. The sequence goes on along the minus strand of JBBDGP010000977.1, from coordinate 792,692 downwards.
CTTCAGTAACCAAAACTGCAGTGTTTATCCTCATGACACAACACAGGAAGCACCTACATGGTTAACAGAGGACGGAATTAAAATTAGACTTGAGAAACTTAACATTAATAAATCACCGGGACCAGATGGCTTGCATCCGAGGGTACTTAGGGAACTCAGTCAGGTGATTGCCAGACCGTTGTTCCTAATTTTTACAGACAGTCTATTGACTGGAATGGTACCAGCTGATTGGAGAAAAGCCAATGTAGCACCAATATTTAAAAAGGGCCCAAAAAACATCCCTGGGAATTACAGACCAGTTAGCCTAACATCAATAGTATGTAAACTCTTGGAGGGGATGATAAGGGACTATATACAAGATTTTAGTAATAAGAATGATATCATTAGCAGTAATCAGCATGGATTCATGAAGAATCGTTCTTGCCAAACCAATCTATTAACCTTCTATGAGGAGGTGAGTTGCCATCTAGATAAAGGATGGCCCGTAGACGTGGTGTATCTGGATTTTGCAAAAGCATTTGACACAGTTCCCCATAAACGTTTACTGTACAAAATAAGGTGCGTTGGCATGGACCATAGGGTGAGTACATGGATTGAAAACTGGCTACAAGGGCGTGTTCAGAGGGTGGTGATAAATGGGGAGTACTCAGAATGGTCAGGGGTGGGTAGTGGGGTCCCCCAGGGTTCTGTGCTGGGACCAATCCTATTCAATTTGTTCATAAATGACCTGGAGGATGGGATAAACAGTTCCATCTCTGTATTTGCAGACGATACTAAGCTAAGCAGGGCAATAACTTCTCCGCAGGATGTGGAAATCTTGCAAAAAGACCTGAACAAATTAATGGGGTGGGCGACTACATGGCAAATGAGGTTCAATGTAGAAAAATGTAAAATAATGCATTTGGGTGTCAAAAATATGAATGCAATCTATACACTGGGGGGAGAACCTCTGGGGGAATCTAGGATGGAAAAGGACCTGGGGGTCCTAGTAGATGATAGGCTCAGCAATGGCATGCAATGCCAAGCTGCTGCTAATAAAGCAAACAGAATATTGGCATGCATTAAAAGGGGGATCAACTGCAGAGATAAAACGATAATTCTCCCGCTCTACAAGACTCTGGTCCGCCCGCACCTGGAGTATGCTGTCCAGTTCTGGGCACCAGTCCTCAGGAGGGACGTACTGGAAATGGAGCGAGTACAAAGAAGGGCAACAAAGCTAATAAAGGGTCTGGAGGATCTTAGTTATGAGGAAAGGTTGCGAGCACTGAACTTATTCTCTCTGGAGAAGAGACGCTTGAGAGGGGATATGATTTCAATTTACAAATACTGTACTGGTGACCCCACAATAGGGATAAAACTTTTTCGCAGAAGAGAGTTTAATAAGACTCGTGGCCACTCATTACAATTAGAAGAAAAGAGGTTTAACCTTAAACTACGTAGAGGGTTCTTTACTGTAAGAGCGGCAAGGATGTGGAATTCCCTTCCACAGGCGGTGGTCTCAGCGGGGAGCATTGATAGCTTCAAGAAACTATTAGATAATCACCTGAATGACCGCAATATACAGGGATATGTAATGTAATACTGACACATAATCACACACATAGGTTGGACTTGATGGACTTGTGTCTTTTTTCAACCTCACCTACTATGTACTATGTACTTAACGCATAGCCATGTTTCTCGCGCTGTTGTATTACATATTGATGGAAATGACTTACTTTGCCGTCGAGATCTGCAGGTACATTTTTGTGCAATTTTGGTCTTTTGCCTCAGGACCAGATCATTCCTTTCCAAGAACCTAGTACACCAGGATATAGTGGCCTTAACTCCTTTGCTGTGATCTGGGTTAGATTTGGCCCACTGAAGTGAAAAAATCTGTATGTTGTTTCGTGTCACTACATAACCATTTTGACCATGCTCATGCACCATGTCTGCTACATGCTTTTCGAGGTCTGGCCAATGTGGGGTGCCTCTTCTTAATGCACACTTACCCCTTGGCATACTCTTTAATGGATGTTCCTTTGCTTTCCAGTCTCGGACCATCTTTTCTGTTACTCCATATTGTCTGGCTGCAGCACAGTTATGATGTTCCTTGGCAAAGTTTACAACTTTGAGCTTGAAGCTGGCTTCATTTTTCCTTCTTTTTGCTGGTGCCATGATGGGGTCTTGTCTATCAGCCATTTTACACCCACTAATCTGTAATCTGTCAGGTATTACCACTGTATTACCACTGTTATGAAATCAAAAAGGAAACTGGCGAACTACAAGTCCCAGAGATCCCACAATTGGTAGCCAGCAACAATGGCCAGTGAATCCTCTCCTCCAATGCAATACGGCAAATGAGAGCACCAGAAATCATAACTATATGAAGGGGAGATCTGGAGCTGGATGTGCGGTAATACTGCATGTATAGTAGCACCAGGTACATTGCAGAATACAGTATACACCGCTGAGCCAATCACGGCGAGCGATGTATTCTATTAATAAATACAAAGCCTGCTTGGATTGGCAGAGGCTGTAACATCATCAGCCCGCGCCTCTCTGACTCTCAAAGCCAGTCCGAGCAGGCTAATATATGTAGCCTGCTCGGATTGGCAGAGGTTGTTACTCCAATCCGAGCAGGCTCTGTAATATTAATAGAATACATCGCTCACCGGGATTGGCTCAGCGGTGTATACTGTATGTAGCCGAAGCTACATCCAGTATTACCGCACATCCGGCATGCATTCTGCGGGCTGACATCCAGCGGGTGGCATTTCATACCCGGCGTATAAGATGACCCCGGCTTTTTGGCTGTTTTTTTTAAGTGTAAAAGGTCGTTTTATACGCCAGAAAATACGGTACTCAGTTTTCAAACTGTTATCAGTGTAATGTACAATTTTGCCTTTGTAGCTCTTGACTGTTGCTTCCGTTATTGTTGCTTTGCTGGGTGTGTCTCTCAAATTAACATTCTTTTATTCAGCCTTGGTGTGTCAGAGGGTGTGGCACTGCCGGAAGAGTTGTTGTCACCGGGAATCATGGAACCCGTACATCAGCGGTAGCTCTGGGAGTAAGCGATACATATACGTTAACACTTCTCTCAAAAAGAACAACCCACAAGGTCTTTCTTCTCCAGTTTATCTGAAATTTCAATGCTGTGCACAAGAAGTTCTACGGGAAAGAGAGAAGACTTGTTAGATGATTTTTAGACATTTTCCAGTCGTTTTGAAATTTTTGTATACAATAGTGAGCCCCGCCAAAGCTCATAAGTGATCATTTATGCTCTAGAGTTTACCCTGCCATGCCTTAATTATTGCATATATTGTTTGAACCTGTTGTATCGCTTACAAATACATATTTTGGTTGTCAAGACACAAAAAGGCAAGTGTCCATCAAATCTAATCTCCTACAAACTCCATCAGTCTTATATCCCCCCAACAACTATGTCCATTTTTGTCTCTCAGGGGCAAACAGTAGAATCAATTCCATGATCCCAAGCTCTAGTAATTATAACTCGGTTAACTCTTTGAAATCAGTGGCGGCCCGTGCAATAGGGGCACACGGGCGCCGCCCCCTTATCCATGCATCCGACACCCTTATCTACATACAGGGACGCCGTACGCATGGATTACAATGGGGGGGTGAAGCATGTGATTAGAGCCAGAGGCTCTTATAGGCTTCAAAAAGGGTGGACTCTGGGCGCAGAGCAGTGTGCCCGAAGCCCACCCAGTTGTGTGACGATAGCAAATGAATATTCGCTATCGCCACACTGATCCTCCTCCTGCCCAATCAGGAAGCAGGTCTGAGACCCGTCACCCATTTGGCTGAAAGTACAGGCGATCCTATTGGACGCCTAGCAGTAGGAGAGAAGAGACGCACGGTGGAATAGGACACAGGAGCCGCTGCCTGACCCACAGCTCGCCGCCCGTCACCCAATCCCTGACCGAAAAGCTCGCAGCCCGTCACCTGCTGCCTGACCCGCAGCCCTTCACCTGCCAACTGGATGGGGTAAGTGGCGGTAAGTGCCAGACAGACCAGCAGACAGCGCGCGGGAGTTGCTGGTTAAGTGCCGCCGGCCGCTCGGGGGAGGGGGGTTGTTCGCCGCTATACTGCATGTATATTCATTCTGTGTAAATGCTGAGAAAAAACGGAATGCTATCAAGCTCTTTTTTGCACCTCCTGCCCAACACTCCTGAAGGCAGTGAATGAAAATGTAATGGCACAGAATGGTACGAATGGAAGGCAGGCAGTACAGGATCTGTGTTGCTGTCAGATGCGTGCAGTAGAGAACTGAGAATCACGGAGCAGATTACACCAAGGTTTACAGGTTACAGGAACTAGGTTAGGGCCCTTATTGAGGAAGGACAGAGCATGGCAGAGGGATACTAGATTAGGATACAGAGGCAGAGTAGGGGCTCAAACAGCCAAGCAGAGTAGTACCAGATCAGGATGTGAAAACAAAGTCCAGGAAACAAACAAAAGTCAGTAACAGTTGGGCAAACAGAATGCGAGGAAAAAAGCAGAGTTAGGAAAGCAGCCTGAGCTCACAACCAAGAGGCAAGAGTCCAGAGACAGGTTGGGAGGCCAACCGGGTTATACACAGAATCAGAATCAACAGGTCAGGTAATCAGGAAAAATCTGAAGATCACACAAAAACTGATTTCTATAGGCCACTATAGGTGCCAGTAGTAGTGACGAAATTGCAATCTAATTTTCACAAAGTGATGGAAAATTGGCGCAAAAGTAAGAACCAGAGTGTCACAGGGATGCTGTAATAGTCAATCACCTGAAATCATACAATAAAATAATTACAGCGCTCACAATAGTGCAAAAATTGATATCAAATATAAATCATTCAATGTGAAAACAATTCATCACCAATTATACTATTGAATATTGCAAAACATCCCAATAAAAGTGCTCTTGTGCTCCAATCCTCTGAAAAGTGCAATAGTGCTCCACACTTTCACTTTTCAGTCTAATGCCGCGTACACACGATCGGAATTTCCGACGGGAAATGTTCGATGTGAGCTTGTTGTCGGGAAGTCCGTGTGTATGCTCCATCAAACATTTGCTGTCGGAATTTCCACACACAAATGTTTGAGAGCAGGTTCTCAAATTTTCCTCCAACAAAACTTGTTGTCAGAAAGTCTGATCGTGTGTACACAAGTCCGTTGCACAAAAGTCCACGCATGCTCGGAATCAAGCAGAAGGAGCTGCACTGGCTATTGAACTTCCTTTTTATAGTCCCGTCGTACGAGTTCTTGACGTTCGGAATTTCCAACAACATTTGTGTGACCGTGTGTATGTAAGACAAGTTTGAGCCAACATCCGCCGGAACTAAATCCACGGTTTTCTTGTCGGAAAATCCGATCGTCTGTACGGGGCATAAGGGTCATACAAGCTGAAATCTGGCAGGAAATTACAACTCAAAGAGGTCCAATGAAGATCTCCCCCAGCATGGTAGTCGAAGGATGAGATATTCACCAAAATGAAAAAAAGGAACTGATAGTGAAGTTCTGTATAGCTGGTGTTTATTGCGCAAAGAGCCTGTGTACAATGCAGGAATTCAATCCAGGAAACACCGCATCCAGCGTGCGTTCCACTGAAACCGGAAGTGACGTAGTTTGGACTTGGCACGAGAAATTACATCTACGCGTTTCACCCACAAGGCGTCATTAAGGACCTCCTCGTCAATCTCAATCATTTATTGTGATCAGCTGGATAAAACAATAAAATGCCCAAAAAAAAACATTAAAATTAGTTGGCTGTACACTCTGTGGCAGCTCAGTGGGCAAGCATGAAGCAACCCGAAGCAGGCTGAGTGTAGCGTTTTGAAGATTTATTAAAACCATACAGAAAATTACTCACAAGCGTGAAGTAAAAAACAGCATTGGGCACTGCAATATTCCCCATCAATGGAGCGGCGTGTGCAGCAAGTCCTGAGCGGCTGTGGGTTCTGGGGGAAGCAGCCGGTGGATTCTGGCAGTTCCTGAGTTCCATGAACCGCAAGGGCGACTGATTCCGACGTCACTTCCAGGATGTGGTATAGGCCAAAACGATGTCAAAAGGGGAAAATAACCCCTAAAAATTAAAAAATAAACACAACAAGCAACATAATTTAATTCTGCCTGGGGATGGGAGGTGTTTAAACTGAATTAACTCCCTTTTTGGAGTTAATTAATTGGAGTTCTACCCATTTTTTTTTAATGTGCAATCATTCTCATGGCCATCTGCACTGCTATTCTAAATGGCAATATTAATTTGTTATTTTTTTCTAAATACCTTTTTATTCAATTTTTTCCTGCAGCACTTCCGGCTCTGACCGCCTAGGTGATTAAGTCACAAGGCGATTCCCATGGACTCCTGGGATATCAGCGTCATCTATGCCAGGAGTCCAAGTGAATCACCTAATACTGAAATCTTGTGTGATTTCCTTGCGGGATGTCCTGTGACTGATAGGTTGCCATAACAACAGGGCAACAACAGGACGCCTCCATTGCTATGGCAAACATCGCAGCGCAGTGGCACTACTACACAGCAGGGACAGCCTGTCCATTAAGGGCGCACAGGTGCCGCCCCCCCTATCCATCGCCGCCGCCCCCCCATCCATGCGTCCAGCCCCTTGCAGGATGCCGGGCACATGAATTACAATGGCGGATGTGTTTTTTTGAAGCACTGATTAGGGCTAAAAGCTCTAATAGGCTTCCAAATAATGTGGACTCGGGGCGCAGAGAATGCGCTCACAGCCCACCCAGGTGTGTTAGAATAGCGAATAAATAATCAATGTGGAAGTGGGTCTGAGATCCATCACCCGATTGGCCGAAAGGATAGGCGATCCTATTGGACGGCTGGGAGGAGGAGAGGAGACGCACAGCTGGCGGAATGGAGGAAAGGGACACAAGAACCCCTGCCTGATGCCCGCTGCCCGATGCTCGATGCCTTCTGCCCCCTGCCTAGATGGGGTAAGTGCCGGACCGTCCAGCAGATGGGGGGACGGGGGGGGTGGTGGTTGTTTGCCACCCCCCCAAATAAAAAAAACACCAGCTGCCACTGCCGCACAGATGCGTGATTGGGAGGTGCATGCTGGGTAGCCAACTGCACTGAATCCCGGAAATGAAGACAAGCGGGCTTCAGATGACCACAACAGTGATGGACCCTGCCTGCTTCCGAGATCAGGTTAGTTTATAATGATTTAAAAAACAACAAAAAGGACCACATTAATGACAGTATCCTAATGTTACATTAGAAGTGGTAACAATTACAGGGGAACATTTAGAAAAAAAATGTAATTGGGGGACTGGAACTCCGCTTAACTACTTGCCGACCGCTGTACGCCGATATACATCAGCACAATGGCAGCAGTGGGCAAATGGGCGTACCTGTACGTCCCCTTTAATTGGTGGGGCTAGCAGGCGCACGCCAGTCTCCCGGCAATTGGCTCACGGAGCCGCAGAATGGGGAAGTGCCTATGTAAACAAGGCATTTCCCCGTTCTGCCTTGTGACATGACAGCGATCACTGCTCCCTGTCATCGGGAGCAGTAATCGCTGTCATGTCAGTGGTAGCCCACCCCCCCCAGTTAGAATCACTCCCTAGGACACACTTACCCCCTTGATCGCCCCCTAGTGTTTAACCCCTTCCCTGCCAGTGTCATTTACATAGTAATCAGTGCATTTTTATAGCACTGATCGCTGTGTAAATGACAATGGTCCCAAAAATGTGTCAAAAGTGTCTGATGTGTCCGCCATAATGTCTCAGTCATGATAAAAATCGCAGATCGCCGCCATTACTAATAAAAAAAAAAAGAATAATAAAAATGCTATAAAACGATTCCCTATTTTGTGGACACTATAACTTTTGCGCAAACCAATCAATATACATTTATTGCAATTTTTTTTACTAAAAATATGTAGAAGAATACGTATCGGTCTAAACTGAGGAAAAAATTGTTTTTTTATATATTTTTGGAGGATATTTATTATAGCAAAATGTAAAAAATATTGCGCTTGTTTCAAAATTGTCGCTCTTTTTTTTTGTTTATATCGCAAAAAAATAAAAGCCGCAGAGGTGATCAAATACCACCAAAAGAAAGCTCTATTTGTGGGAAAAAAAGGACGCCAATTTTTTTTGGGTGCAGCGTCGCACGGCCGCGCAATTGTCAGTTAAAGCGACACAGCGCCGAATTGCAAAAAGTGCTCTGGCCAGGAAGGGGGTAAAATCTTCCGTGGCTAAAGCGGTTAATGTTGGATGTGTATTTGGTCTGTTGAGCCCCAAAACAGATTTGAAGATATATATTGGTGTAGTTCCATGGCACCGGCACCATGTGCAAAGGGTCAAAGTGCATGTGCCAATGGGTAGCAAATGGCCCACTCGTGAACCCAACTATTGTTTCCTACAAATTTTATCCATATGCCAACCCTATCTATTCACCTTGCATCATCTGACCGCTCCACACACCAAAATATTGCAGCCTTCCACAAGCTTATTGCGCTATTTCTGCTACTCCTACATCGCCTGTGCGGTTAGGATCCATTACCGTTCTTATTTTTTTTTTTTAACACAACCTGCTAAAAAAATATTCCAGCCAACCCTTTAAAAATGTCTCCTCTCAATTCAAATAATAGAAAAAGGTAAAAACCATTTCAAACATCTAATTTTTTTGCTGCCAGGACATAGCGCCCGGAATGTGCGTTTTGTTATTCCGCTATCAAACGGACACAGTCCGGCATTACCGAGTCCCTAATATCACAGTTCCAATATGTCAGCGCTGTGAAATGTAACAAGACGCAAAAAAAAAAAAAGGCTGCACTGGCTATTATACCTGAAAATGATAGACGCCTGATACACAAAATTTGGAACGGGCCGTGGGGTATAAATAACGCAAGCTTTGACATTTACCTCTTTGGATTTTATGAACTCCATTTATTCTAAGTATGTTAGCTGACCGTCTCCGAGTGTTTCTGTCACAGGCTTTTAATTAAACACCTACTCGCTCGTTAAGACTCCGTCCTTGGCCAGCACTGGCAGACGAACAAGGATGTTACAGAGCTTTGGCAGATATCTCTACGCATTGAGCAAGGCGCAGCTATGAGCAGCAGCTGCCAGCAGCAGGCAGGACAGGAAATAAAGAAATTGGTTCCTTCATCAGTGGCATGTCATTCCTGGCGTGAAGAAGGCAAACACGGGAATAAAAAGGGAATCAGAGGGCCATCTGATCCGAGATCTGGGCTCCCCAGTGACTACGGAAGCTCGCCGCGCTGCTGTTGTATGGCTTTATAAAACATTACCTTCAAGGCAGATGCTTCCCGTCTTATAAAAGGAGGGGGGATTGTTTTCTGCTTTCTTTAGAAGTATATTAAAAAAAAAAAAACAGAAAAAGAAAAAGAAAGAAAGACAAAGGTGCTGGAAAGATCATGCTTTTAAGTTTACTGTTATAAGCTGTAATTAAATACAAGTGAATGATTCAAAAACATTATAAAGTTTTGTATTTGTCAAAAGCCATTTAACCACTTGGCGACCGCTGCACGCCGATATGCGTCGGCACAATGGCGGCGGTGGGCAAATGGGCGTACCTGTACGTCTCCTTTAAGAGGCGGTGGATAGCAGGTGTGCGCGCTCGCTGCGTGCAGCGTGACCGTGCCCGCGAAAAATGCCATAAAACAATCCCCTATTTTGTAGACGCTATAACTTTTGCGCAAACCAATCAATATACGCTTACTGCCATTTTTTTTACCAAAAATATGTAGAAGAATACGTATCGGCCTAAACTGAGGAAAAAAAAATGTTTTTTTATATATTTTTGAGGGATATTTATTATAGCAAAAAGTAAAAAATAATGCTTTTTTTTCAAAATTGTCGCTCTTTTTTTGTTTATAGCGCAAAAAATAAAAAACGCAGAGGTGATCAAATACCACCAAAAGAAAGCTCTATTTGTGGGAAAAAAGGACGTCAATTTTGTTTGGTTACAATGTCGCACGACCGCGCAATTGTCAGTTAAAGCGACGCAGTGCCGAATCGCAAAAAGTGCTCTGGTCAGGAAGGGGGTAAAGTCTTCCGGGGCTGAAGCGGTTAAAGTTGTTCTAAAGGTAAAAGTTTTTTTTTTTTACCTTAATGCATTCTCTGCATTAAGGTATAAAACCTTCTGCATGCAGCTGCCCCCCCCCCCCCACCGCATACTTACCTAAGCCTGATCTTGATCCAGCAATGTGCCTGAGACCCTCTTGGCTCTCTCCCTCCCCATTGGCTCAGCGACAGCAGCAGGAGAAATTGGCTCCTGTTTCTGTCAATCACAGCCAGTGAGGAGGGAGGTGGTGGGGCCAAGCACTCTTTGTGTGCTAACGTGCTTAGGAGCAAGCATCTACGAATCCCCATAGCATGGGGGCACTCGGTGGAGGGGAGGAGCCAGGAGCGCCAGCGGGGAAACTGAGAAGAGGAGGTGTCAGGGAAGATTTCATAGAAGACCTGGCAAACATGGCAATCATCCAGAATGGCCGTGCTAATTCGCACATGTGAGCGGCACGCAGTGGCAAATTTTCGTGCACGACCGCGCATTGGCGCACGCAAAACATGCTAATTGCCTGCGTCCACTGGCCTATATAAGGACGTCAGCTCCTCCCACAAATTGCTGGATTATTGTCAGCCTTTGTATCTCGTGTTCCTGTGCCTTGTGCTTCTGCTTGATTACCTGTTACTGACCCGGCTTACCCCTGACTTGTTCTGGCTTCTCTCCTGGCTCTGACTCAGGCTTCCTCCACGGAACTGCTCCTGCCTTGTTCCTGATTGATATCCTGTGTTTGACCCTGACTTGATCTCGACCACCCTTCTGCCTTAGTTCCTGATTGACCTCCTGTGTTTGATCCCCAGCCTGGCTTCTGACTTTGTTTCATGATCTACCCATCAGTCAAGATCCGCCAGTGCTTCCAGAGAATCATGTGCCGGCTTGGCTACTTCTCTGTTTTGGGGTGTCCTTCCATCTGGAACCATCAGGCAGCTTCACCTTCAGGCAACCCATGCATCTTTGGGCATAGCACCCTCTGTCACCACCTTCAGGGGTACTCTGCACTCCGCCACAAGGGAAGTCCTCTCATCACCTCAGCCTTCAGTCAGGTACGTGACAGGAGGATCGGGGCTGCTCTGTGCAAAACCAGTAAGTATGACATGTTTGTTATTTTAATAATAAAAAAAAACAATGAGCATTTGCAATCACTTTAATGTATTTTTAAAATACTGTAAATATGCGCATCTGAAATCGGTCTTTTCAACAGCTTATCATAATGAGACTACCCCCATTCACACCTTGTCATTTTCACACTCTACCTTTTTAGGGTTCATTACCATGTGCCGCCAAGGTGGGTGGTAAAAGCAGGCAGTTGAGCTGTGATTTTACTGACCCTCAGATGTCCACCTGAACATGTAGATGCAGTCACTCAGGGGCAGAACCTCCCCCAAACACGACTGATTAAAGAGTACAGGGCCGTGCAGAACGTGGCTGCGACGTAAGGGATCGGCATTTTCAGGGATAAAACGACTGGTTTGATATCACTTCTTCACTATCTGTCAAACACCTTTGAAAAGCTGTGCACCACATATCACTTCAGAGGGGCAGAAAGAGCTGCTGGAAGTATGAAGGAGCCCTTAGACCAAGTTATCATAGTAACAGGAGGACACACTGTATGTTGCAATCTCCAGAGACGATTCTTCTACTAAACTCCATAGTATGGTTCTCTCGTGAGAAACTAGGGAAGACCAGAGGTAGAGACCCCTCAGGAAAGGAACTACTTGGCTCAGCTATCACTTTAGTACATATTCATCAAGGTCTTGCAGTAAAGTCAGTACTCACAAGGCCAGGGGAGCAGCTGTGCCCATTCAGCTTCTTCCAGATGCCTTCTAGTGGGATTATGTGGATTGGATCCTTCAGGTGAAGTCTCGGGGTGTTAGAGATACTTCCAGGTGTAGACCCTCTGGCTTTGCCAGGACCCCGAAGAAACATGCCTTCCAGCCTTCTACTTAGAGGGGCAAAGCCCCTCAGGCTAGGGACTCCTCCTGCTGGATTAAACCCAAGACTAACAATATCCCTGAGGATGCCTTTCTTTGTTTAACCTATAGTAGCTTTGCTTCTCGAGACCATATTTGTCATTGAAACGCATAGCACAGGGTCCATGCCTCAGACAGACTATTTATGTGCCCTTTAGCCACCTACTGAGCATAGGGATTGGCTGCAGCACAATAAATATTCATACTGTAGTAACATAACACTAACCAGATGCTTCTAAGGGATATAATGTATGCAATGGGCTAAATGCCAGATGGATCCAAAAACCAAATTCACAAGGGGCAAGATATCTGGTAAAAAAGTAATGATTTATCCTGAAAAGAGATAATAATTTAACATGGTGCTGTGCAGTGTTTATCAGTAGTTGACTAAACACAGGCTCTGGGCCGACGGGATGTACCAGGGGACCCAGATGTCAGTGAATGTCCATGACTGGAGACCACCAGACACGGATGAACTCACGTCACTGGAAATTACTACACCGGAACCCATAAGTCTGCATTTGCAACCGCAGGTGACTGGAATGCACCAGAAGATTAGGCTGGTAGCCAGGACAACATGTTTCGGGGCACGCCCCTTTGTCAAATACCAATATCATTAAATATTCATGCAGCCCATTTGCCTTGCCCAACCTCCTACCTTCCATAAATCTCTAGGTAGAGAAATCATAACTGCCTGTGAAACCCAGAGCAGCCTAAAGCAATCAACAACTGCTCCACTGATCACAGAGGAGCCAAAAAGAACCACATTTGCCCAACATGCTAGCAATCTAACTAGGAGGCTGCTACATCTGATTTTGAGGTGCTGACTGGGTGTCACAGAACCAATCCATGGTCAGAACTTTGAAGTGCTAGATTGGCTAAGGAGAAAAATCAAGCTGGCCATAATTTACACTCTTTACCTTCCTTCCCACACTTTATCACAAAATTCCATGCAGATTTGACCATTAACCACTTCAATGCCGGGCACTTTCACCACCTTCCTGCCCAGGCCAATTTTTAGCTTTCAGCGCTGTCACTCTTTGACAATTGCGCGGTCATGTAACACTGTACCCAAACAAATTTTTTACCATTTTTTTGAGACAGATAAAGCTTTCTTTTGGTGGTATTTAGACACCACTGAGTTTTTTATTTTTTGCTAAACAAATGAAAAAAGATCAAAAACTTTGAAAAAAAAATGTTTTTCTTTGTTTCTGTTATAAAATTTTGTACATAAGTAATTTTTCTCCTTCACTGATGGGCACTGATGAGGCGATACTGACTGGCACTGATGAAGCGGTATTGATGGGCACTGATGAGGTGGCACTGATTGGCACTGATGAGGAGCCACTAATTTGCAACACTGATGGGCATTGATAGGTGACACTGATTTGCAGCACTGATAGGCACTGATAGATGGCACTCATAGGCATCACTGACGGGCATCGCTGGTGGGCATCGCTGATGGGGCTGCACTGATAATCATTACACTGATTATCAGTGGTGATCCCTGTCAGAGAAGCCGCTTATCGGCTCTCCTCTACTCATGCTCTGTCAGTGTGAGTACCCAGATAGCAAGGATAACTTGCCACAAATTTGTGGCAGTGTTGAATTGTAAGTCTGTTAACTTGCTGCACATTTTCACTGGCAAGTTGTACACTTGAAGCACAAGTTTTAGTTGATACTTTTATCATTTGTAGCACATTTGCTATCTAGCGAGAGCAAAGTTGCAGTGGTGAGTCTACAGCAAGAGCTCTGCAAGTCTACAGCATGAAAATTCAGCCACAGTGCCCCCCTGTGGTGGGAGGACTATTGCACAACATAACTGAAACAGAACTTGCAGAATGTTTGCAAAGAAAGTGGATCTGGAGTCATGCAATGTGGACTTGGTGCAATTGTGCAACAAACTTGTGAAGCCTGGCAAGTCTAGCAATAGCTTAGGGAAGTCATTTTTAAACTTGCAGCTCAATTGCTTGCTATCTGGATAGAGGAATGCTGACAACTGTCACTTCCTAGTTACACTGTGATCAGCAATGATTGGACACAGCTGGAGTAGAGCCTACGTCTTTACCGTGATCGAAGATGCAGTGTGTCCGAGCGACACACTGCACCATCGATCGCCATGAGGCGCACCATCCATCGCCATGGGGCGCACCATCCATCGCCATGGGGCGCACCATCCATCGCCATGGGGCGCACCATCCATCGCCATGGGGCGCACCGTTGATCGCCATGGGGCGCACACGAGCGGCATGTTCTGAAGGACAGTCAGAATGGGAAAGTCACCGCCCGGTCTATAGCAAAATGACAGCCGGGTAGTGGCTTTCCCGTGGTATGCGGTTAATAATTGTTCTTTCATGGCTTGTCTTTGTTAAAAAAAATAACCTGTATCTCAAGCAATTATTAAACGTTTGACAATGGGTCTTGAAAAAATTTCAATTTGAGCAAGCTACAAATAATATTTGGGACACAATGAAAAATATCTCTCAGTCTTCCGTTCTCCTAATCGTTTGAAATGTCTTAGGGACTCTACATAGTATAAATTGAGTTAATTAAGGTATTCTGCAGAAAGTATCCAAGTCCCAAGCTTAAATCTATAGCCCCCCGAATTGTCTACAATCATCTCTCAGATTATTGCCGGCTTTTTCAGGCTCTACTGAAATAATTCTTCAGGTCACAGTAAGCAAGAAAGGGCTCTCAGGCACACTATATTTTATAAAAGCATTATGATGCTGATGTCATGCATTGATTTACAAAAAGGTTATTCATTTTTATAGACCTCAGTTGGACTGCAAAAGGGGACCATATCCTTCAGATCATCAGAAGCCGTGAATGATATACTGAGGTTTACTATAATGACAATATAAAAAAGGGTTTTGAGGAGGTTAAGTAGATCCGTCTGTTATGAAAGTACTACAGATAAATAAAAGGGTGAAAAATCCAACAACAATATAAATTGTTTTCCTTTAAAGCAAAGCTGCGATATGATCATATATTTTGCACGAGAACACAAAGCGGACATTTTTTTTTTTTTTCAAGCCGTTTTGACTATACGGCTATTATGCAAGCAGATGCATGATTCTTCTTGTGAAGCTACATTTGAAGGTTGTTTTTTTGTTTCTTTTTTTTTTTTTTAAGCACTTATATCTGGCTAGACGGGGGTGACCTGTATTGTGGCATATGTTTTTTACCTGCTTTATAAAGTACAGACCTGCCGCAATTTATTATTCAAGTACGATTCAGATCTGAACACAAGTGATGGTTAAAAAAAAAAGCTTTATACGCAGGCGATGGAAATAAAAAAACTTTGACTTTTTTTTTTTTAAATCTTCACTTTTGAGGGAAGTAAAAAATAGCAGAGAAAGGAAAAAAAAAATAATATAGCATATATAATTGCTAGACAAGTCATATTGTAATTGAATGTTATTAAAAAATTAGCTTTTCGATCTGCAGTGCTGTAATTTTCTGTGAAATTCAATATGGCAACCTGGAGGCGTTCTGTACAGATGGTGAACAGAGCCCCCCCCCCCCCCAGATATGTAATTTCCTGCTTGTGTGATTGGCTCACAGACTTTCCTGTAATTCTACACTAAGATACAAGTCAGATTTTGGGCATCCCCTGCAATAAAATAGTCATTTTTGGTGACATACTCCCAAATGGAAATCAGTAAGAGCTGTGAAAATGCTGGTTCTGGCCAGCTCAGTAGATTGCTTTAAGAAAGGCCTGGATTCTTTCCTAAATGTACATAATATAATTGGGTAATAACATTTATTACCTTTTGTACCACCACCCCCTCCCTTTACCCTTTAGAATGTAAGCTCTACGAGCCGGGCCCTCCTGTCGCTTCTGTATTGAACTGTACTGTAATTGTGTTGTCCCCCCTCTACATTGTAAAGCACTGCGTAAACTGTTGGCACTATATAAATCCTGTATAATAATAATTTATAGGTAAAGTTGATCCAGGGAAAATCCGATTGCCTCTCAGAGGATCGGGAAGGAATTTTTTTTCCCGCAGCTGTAGCAAATTGGATCATGCTTTACTGGGGTTTTCGCCTTCCTCTGTATCAACTGTGTGTTTTGGTTTGTGTATATGGGATTGTGTGATTTTTTTTTTTTTTTCAATTAATGTATTTATTTTTATGGTTGAACTAGATGGACTTGTGTCTTTTTTTCAGCCTGACTAACTATGTAACTATGTAACCTCTAAAGTGATACAGGCCCTGCCACTTTCCTCATTACAGCCATGCAAGTGCAACAGCTGATTGATAATTATAAAATTACTACCATTCACATTCAGTTTGCACCTGGACACAAACAAACAGCTATTTCTTCAGAATTACAAAAGGTAGGAATCTGTAACAAAGTTTGTTAAAATTCTTGCAATGTACATAGATCACCCAGAAGGTAATGTTTTGCTTTTCCTCAATGAAGGTAGAATACTCTTTAACCGCTTGCCGACCAGCCGTCGTCATTATACTGCGGCAGGTCGGCACAATCCCGCGAGCCGTCGTAGCTATACGTCAGCTCGCGGGATCGGGATAGCAGGCATGCGTGCCGCCGGAGGCGCACGTGCCTGGTGCACTGCAGGGGTGCCGATGCTCGTGGCCGACGGTCGCGATGAGTGATTGAGTGCCTCCATAGTAAGCTGCTCCCTGTGGGGGCACACGGAAGGAGGGAGGGGCCAGGAGCGCCGACGGGGGACCCCAGAAGAGGCGAATCGGGGCTGCTCCGTGCAAAACCACTGCAAAGAGCAGGTAATCAGTGCAAGGACAAGGGGTGGGCAGAAGGGACAGCTACCCTGGGCTTAGCGTGTATCAAAGGGATTGGGGTTGCCGCAAGTTCCTTCTACTATAAGGCTGACAGGAGTAGTGACAGCGGCATCACTACTACTGTCAGACTAGCGCTGAAAGCGACAAGGAGAGGATAGAGCCAGGAAGAGGTGCGGGCTGTGCTCTCTCTCCCCCTCCTCTTCATAAGCTCACACAAAATGAGGGGAGCATTTTGGCATCTTTGCCCTGGGCACTGGATGATCTTGTCCTGGCACCGCAGGTAAGTATAACATGTTTATTTTTTTTGTTTTGTTTTGTTGTTATTGCTTTTAATATCATTTTAATGGCACCCTCACACATCGGCAACTGCGCATGAAAAAAAACATGCAATTTGGTGCGGCGCGATTTTACAAAAGGGTCAGGGCCTGCTTTCCCCTCATTTCTCCAGGGTAGGGCAGCCCATTAAAATGAATAGTCTGCTTTACAGGCGACATTTGAGAATGCGCTTAAACCACATGCGCACCTACGCACGCAGAGATGTAATCAGTACTGATGAACCATTGTTGTCTCTCAACTTTTAATGGCATCCTTGGCCAACGTTGGATACTCAAATTATTTCAATAGAAAATGTAATTTCAGTCTACTGGATTCTAGGAGACTTTTTTCTGTTTTTTGTTCATGGTCGCTTGTTCATTGGTTTATATATTCTGCCTGGCTCTCACGCTAACCCACTGTCTTCAACAGAAAGCAAAAAAAAAAAAAAACAACTGACCTCTGCTCACCTCAACTGCTGGGTGTTCAAATTGTGGTTCTTTGGTCACAGTACAATACTCACATATCTGAATGTTTAGGAGAGGGGCTCACTTCCCTTATGGAGAAACAAGAAACAAGAAAATGTTGGTTCGGCACTCTATGCAACACGATGGGGGTTATTTACTAAAGGAAAATCCACTTTGCACTGCAAGTGCACTTGGAAGTGCAGTCACTGTAGATCTGAGGGGGACATGCAAGGAAAATTAAGAACAGCATTTTAGCTTGCATATGATTGGATGATAAAATAAGCAGAGCTTCCACTCATTTCAGATCTACCCCTTATGCTGTGTACACACGAGCGGAATGTCCGTCAGAAAAAGTCAGATGAGAGCTTTGCATCGCATATTCCGACCGTGTGTATGCCCCATCGGACTTTTTCCGTCGAAAATTCAGACGGACTTAGATAGAGAACATGTTCTAAATTTTTCAGACAGAACTAATTACTATCGGGAAAACCGCTCATCTATATGCTGTTCCGACGTACCAAAAACGACGCATGCTCTGAAGCAAGTATGAGACGGAAGCTATTGGGGCTACTGGCTATTGCACTTCCTTTTTCTAGTCCCGTTGTACGTGTTGTACGTCATCACATTCTTGACGGTCGGACTTTGGTGTGACCGTGTGTAGGCAAGACAGCTTCAGCGGAATTCCGTTGGAATTCCATCGGGGAAACCTTCAGAGTTTATTCCGACGGCAAAACCGCTTGTGTGTATGCGGCATTAGATTTAGAGCGACTGCACTTCCAAGTGCATTTTCAGTGCAAAATGGATTTGCCTTTCGTAAATAACCCCCAATATGCCTTCTCTGTATAAATTAATTATGAAATAAAACCAATTCATACATACTGTAAATATCTACAACATTAAACATTATCCTAAGGAATTTGTGTGTACCAAAACTGCCATAATAAAGTGCAATACAGGCAGTCCCCGGGTTACAAACATCCGACTTATAGGACATACGACTCCTACTTAGAAACGGAGGGAGACAACAGGAAGTGAGATGAAATCTACCCCTAGGAAGGGAAATTCTCTCCTGTAAGAGTTATCATGGGGAAAAAGATGTCTCCACTGAAGCTTTTTCACCAATCCTTGTTTCCAAGACAAGCCAAAATTTTCGAAATCCAATTGTCCCAGGGACAGAAAGTGATGTGAATTCTTCTGAACAGGGGCAAGACAGCAAAACAAATGTAACAGGGGAATTAGCCCATTCCTATGCTATCCAAAAAACAAAAACATTTTTATTTTTTTGGGCTGGAGTTATACCTAAAAAATAAGGAAGAGGAAGGTCCCTTGAAACGTGTCCTGTGACCCTGGACTTCAGGTGGACATTACCATCCATAGGCCATTGACACCGGGAACAAGGAAGCTGCGGCACTACATATGCTTGCTGGGCTGTCAAAGTCATTTCCCTATGAACAGTCAGTAGCACATGGATCCAGACTTTGTGCCTGCAGCAGCTCATCATCCATTCATCCAGCTGCACTCTTTCAGGACAGTGCCTCCACCACAGGCTCACCTCCTCCCATGGACTCCTATATAGTTACATAGTTGGTAAGGTAGAATAAAGACAATAGTCCATCCAGTTAAACCTGTGTAGGTGTGTGTGTAGAAAAATACATTTCCCATATCCCCGTATATTGTTTTTGCTAAGACGCACGTCCGAGAGTCCTTTAAAACTATCCATACTTCCTGCTGACACCACCAATTGTGGAAGAGAGTTCTACATCCTTACCACCCTAATGCCCTGTACACACGATCGGACATTCCGACAACAAAATCCATGGATTTTTCCGACGGATGTTGGTTTTAAACTTGTCTTGCATACACACGGTCGCACAAAGTTGTCGGAAAATCCGATCGTTCTGAACGCGGTGACTTAAAACACATACATCGGGACTATAAACGGGGCAGTAGCCAATCGCTTTTGTCTCTTAATTTATTCTGAGCATGTGCGGCACTTTATCCGTCGGATTTGTCTACACACGATCGGAATTTAAGGGATCGGAAAATTTTATAGCCTGCCCTCAAACTTTGTGTGTCGGAAATTCAGACGGAAAAAGTCTGATGGAGCCCACACACGGTCGGAATTTCCGACAACACAATCCGATCGCACTTTTTCCATCGGAAAATCCGACCGTGTGTACGGGGCATAACAGTGCAAAAACCCCCTACTCAGCTTGAGGTTAAACCGCTTCTCTTTAAGTCTAATCGCTTGGCCCCGTGTCTAACTACACTTCCAGGGACTGAAACACATATATTTTTATATATATACACTACCGTTCAAAAGTTTGGGGTCACATTGAAATGTCCTTATTTTTGAAGGAAAAGCACTGTACTTTTAAATGAAGCTAACTTTAAACTAGTCCTAACTTTAAACAAATATACTCTATACATTGCTAATGTGGTAAATGACTATTCTAACTGCAAATGTCTAGTTTTTGGTGCAATATCTACATAGGTGTATAGAGGCCCATTTCCAGCAACTATCACTCCAGTGTTCTAATGGTACAATGTGTTTGCTCATTGGCTCAGAAGGCTAATTGATGATTAGCAAACCCTTGTGCAATCATGTTCACACATCTAAAAACAGTCTAGCTCCTTCCAGAAGCTACAAAACTGACCTTCCTGTGAGCAGATTGAGTTTCTGGAGCAATAAAAACTCAAAAAATATTTAAAAAATATTTCTATAGGGCGCACAGGGCTAGTATAATCTAGACAATGTCTCTATGTAAGGCAGTCCCAAATAAGCATGGAGATGCTGGTGGAAGTGATGGAAGTAATGGGATGGTGCTCTTCAACACAAAGGGCTGCAGCTTAAGACTGAAGCAGGGTCTATAGAAACATAAGAAAACAAACAAGGCGCCTCTAAGTGTAGAAGAAATACAAGTTTAATGCCCCAACTGGGTTTCAAAAAAACTTACAAGATGGGAGATGTAATCAGGCACTTCATAGATGGAGCTGCGTGGGGAAGGGTCACAGTGGAAGGAAGCATTCAAAGCGGATGGATGTAGTACAAAGCAGCGGCAGTGTGGAGCAGAGGAAGCCGCTGTGAGGCCGGCGTCGTTGGCACGAAGGGACGGCGTAACCGGAAGTGATGTCATCCACTGGAGCAGTTCCTTAACCAGTCTGGACCGCAAACAGACAGCCAGGGGGAGGAAGTGTCGTCATCAATAAGGGACGCGTTTCGGAACGGTCATACGTTCCTTTTTCAACCAATGACTATGATGATGGCTATGCCTGATATATATACACATACAAACTGATAATGGGTTGGCCGGGGGCGGGGACAACGATCAAAGTAAAAACATCTAAATACATTTAAATACATAAAAACACAGGTAACAGCATTTTGAAAGGGGCAATAAAAAATATACATATATATGTGTATGGGATATTAGGAGGAAAAACGAAAGTACAAAGTAAGATAATAGAGAATTAAAAAAGGAGAATATATAATGTATTCTATCCATAGGGTGTCTGGGATAGGCTGTCAGGCAGCCTTACATGTGCAACGGCTTGATAAGACTAAATGAATGGGGACACAGAGACAAATATAAATAGCAGAATAAAAAGCAGAATAAAATCTAAAATTGGGACTGTTCTGTCACCAATACTGGACTACCACAAATACTGTAA
This sequence comes from Lithobates septentrionalis, assembly GCA_037952835.1. Lineage (NCBI taxonomy): Eukaryota > Metazoa > Chordata > Amphibia > Anura > Ranidae > Lithobates > Lithobates septentrionalis. The sequence goes on along the minus strand of JBBDGP010000977.1, from coordinate 771,460 downwards.
TAAAAGAAAGAGGGCTGGATAAATATAATCATAAAATTGCGCTGACTTCAAAGTCCTCGTTTAACCCTCCAGGGGCTAAAACATTTAATAAAAATATCCAGTACATTTCCCTGTGACATAGTCGTCGGTAACGTTCAGCTGGGGGGATATCTTTTGGCATTGCCTCAATGACCCATACTTTGAGGCCATTGGTGGACTTATCGTGGGCGTGGAGGTAGTGTCTGGGGACACTATGATTATCTAATCCGCCCTCTATAAACCGGCGATGTTCGCCAAAACGTTTACGTAGTGGCCGAATGGTACGGCCTACGTAGAATAAGCCACAGGGACATGTGAGGCAATATATAACATGGTCAGATGAGCATGTATGAAAGCCCTTAATTGGGTAAGTTTTGCCTTTAACCTGAAAATCTTTCTGGCCATGTACCACAAAGCTACAAGTCTTGCAGAGGGGCTTACGGCACTGGTACATCCCAGAGATGGCTAGGAATGTGGGCATGTGGTGGCCAGGAGGCAAAGGTCTGGCCTTAAGTTTGCTAGTCGCTACCCTGCTTTTGATGTTAGGTGCCTTTCTATAGGCAAAATGGGGTCTATTGGGCAGGGTGGAAAGAAGATGTTCATCTTGTAATAATAGAGGCCAGTGTCTTTTTACAATATTTTCCATTTGCTTATGTTGGGTATGAAATTGAGTGATAAATCGTAAGTTACCTTTTTGGGGGCGTGGACGAGGGTTCTCAGTGAACGGTGTAGTCTTATATTTTTGATAAGCTGCATCTACAAGATCAACTGGAAAGCCCTTTTCGAGAAATTTTTCTTTCAAAGTTGCACCTTCGGTATCATAATCATTGTTTAGGGTGCAATTCTTTTTTAGCCTACAGAACTGACTTTTGGGTACATTGTTTAGCCACAGGGGGTGGTGACAGCTATTATAATGGAGAAAAGAATTCCCTGCTGTTGGCTTGGTGTAATTTCTGGCATGTATCTCCTTGTCTATCCAAAAAAGTTCGAGGTCCAAAAAGGCTAGTTTATATTGGTCGATGACAGAGGTAAAGGTCAGGCCCATGCTGTTGGTGTTACAATATCTGACAAAGTCAGAGAAGACTGATGCATTGCCATCCCATATAATAATCACGTCATCTATGTACCGGCCATAAAAAACAATGTGGGAGAAGAATGGATTGTTGTTCCATATATATTGATGCTCCCAGTGCCCCATGGTGAGGTTCGCGTATGAGGGTGCAAAGTGCGCCCCCATAGCTGTACCTCGTATCTGCAGGAAGAAATCATCCTCAAATTTAAAATAATTGTGTGTAAGGCAGAAGGAAGTGGCTTCAACAATAAAAGAAGATTGTCTCGGATTAAGCATGGGGTCTTGGCAAAGAAAAAACTGTAGGGCATTGAGGCCCACTTCATGGGGTATGGATGTATATAGAGACTGGACGTCCAGGGAGGCCCAATGGTAGTTGTGGTCCCAAGAGTACGTTGTTAAGATCTCTAACAAATGGACACCATCTCTGATGTGCGACTGAAGGGATTGGGCTAATGGCTGAAGGAATTGGTCTATATATTGTGAGAGTCCGCTGCTGATGCTGTCCATAGACGCCACAATCGGTCGCCCGGGTGGTGTTTTTGGGTCTTTATGCACCTTGGGTAGATGGTAGAAGTAGGGTGTAAAATGTACTTCTTTAATCAGAAAAGAGGCTTCTTGTTGGGTGATGATGTTGTCGTTTAGTGCTGTCTTGACAAGGGAGGAAGCTTCTAGGGTAAATAAGGGTAGAGGATCTTTGTTGAGTCTGGTATATGTGTTGCTGTCAGATAGCAATCGAGTGGCTTCAGAGACATAGTCAACTCTGTTTTGTATCACTATACCTCCCCCTTTGTCAGCATTTTTGATGACCAAATCCAAATTGTTGGTGAGTGTGTCAAGGGCTCTTTGTTCATGGTGAGTGAGATTAGAAGTTGCTCTTTTATTTTTGTTACAGAGCTCCTGTATCTCCGCATGGACAATGCGGTAGAAAGCATCAATGCAAGAGCCTTTGGACTGAGTGGGATAAAAGACCGAAGGGGGTTTAAACGTGGTGTTTTGAATGGGTGGAGAGGTTATTAAATGTTGTGTGTATAAAAAATAGTCATTCTCATAATCTGCCTGAGGAGAAGATGGAGTGAAGGGATGGCTATACAGTTCTTCCAAAATGGAAAGGGGATCACTTTCTGTATGGACATCAATGGTGTTATGTAATGCATCAGGTATGTGGGAATCAGTATGTAGACGGTGTTTGGTGGATTGAATATTGAAAAATCTCTTTAGGGTAAGAAGGCGGACAAATTTATTTAGATCCTTAAAGAGAAGGAAGGGATTGGGTGGAGAGGATGGAGCAAAATTCAGGCCTCGACTAAGTAAGGAGATTTCATCTGTGGTAAGAGTATGGGTGGAGAGGTTGAAGATTTTAACAGTGCTTTCTTTTTGCTGGGGTCTGGAGTGGGACCTCCCTCCTCTGCCTCGACAACCTCTTCTGTGTGTTTTCTTTTTTGTGATTTTGTCCGAGGAGGGTCGAATACTAAAAAAGGAACCGCAGTTGATACTGAAGGTTGAGTCATGGCAAGCGGTGTGAGAAGTGAAGTGTTAGGACCAAATGAAACCAACGAACCAGGAGAAACTATAGAAGGAGTATGTGTATTATTAGCAGTGGTATTATGTGTGGTAGTGGCTGAGCAGGGGAGAGCAGCTGATATGTTTGGTGCAGTGGGGATGGGAGTGACCTGTACCAATCGCGTAGATGGCACATGATCTAGGTTGTTGGTGGGGGATGATGACGTCGATGCCAGGACAGAGATGTTATTTTCTTTATTATGTTTCATAGGTCCAGACGGGACCAACGAACCAGGAGAAACTATTGAAGGAGTATGTGTATTATTAGCAATGGTGTTGTGTGTGGTAGTGGCTGAGCAGGGGAGGACAGCAGAGATGTTTGGTGCAGTGGGGATGGGAGTGACCTGTACCAATCGCGTAGGTGGCACAGGATCTGGGTTATTGTTGGGGAATGATGACGTGGATGCCAGAACAGAGGTGTTATTTTCTTTATTATGTTTAATAGGTCCAGAAGGGACTGTGGATGTTGTTTTGAGAGGGATTATTTTACGGGGGACAATGGGAGCAAAAGGATTGATATCCATAAGGGATGGGGGGTCGTGGGTTGATTTACGTTTCCAGGAGAAGATGTTATTACTCCTGTAATCTTTCAAATCTCTGCTGAATTTCCCTAATTTGTGTTTGATCAAAAGGTCTTCCTTTTTGTATGCTAGTTTGGTCAGAATAGACAGCCAAAGGGATGGTAAATGAGTGGTGAAATCTGTGATTTGATGAAATACTGTTTTTATTTGATGAGAGCATTGTTCATATTTGATGTGCCTCTGTGTGGAAATAATCTTAATCCATTTGTTAGTGCAAAACTCTGAAATGGATGACCATTCTTTCTGTAACTCGGTGTCTAAAAAGGAACATGTTTTCAAAATTCTAAGGCCCCTAGGAGTAATGTGGGCAGACAGATATTTGAGAAGGAAAAATTCATCCCACCACTGCTGATTGGCGGAAATGACTAACTTCTCCAATTTCCGAAATAGTGTACAGAGGGATTTATATTTGGGATGGGAAAATTGAGGTGTGGGTTTAAAAAATTCCTTGGGTATAAAGGCTAATAGGTCATTTATATTGGAGTATTTTAGGGAATCTATCTCAGACAAGAAATCCATAGCTAGGAGAGAGAAAAAAAAAAAAAAAAAAAAAAAAAAAAATTGCTGTATAGTGAAGATATGCACAAAATAATTTAGAAATATATATAAAATGTAGAAAATAAGGTAATACACATGCGAATTTAAAACATGATATAAAATAGTTGAGAGACTGGCAGTAAATGCGTGAATACAATAGTCCGTGCGTCAACCTAAATTGGCTTCATATAAGGCAATAAAAACTCAAAAAATATTTAAAAAATATTTCTATAGGGCGCACAGGGCTAGTATAATCTAGACAATGTCTCTATGTAAGGCAGTCCCAAATAAGCATGGAGATGCTGGTGGAAGTGATGGAAGTAATGGGATGGTGCTCTTCAACACAAAGGGCTGCAGCTTAAGACTGAAGCAGGGTCTATAGAAACATAAGAAAACAAACAAGGCGCCTCTAAGTGTAGAAGAAATACAAGTTTAATGCCCCAACTGGGTTTCAAAAAAACTTACAAGATGGGAGATGTAATCAGGCACTTCATAGATGGAGCTGCGTGGGGAAGGGTCACAGTGGAAGGAAGCATTCAAAGCGGATGGATGTAGTACAAAGCAGCGGCAGTGTGGAGCAGAGGAAGCCGCTGTGAGGCCGGCGTCGTTGGCACGAAGGGACGGCGTAACCGGAAGTGATGTCATCCACTGGAGCAGTTCCTTAACCAGTCTGGACCGCAAACAGACAGCCAGGGGGAGGAAGTGTCGTCATCAATAAGGGACGCGTTTCGGAACGGTCATACGTTCCTTTTTCAACCAATGACTATGATGATGGCTATGCCTGATATATATACACATACAAACTGATAATGGGTTGGCCGGGGGCGGGGACAACGATCAAAGTAAAAACATCTAAATACATTTAAATACATAAAAACACAGGTAACAGCATTTTGAAAGGGGCAATAAAAAATATACATATATATGTGTATGGGATATTAGGAGGAAAAACGAAAGTACAAAGTAAGATAATAGAGAATTAAAAAAGGAGAATATATAATGTATTCTATCCATAGGGTGTCTGGGATAGGCTGTCAGGCAGCCTTACATGTGCAACGGCTTGATAAGACTAAATGAATGGGGACACAGAGACAAATATAAATAGCAGAATAAAAAGCAGAATAAAATCTAAAATTGGGACTGTTCTGTCACCAATACTGGACTACCACAAATACTGTAATAAAAGAAAGAGGGCTGGATAAATATAATCATAAAATTGCGCTGACTTCAAAGTCCTCGTTTAACCCTCCAGGGGCTAAAACATTTAATAAAAATATCCAGTACATTTCCCTGTGACATAGTCGTCGGTAACGTTCAGCTGGGGGGATATCTTTTGGCATTGCCTCAATGACCCATACTTTGAGGCCATTGGTGGACTTATCGTGGGCGTGGAGGTAGTGTCTGGGGACACTATGATTATCTAATCCGCCCTCTATAAACCGGCGATGTTCGCCAAAACGTTTACGTAGTGGCCGAATGGTACGGCCTACGTAGAATAAGCCACAGGGACATGTGAGGCAATATATAACATGGTCAGATGAGCATGTATGAAAGCCCTTAATTGGGTAAGTTTTGCCTTTAACCTGAAAATCTTTCTGGCCATGTACCACAAAGCTACAAGTCTTGCAGAGGGGCTTACGGCACTGGTACATCCCAGAGATGGCTAGGAATGTGGGCATGTGGTGGCCAGGAGGCAAAGGTCTGGCCTTAAGTTTGCTAGTCGCTACCCTGCTTTTGATGTTAGGTGCCTTTCTATAGGCAAAATGGGGTCTATTGGGCAGGGTGGAAAGAAGATGTTCATCTTGTAATAATAGAGGCCAGTGTCTTTTTACAATATTTTCCATTTGCTTATGTTGGGTATGAAATTGAGTGATAAATCGTAAGTTACCTTTTTGGGGGCGTGGACGAGGGTTCTCAGTGAACGGTGTAGTCTTATATTTTTGATAAGCTGCATCTACAAGATCAACTGGAAAGCCCTTTTCGAGAAATTTTTCTTTCAAAGTTGCACCTTCGGTATCATAATCATTGTTTAGGGTGCAATTCTTTTTTAGCCTACAGAACTGACTTTTGGGTACATTGTTTAGCCACAGGGGGTGGTGACAGCTATTATAATGGAGAAAAGAATTCCCTGCTGTTGGCTTGGTGTAATTTCTGGCATGTATCTCCTTGTCTATCCAAAAAAGTTCGAGGTCCAAAAAGGCTAGTTTATATTGGTCGATGACAGAGGTAAAGGTCAGGCCCATGCTGTTGGTGTTACAATATCTGACAAAGTCAGAGAAGACTGATGCATTGCCATCCCATATAATAATCACGTCATCTATGTACCGGCCATAAAAAACAATTACATAACACCATTGATGTCCATACAGAAAGTGATCCCCTTTCCATTTTGGAAGAACTGTATAGCCATCCCTTCACTCCATCTTCTCCTCAGGCAGATTATGAGAATGACTATTTTTTATACACACAACATTTAATAACCTCTCCACCCATTCAAAACACCACGTTTAAACCCCCTTCGGTCTTTTATCCCACTCAGTCCAAAGGCTCTTGCATTGATGCTTTCTACCGCATTGTCCATGCGGAGATACAGGAGCTCTGTAACAAAAATAAAAGAGCAACTTCTAATCTCACTCACCATGAACAAAGAGCCCTTGACACACTCACCAACAATTTGGATTTGGTCATCAAAAATGCTGACAAAGGGGGAGGTATAGTGATACAAAACAGAGTTGACTATGTCTCTGAAGCCACTCGATTGCTATCTGACAGCAACACATATACCAGACTCAACAAAGATCCTCTACCCTTATTTACCCTAGAAGCTTCCTCCCTTGTCAAGACAGCACTAAACGACAACATCATCACCCAACAAGAAGCCTCTTTTCTGATTAAAGAAGTACATTTTACACCCTACTTCTACCATCTACCCAAGGTGCATAAAGACCCAAAAACACCACCCGGGCGACCGATTGTGGCGTCTATGGACAGCATCAGCAGCGGACTCTCACAATATATAGACCAATTCCTTCAGCCATTAGCCCAATCCCTTCAGTCGCACATCAGAGATGGTGTCCATTTGTTAGAGATCTTAACAACGTACTCTTGGGACCACAACTACCATTGGGCCTCCCTGGACGTCCAGTCTCTATATACATCCATACCCCATGAAGTGGGCCTCAATGCCCTACAGTTTTTTCTTTGCCAAGACCCCATGCTTAATCCGAGACAATCTTCTTTTATTGTTGAAGCCACTTCCTTCTGCCTTACACACAATTATTTTAAATTTGAGGATGATTTCTTCCTGCAGATACGAGGTACAGCTATGGGGGCGCACTTTGCACCCTCATACGCGAACCTCACCATGGGGCACTGGGAGCATCAATATATATGGAACAACAATCCATTCTTCTCCCACATTGTTTTTTATGGCCGGTACATAGATGACGTGATTATTATATGGGATGGCAATGCATCAGTCTTCTCTGACTTTGTCAGATATTGTAACACCAACAGCATGGGCCTGACCTTTACCTCTGTCATCGACCAATATAAACTAGCCTTTTTGGACCTCGAACTTTTTTGGATAGACAAGGAGATACATGCCAGAAATTACACCAAGCCAACAGCAGGGAATTCTTTTCTCCATTATAATAGCTGTCACCACCCCCTGTGGCTAAACAATGTACCCAAAAGTCAGTTCTGTAGGCTAAAAAAGAATTGCACCCTAAACAATGATTATGATACCGAAGGTGCAACTTTGAAAGAAAAATTTCTCGAAAAGGGCTTTCCAGTTGATCTTGTAGATGCAGCTTATCAAAAATATAAGACTACACCGTTCACTGAGAACCCTCGTCCACGCCCCCAAAAAGGTAACTTACGATTTATCACTCAATTTCATACCCAACATAAGCAAATGGAAAATATTGTAAAAAGACACTGGCCTCTATTATTACAAGATGAACATCTTCTTTCCACCCTGCCCAATAGACCCCATTTTGCCTATAGAAAGGCACCTAACATCAAAAGCAGGGTAGCGACTAGCAAACTTAAGGCCAGACCTTTGCCTCCTGGCCACCACATGCCCACATTCCTAGCCATCTCTGGGATGTACCAGTGCCGTAAGCCCCTCTGCAAGACTTGTAGCTTTGTGGTACATGGCCAGAAAGATTTTCAGGTTAAAGGCAAAACTTACCCAATTAAGGGCTTTCATACATGCTCATCTGACCATGTTATATATTGCCTCACATGTCCCTGTGGCTTATTCTACGTAGGCCGTACCATTCGGCCACTACGTAAACGTTTTGGCGAACATCGCCGGTTTATAGAGGGCGGATTAGATAATCATAGTGTCCCCAGACACTACCTCCACGCCCACGATAAGTCCACCAATGGCCTCAAAGTATGGGTCATTGAGGCAATGCCAAAAGATATCCCCCCAGCTGAACGTTACCGACGACTATGTCACAGGGAAATGTACTGGATATTTTTATTAAATGTTTTAGCCCCTGGAGGGTTAAACGAGGACTTTGAAGTCAGCGCAATTTTATGATTATATTTATCCAGCCCTCTTTCTTTTATTACAGTATTTGTGGTAGTCCAGTATTGGTGACAGAACAGTCCCAATTTTAGATTTTATTCTGCTTTTTATTCTGCTATTTATATTTGTCTCTGTGTCCCCATTCATTTAGTCTTATCAAGCCGTTGCACATGTAAGGCTGCCTGACAGCCTATCCCAGACACCCTATGGATAGAATACATTATATATTCTCCTTTTTTAATTCTCTATTATCTTACTTTGTACTTTCGTTTTTCCTCCTAATATCCCATACACATATATATGTATATTTTTTATTGCCCCTTTCAAAATGCTGTTACCTGTGTTTTTATGTATTTAAATGTATTTAGATGTTTTTACTTTGATCGTTGTCCCCGCCCCCGGCCAACCCATTATCAGTTTGTATGTGTATATATATCAGGCATAGCCATCATCATAGTCATTGGTTGAAAAAGGAACGTATGACCGTTCCGAAACGCGTCCCTTATTGATGACGACACTTCCTCCCCCTGGCTGTCTGTTTGCGGTCCAGACTGGTTAAGGAACTGCTCCAGTGGATGACATCACTTCCGGTTACGCCGTCCCTTCGTGCCAACGACGCCGGCCTCACAGCGGCTTCCTCTGCTCCACACTGCCGCTGCTTTGTACTACATCCATCCGCTTTGAATGCTTCCTTCCACTGTGACCCTTCCCCACGCAGCTCCATCTATGAAGTGCCTGATTACATCTCCCATCTTGTAAGTTTTTTTGAAACCCAGTTGGGGCATTAAACTTGTATTTCTTCTACACTTAGAGGCGCCTTGTTTGTTTTCTTATGTTTCTATAGACCCTGCTTCAGTCTTAAGCTGCAGCCCTTTGTGTTGAAGAGCACCATCCCATTACTTCCATCACTTCCACCAGCATCTCCATGCTTATTTGGGACTGCCTTACATAGAGACATTGTCTAGATTATACTAGCCCTGTGCGCCCTATAGAAATATTTTTTAAATATTTTTTGAGTTTTTATTGCCTTATATGAAGCCAATTTAGGTTGACGCACGGACTATTGTATTCACGCATTTACTGCCAGTCTCTCAACTATTTTATATCATGTTTTAAATTCGCATGTGTATTACCTTATTTTCTACATTTTATATATATTTCTAAATTATTTTGTGCATATCTTCACTATACAGCAATTTTTTTTTTTTTTTTTTTTTTTTTTTTTTTTTTTTTCTCTCTCCTAGCTATGGATTTCTTGTCTGAGATAGATTCCCTAAAATACTCCAATATAAATGACCTATTAGCCTTTATACCCAAGGAATTTTTTAAACCCACACCTCAATTTTCCCATCCCAAATATAAATCCCTCTGTACACTATTTCGGAAATTGGAGAAGTTAGTCATTTCCGCCAATCAGCAGTGGTGGGATGAATTTTTCCTTCTCAAATATCTGTCTGCCCACATTACTCCTAGGGGCCTTAGAATTTTGAAAACATGTTCCTTTTTAGACACCGAGTTACAGAAAGAATGGTCATCCATTTCAGAGTTTTGCACTAACAAATGGATTAAGATTATTTCCACACAGAGGCACATCAAATATGAACAATGCTCTCATCAAATAAAAACAGTATTTCATCAAATCACAGATTTCACCACTCATTTACCATCCCTTTGGCTGTCTATTCTGACCAAACTAGCATACAAAAAGGAAGACCTTTTGATCAAACACAAATTAGGGAAATTCAGCAGAGATTTGAAAGATTACAGGAGTAATAACATCTTCTCCTGGAAACGTAAATCAACCCACGACCCCCCATCCCTTATGGATATCAATCCTTTTGCTCCCATTGTCCCCCGTAAAATAATCCCTCTCAAAACAACATCCACAGTCCCTTCTGGACCTATTAAACATAATAAAGAAAATAACACCTCTGTTCTGGCATCCACGTCATCATTCCCCAACAATAACCCAGATCCTGTGCCACCTACGCGATTGGTACAGGTCACTCCCATCCCCACTGCACCAAACATCTCTGCTGTCCTCCCCTGCTCAGCCACTACCACACACAACACCATTGCTAATAATACACATACTCCTTCAATAGTTTCTCCTGGTTCGTTGGTCCCGTCTGGACCTATGAAACATAATAAAGAAAATAACATCTCTGTCCTGGCATCGACGTCATCATCCCCCACCAACAACCTAGATCATGTGCCATCTACGCGATTGGTACAGGTCACTCCCATCCCCACTGCACCAAACATATCAGCTGCTCTCCCCTGCTCAGCCACTACCACACATAATACCACTGCTAATAATACACATACTCCTTCTATAGTTTCTCCTGGTTCGTTGGTTTCATTTGGTCCTAACACTTCACTTCTCACACCGCTTGCCATGACTCAACCTTCAGTATCAACTGCGGTTCCTTTTTTAGTATTCGACCCTCCTCGGACAAAATCACAAAAAAGAAAACACACAGAAGAGGTTGTCGAGGCAGAGGAGGGAGGTCCCACTCCAGACCCCAGCAAAAAGAAAGCACTGTTAAAATCTTCAACCTCTCCACCCATACTCTTACCACAGATGAAATCTCCTTACTTAGTCGAGGCCTGAATTTTGCTCCATCCTCTCCACCCAATCCCTTCCTTCTCTTTAAGGATCTAAATAAATTTGTCCGCCTTCTTACCCTAAAGAGATTTTTCAATATTCAATCCACCAAACACCGTCTACATACTGATTCCCACATACCTGATGCATTACATAACACCATTGATGTCCATACAGAAAGTGATCCCCTTTCCATTTTGGAAGAACTGTATAGCCATCCCTTCACTCCATCTTCTCCTCAGGCAGATTATGAGAATGACTATTTTTTATACACACAACATTTAATAACCTCTCCACCCATTCAAAACACCACGTTTAAACCCCCTTCGGTCTTTTATCCCACTCAGTCCAAAGGCTCTTGCATTGATGCTTTCTACCGCATTGTCCATGCGGAGATACAGGAGCTCTGTAACAAAAATAAAAGAGCAACTTCTAATCTCACTCACCATGAACAAAGAGCCCTTGACACACTCACCAACAATTTGGATTTGGTCATCAAAAATGCTGACAAAGGGGGAGGTATAGTGATACAAAACAGAGTTGACTATGTCTCTGAAGCCACTCGATTGCTATCTGACAGCAACACATATACCAGACTCAACAAAGATCCTCTACCCTTATTTACCCTAGAAGCTTCCTCCCTTGTCAAGACAGCACTAAACGACAACATCATCACCCAACAAGAAGCCTCTTTTCTGATTAAAGAAGTACATTTTACACCCTACTTCTACCATCTACCCAAGGTGCATAAAGACCCAAAAACACCACCCGGGCGACCGATTGTGGCGTCTATGGACAGCATCAGCAGCGGACTCTCACAATATATAGACCAATTCCTTCAGCCATTAGCCCAATCCCTTCAGTCGCACATCAGAGATGGTGTCCATTTGTTAGAGATCTTAACAACGTACTCTTGGGACCACAACTACCATTGGGCCTCCCTGGACGTCCAGTCTCTATATACATCCATACCCCATGAAGTGGGCCTCAATGCCCTACAGTTTTTTCTTTGCCAAGACCCCATGCTTAATCCGAGACAATCTTCTTTTATTGTTGAAGCCACTTCCTTCTGCCTTACACACAATTATTTTAAATTTGAGGATGATTTCTTCCTGCAGATACGAGGTACAGCTATGGGGGCGCACTTTGCACCCTCATACGCGAACCTCACCATGGGGCACTGGGAGCATCAATATATATGGAACAACAATCCATTCTTCTCCCACATTGTTTTTTATGGCCGGTACATAGATGACGTGATTATTATATGGGATGGCAATGCATCAGTCTTCTCTGACTTTGTCAGATATTGTAACACCAACAGCATGGGCCTGACCTTTACCTCTGTCATCGACCAATATAAACTAGCCTTTTTGGACCTCGAACTTTTTTGGATAGACAAGGAGATACATGCCAGAAATTACACCAAGCCAACAGCAGGGAATTCTTTTCTCCATTATAATAGCTGTCACCACCCCCTGTGGCTAAACAATGTACCCAAAAGTCAGTTCTGTAGGCTAAAAAAGAATTGCACCCTAAACAATGATTATGATACCGAAGGTGCAACTTTGAAAGAAAAATTTCTCGAAAAGGGCTTTCCAGTTGATCTTGTAGATGCAGCTTATCAAAAATATAAGACTACACCGTTCACTGAGAACCCTCGTCCACGCCCCCAAAAAGGTAACTTACGATTTATCACTCAATTTCATACCCAACATAAGCAAATGGAAAATATTGTAAAAAGACACTGGCCTCTATTATTACAAGATGAACATCTTCTTTCCACCCTGCCCAATAGACCCCATTTTGCCTATAGAAAGGCACCTAACATCAAAAGCAGGGTAGCGACTAGCAAACTTAAGGCCAGACCTTTGCCTCCTGGCCACCACATGCCCACATTCCTAGCCATCTCTGGGATGTACCAGTGCCGTAAGCCCCTCTGCAAGACTTGTAGCTTTGTGGTACATGGCCAGAAAGATTTTCAGGTTAAAGGCAAAACTTACCCAATTAAGGGCTTTCATACATGCTCATCTGACCATGTTATATATTGCCTCACATGTCCCTGTGGCTTATTCTACGTAGGCCGTACCATTCGGCCACTACGTAAACGTTTTGGCGAACATCGCCGGTTTATAGAGGGCGGATTAGATAATCATAGTGTCCCCAGACACTACCTCCACGCCCACGATAAGTCCACCAATGGCCTCAAAGTATGGGTCATTGAGGCAATGCCAAAAGATATCCCCCCAGCTGAACGTTACCGACGACTATGTCACAGGGAAATGTACTGGATATTTTTATTAAATGTTTTAGCCCCTGGAGGGTTAAACGAGGACTTTGAAGTCAGCGCAATTTTATGATTATATTTATCCAGCCCTCTTTCTTTTATTACAGTATTTGTGGTAGTCCAGTATTGGTGACAGAACAGTCCCAATTTTAGATTTTATTCTGCTTTTTATTCTGCTATTTATATTTGTCTCTGTGTCCCCATTCATTTAGTCTTATCAAGCCGTTGCACATGTAAGGCTGCCTGACAGCCTATCCCAGACACCCTATGGATAGAATACATTATATATTCTCCTTTTTTAATTCTCTATTATCTTACTTTGTACTTTCGTTTTTCCTCCTAATATCCCATACACATATATATGTATATTTTTTATTGCCCCTTTCAAAATGCTGTTACCTGTGTTTTTATGTATTTAAATGTATTTAGATGTTTTTACTTTGATCGTTGTCCCCGCCCCCGGCCAACCCATTATCAGTTTGTATGTGTATATATATCAGGCATAGCCATCATCATAGTCATTGGTTGAAAAAGGAACGTATGACCGTTCCGAAACGCGTCCCTTATTGATGACGACACTTCCTCCCCCTGGCTGTCTGTTTGCGGTCCAGACTGGTTAAGGAACTGCTCCAGTGGATGACATCACTTCCGGTTACGCCGTCCCTTCGTGCCAACGACGCCGGCCTCACAGCGGCTTCCTCTGCTCCACACTGCCGCTGCTTTGTACTACATCCATCCGCTTTGAATGCTTCCTTCCACTGTGACCCTTCCCCACGCAGCTCCATCTATGAAGTGCCTGATTACATCTCCCATCTTGTAAGTTTTTTTGAAACCCAGTTGGGGCATTAAACTTGTATTTCTTCTACACTTAGAGGCGCCTTGTTTGTTTTCTTAAGTTTCTGGAGCATCACATTTGTGGGGTCAATTAAACGCTCAAAATGGCCAGAAAAAGAGAACTTTCATCTGAAACTCGACAGTCTATTCTTGTTCTTAGAAATGAAGGCTATTCCATGCGAGAAATTGTAAAGAAATTGAAGATTTCCTACAACGGTGTGTACTACTCCCTTCAGAGGACAGCACAAACAGGCTCTAACCAGAGTAGAAAAAGAAGTGGGAGGCCGCGTTGCACAACTAAGCAAGAAGATAAGCACATTAGAGTCTCTAGTTTGAGAAACAGACGCCTCACAGGTCCCCAACTGGCATCTTCATTAAATAGTACCCGCAAAACACCAGTGTCAACATCTACAGTGAAGAGGCGGCTGCGGGATTTTGGGCTTCAGGGCAGAGTGGCAAAGAAAAAGCCATATCTGAGACTGGCCAATAAAAGAAAAAGATTAAGATGGGCAAAAGAACACAGACATTGGACAGAGGAAGACTGGAAAAAAGTGTTGTGGACGGATGAATCCAAGTTTGAGGTGTTTGGATCACAAAGAAGAACGTTTGTGAGACGCAGAACAAATGAAAAGATGCTGGAAGAATGCCTGACGCCATCTGTTAAGCATGGTGGAGGTAATGTGATGGTCTGGGGTTGCTTTGGTGCTGGTAAGGTGGGAGCTTTGTACAGGGTAAAAGGGATTCTGAATAAGGAAGGCTATCACTCCATTTTGCAACACCATGCCATACCCAGTGGACAGCGCTTGATTGGAGCCAATTTCATCCTACAACAGGACAATGACCCTAAACACACCTCCAAATTGTGCAAGAACTATTTACAGCAGAAGCAGGCAGCTGGTATTCTATCGGTAATGGAGTGGCCAGCACAGTCACCAGATCTGAACCCCATTGAGCTGTTGTGGGAGCAGCTTGACCGTATGGTACGCCAGAAGTGCCCATCCAACCAATCCAACTTGTGGGAGCTGCTTCTAGAAGCGTGGGGTGCAATTTCTCCAGCTTACCTCAATAAATTAACAGCTAGAATGCCAAAGGTGTGCAATGCTGTAATTGCTGCAAAAGGAGGATTCTTTGATGAAAGCAAAGTTTGATGTAAAAACAATGTTATTTCAAATACAAATCATTATTTCTAACCTTGTCAATGTCTTGACTCTATTTTCTGTTCATTTCACAACGTATGGTGGTGAATAAGTGTGACTTTTCATGGAAAACACAAAATTGTTTGGGTGACCCCAAACTTTTGAACGGTAGTGTATATATATATATATATGTGTGTGTGATTTTTACACTTTTCTGAGTATTCATTTTTAACTTTACCTTGTAATTAAAGTAGAACTATAGGCAATAGTTTTAAGTTGGCAGAGACCATCATGGCTGCCTTGACTGTCAAATGTAATAATGTCCTCTTGCATTATATAAAAGGACATCTTCCTAAATGCTTGTAGCTCCCTCAAATGGCAGGGCCCATAGTCAGTAGGCAAGAGGCTACCCTGCAGTCCCCTCCAAAAAGGGTCTGTCACGTTCTTCAACCACATCAGTGGAGGGTAGAGCCGGGTCACAAGCCGAAGTCAGTAACAATCGAGCAGGAAGGCACAAAATCATGAGCAGGATAAAAGTCAGAGATGAGCAGAGGTTGGCAACATGCAGACATAGAAGCACAGAATTGATAGGCAAAATCTTGGTCAAGAGTCCGGATCAAGGTCGGTAGCACTGGTAGGCAACAGACATAAAAAGGCAGGGGTAATCCAGTGGCAGGTCACACGAAAGCCGGGTCAATAACAGAGTCAAGCAAGATTCAGGATCAAGGATTAGAAGACCATCCAGCAATGATCCCATGCAGGTCCCAGGTTTAAATAGACCACTAGGCACCAGTATACCATTGTGTGTGTGTTCTTATGTCCGAAACATGAGCCTTACAGCTGACATAATGATCCTGACACTGAGACAATCAAAAAAGGGAGCAGACACTGCCATCCTATCTTAATCAAAAGCCAATATGCTCATAGAGATATCCTGCATCAAATATTAATTTACAAAATAAGCTACATTTTATACAGTTAATGGAAAAAAATTATAAAAATTTGAATTTCTATTTCTGTAAATGTTCAAAAAATGAATTGGAAAAAAAATATATGAGCAAAATTATACAAATATGAATTTCTATTTCTGTAAACGTTCAAAAGATGGATTGAAAAAAAAAATGACCATATGCATAATAGTTAATAAATATAGGATTTGCAGTAGGTGACAGAGCTATAGTAAAGTTATGGTGACTGTGACCGTAATAGGTGGTCATCTTACAACATGAATACAAAGCGCTAGGACAGCAGAGATAAATATTTGATGAATGAGTGTGAAGGAATAGTACCAGGCTCTCCTGGCATCAGTCCTTGAAGTGTTTGCCTGGCATCCACACATGAAATCAGCCAAACTCCACTGCTCTTCAACAATGCTGCCATTTAATGGATAGTGTGTTCTAAGTACAATGTTATCAAACCAGTGCTAAATGGTATAAATGAAGCTTGTCAGTCTTCTGTTCTTTGTATTGTATAGGAAAATATTCGGACTGTAATCTGTACCATGGCCAAGAATGAAGTATGGTGTTAAAAGATAATATGAAGAATAAATGTAGAATATACTGTACATTTTAAACATTTACAGGTGTATTTCACATATTTATATATATTCACATGTTTAAATATAATTTATGTAATGTGCTATATTTATACTACAGATTATCCCTGTTTTTGAGGACGCTAACTGCAAAACACGTCAGTAGAGCCGCCACTCCTGCATTGTACTACATGAAAAAATGAATATATCATAAAAGTTTAAAGGGATTGTACGCCAACGTGGAAGCTATTGCCAGCTAAGGTATGAGGTACTAAACACATACAGTAAGAGGGGATGGGTGACTAGAGATAATTGTTCAAATGGGTATGGGTTCAAATTTTATTGAATTTAATGTGGTGTGATACCATGCAAGTCTTTTTTTATTTTATTTTTTTTATTGAAAATATTTTTTTAGTTCGTGAAAAAAAAATCATGTTTTATATGGATTAAAATGTGTGATTAATGTCTGGTACCGAGAAAGTCCCACTGAAATTATGAAATTATTATTGTATATTTTACAGTAAGTATTGCGGGGGATGTGGTACCCAAGATCACCCACCAATCCACATGGTCAGTGATTTGAATGATTACTAAAGTCATTCTATGCAAAAATAATTACCATAAAAGTCAGCCACGTGTGAGCTGATAGGCTGCTATCCATAAACATGCAAAAAAAAATGTATTTCACTAGTGCATAACAATCAACAGTGATTAGTGTAGCTACCAATAGAACAAAAAAATGTTTTTCATAAAAACATTCTGAAAACGTATTTTGTAAAGCCCCGTACACACGATCGGACTTTTGAATTTTGTTGGAAGGGTGTTGGCTCCAACTTGTCTTGCATACACACGGTCACACAAATGTTGGCCAACAATTACGAATGTAGTGATGTACTAGATGTACGGTGAGCCGATAAAAAGGAAGTTCAATAGTCACGTGATATCTCCTTTTTGAACGCTAGTTTTACAAGACCGAGCGCTTCCGGCTCGTCCTTGATTCCGAACATGCGTGTTTGTACTTTGGACTTTTGTCCGACAGACTTGTGTACACACGCTCGGAAAGTCCAACAACACACATTCGTTGGCGGAAAATTTGAGAACATGCTAGTCAACATTTGTTGGCGGAAAGTCAGACAACAATTGTACGATGGAGCATAATGTGTTGCTTCACATTATTTTATAGATACTTTATAGATATTTTAGGCAACAGGTGAAAGGGTGAAACCATTCAGTTAGCCACTACAACTGTTCAGAAAACACTGCTGATATATATGCCCAATTTTGAACTCCAGGCAAAATACACTCTATTGTCAAAAGTATTGTGACGCCTGCCTTTACACGCACATGAACTTTAATGGCATCCCAGTCTTAGTCCGTAGGGTTCAATATTGAGTTGGCCCACCCTTTGCAGCTATAACAGCTTCAACTCTTCTGGGAAGGCTGTCCACAACCTTTAGGAGAGTGTCTATGGGAATGTTTGACCATTCTTCCAGAAGCACATTTGTGAGGTCAGGCACTGATGTTGGATGAAAAGGCCTGGCTTGCAGTCTTCACTCTAATTCATTCCAAAGGTGCTCTATCGGGTTTAGGTGAGGACTCTGTGCAGGCCAGTCAAGTTCCTCCACCCCAAACTGGCTCATCCATGTCTTTATGGACCTTGCTTTGTGCACTAGTCCAGATCATTTGGTGGAGGGGGGAATATGGTGCGGGGGTGTTTCTCAAGGGTTGGGCTTTGCCCCTTAGTTACAGTGAAGGGAACTCTTAAGGCATTTTGGACAATTTCATGCTCCCAACATTGTGGGAACAGTTTAGGGATGACCCCTTCCTGTTCCAACATGACTGCACACCAGTGCACAAAGCAAGGTCCATAAAGACATGGATGAGTGAGTTTGCGGTGGAGCTGCACAGTCCTGACCTCAACCTGATAGAACACCTTTGGGATGAATTAGAGTGGAGACTGCGAGCCAGGCCTTCTCCTCCAACATCAGTGCCTGACCTCACAAATGCACTTCCGAAAGAATGGTCAAACATTCCCATAGACACACTCCTAAACCTTGTGGACCACATTCCCAGAGGAGTTGAAGCTGTTATGGCTGCAAAGGGTGGGCCAACTCAATATTGAACCCTACAGAATAAGACTGAGATGCCATTAAGGTTCATGAGTACCAATACTTTTGACAATATAGTGTGTGTTGTTTTGGTCAGTTTAAAACTACTATCAGGTTTGTATTTATTTTAAGGAAGATCAGATAGACATTGTAACTTTAGACAGACATAGAACCATATATTGGAAGATACAAATATGAAACTGATTGAAATTGGGATCAAAAGCACAACTATCAGTCCCTCCCAAAATGCCACAGTACTGGTTGTAATCCTGAACTCTGACCTCTCCTTACAGCCCCACATCCAATCGCTGTCCAAATCATGCCACATTACCTCTGTAGCATCTTCAAAGTGCACCCCATGATCCCACAAGGCTACTAATTCACTCCCTGGTTATCCCCACCCCTAAAAATACTGCCTCGTTTACTTACCTTTCCATTTGCCATTCCCCCTTCAGTCCATCATGAATGCTGTTGCCAGACTCGTTCAGTCGTTCAGTGTCCACTACCCCTCCCCGCCAATGCCTACATTGGCTTCAGCTCACTCAAAGAATAACATGTAATATACTGACTACAAACTACAAAGCCATACACAACTCTGCACCAACCTTGTCGCAAAATACCAACCAAACTGTTCTCTCCGCTCCTCCCAAGACCTCCAGTTTTCATGTCACCTTCTTCCATGCTCATCTCCAGGACTTCACCAGAGCCTCTCCCATTTTATGGAACTTCTTGCCCTAATCTGTCTGACTATCTCTTATTCTGTCCACCTTTAGGTGATCCCTAAAAAAAAAAAAAAAAAAAAACATCTTTTCAGGTAGGTCTATCCTGCCTCCACCTAATAAACTGTACTTTTACTTTCTCCATAAGCTCATCTCCCATATTAATGACCTTTTTTTATTATTTGACCCTCCCTTTTAGACTGTGAGCTTTAACGAGCAGGGCTTCTGATCCCTCTTGTATTCAATTGTACTGTGACTGTATTTTCTCCCTCTATTTAATAAAGTAATGCACAAAAGGTTGGTGCCATATAAATTATAAATCCTGTATAATAATAATATTAATATAGTCAGGCTTTTTCCTCCACTGGACCAGGGTGTCAAGTCTTTCAAGTTTCACAGCTTTAAAGGTAAATTAATTAATATCTGTAAGATAATAATTTTTCATTTTGTAAATCATAGAATCTGAAAAGACTCTAAACCTTTTTTGGCTTGTCCCTTATCTATGAGATACCGCTGGATATCAAATAGGCTGTACGTAATTTTATACTGATAAAAAATGAATTGTTATATCAACTTTGTTACAAAAATATTGGAGTAATTGTGAATATTTCACAAATCCCTAATGTTAATGCTTTGGAAAAAAATCTTTTTATATGTCTTTTATATCTATATAAAATGTCAATGCTTCCTAAAATCAACGTATAACTTTGTCAATGTTGTACTCTCAGGTTACTGCAATACCTCTAGTATTCTTGTGCTATTTCAAGGCCCTGACGAAGCGGGGTTCCCGCAAAACGCGTAGACCACACTTTTTGATCCACCGTACCGGGATCAGCACGCCCTGGACCTAATTAACAGTAACTGTATTATTATTATTATTATGCAGGATTTATATAGCGCCAACAGTTTACGCAGCGCTTTACAATATAAAAGGGAGACAATACAGTTATAATACAATAAAATACAAGAGGATTAAGAGGGCCCTGCTCAGAAGAGCTTACAATCTACTAGGGTGGGGCAGGTGGTACAATAGGTTGTAACTGTGGGGAATGAGCTGGTGGAAGTGGTAGGAGATTAGTTGGAGACATGATGGGCTTTCCTGAAGAGATGAGTTTTCAGGGATCGCCTGAAGGTAGCAAGAGTAGGGGATAGCCGGATAGATGGAGGTAGCGAGTTCCAGAGGATGGGAGAGGCGCTGGAGAAATCCTGGAGACGAGCATGGGAGGAGGAGATAAGAGAGCTTGAAAGCAGGAGGTCTTGAGAAGAGCGGAGAGGTCGATTTGGGTGATATTTGGAGACAAGATTAGTGATGTAGCTCAGGGCAGAGTTGTGAATGGCTTTGTATGTTGTGGTTAGAATTTTGAGTTTAATTCGCTGGGGGATTGGGAGCCAGTGTAGGGATTGGAGGAGAGGGTTGGCAGACACTGAGCGGTTGGTAAGGTGGATAAGTCTGGCAGCAGCATTCATGATAGACTGAAGAGGGGATAGCCTATGGAGAGGTAAGCCAATGAGAAGGGAGTTGCAATAGTCAAGGCGAGAGATAACAAGGGAGTGAATGAGGAGCTTGGTGGTTTCATTTGTTAAAAAGGGGCGAATTTTAGAGATGTTACGGAGGTGAATTCTACAAACTTTTGACAACAATTGGATTTGAGGCTGAAATGACAAGTCAGAGTCTAGGATTACACCTAGTACCCTGGTGTGAAGGGGGGGACTGATGGTTGCATTGTTGATTTTGATGGAAAAGTCATGGATGGGGGCACGGGCGGGGGGGAATATTAATAGCTCAGTTTTAGAGAGATTTAGTGTAAGGAAGTGGTGTGACATCCATGCTGATATGTCAGTTAGTAAGTCAGTAATGCGAGAGGAGACTGAAGGAGTGAGGTGAGGAGTAGACATGTAACTGTATCTATGTAACTGCTATATGCCTTTGAATATATGGTAAAGTGTGTGGACAGAGGCCAGTATCAACATCTGCATGAGTTGTGGCACCAACATCCCGTATAAATAAGAGGAAATATTTGGGAGATGTGGGACTTTAAGAGTGCAACTCCCAAATATTTCCAATTTTAAATATATGAAAAATAAATTTTAACTGCTTCAGCCCCGGAAGATTTTACCCTCTTCCTGACCAGAGCACTATTTGCAATTCGGCGCTGCGTCGCTTTAACTGACAATTGCGCAGTTGTGCTACGTTGCACCCAAACAAAATTGACGTCCTTTTTTTCCCACCAATAGAGATTTCTTTTTGTGGTATTTGATCCCTGAGGGCAGGGAGCCACTAGCCAGGCCTTAAGAGTTAATCGCCAGTTTCATATCCACCGTAAAATAGAGGTCATTAGAGACAGAAGCCACTGCTATTGGGTTCCCAAAGGTTCATGACTACAACCCACAGCTACACCAATCATTGTTCTCACTCATGAATTCATGTGTACTTGAGAACCTTATACTCCACTGTGGTATTAGCATACCTTTGTCATTTTTTAACATTTTAAAAAACACGTAAGGCTTTTGGTACACTGTTTTAATACAAACCATATCCTCTTTTAAATCATTGGTATATACTCTTATTTAAACCCTACAAAGGTATACACACAGTCCCACCCTATTGTATTTTTTTACTTTTGATTTATACTCTTTTTTGGGATGGTACCTATGTAGGGTTATAGTTATTTCACATCCACCCCCACCCTCATCCACAGTGGAGTATAAGGTTCTCAAGTACACATGAATTCATGAGTGAGAACAATGGTTGGTGTAGCTGTGGGTTGTAGTCATGAACCTTTGGGAACCCAATAGTAGTGGCTTCTGTCTCTAATGACCTCTATTTTACGGTGGATATGAAACTGGCGAGTAACTCTTAAGGCCTGGCTAGTGGCTCCCTGCCCTCAAGGAGCTTACAATCTAATGTCCCTAACTCATACATACACATGGTAGGGGCAACAATTTAGACAGGAGCCAACTACAATTGGGTTGATTGCTGTAAGTATGGAGTGAATGGTGCACAATTTTGTGTGCGCTAAAGTACAGAGAGGAAAAGGTGGAGCCTAAGGAGGAAGGGGTGTGGTTTACAGACGATAGGGCGGGACTTAAACAGGAAGGGGTGTGGCTATGACAGGAAGGGGCGGGTCATATTTAAATTATGGGGTGCATGAGTTTAGTCAGGCCTAGGGCAGCACAAAACCTAAATACACCACTGGAAAGAGGTGGTTGTGGGAAGAAGGGAATAGGAAGCAAAATACTTCTACTTCTCAACATGTCGAGCAAATTTAGAATTTGACTGTCACCACTGCATAGCTTTTTGTCCAATACAACACAATCGTATGTAAATAGGATTGGTAGTTCCAATTATTGCCTAAATTAATCTTTACATCACCAAGCTATGTATGGAGTGTATAATTTGTAAATGTGTGATTATGAGCTGAATCCTATATTTTAAATAATCTCTAATAAATTAGAATTTTAATCATATCTACATAGTAATTATTGTGCCCAAAAAGTCCAAAGCCCAATTTATCCATTTCTTTGTATAAAAATACTTCTAAGATTAGGGGATATTGGGGACAAAAAAGGTTTTTATTGTGGTCTGTGTGGAAAGAGTCCCCTGTACTTCTTGTCATGGTGGCATGTTGTCACCAGGATGGGAAATGAGATGAAATATCTAGTGAAAACATAAGCTACAATAAAAATCTGACCCTTGCCCACTCTTTCCAAAACAAAGTTTTGGCTAGAGTTCTATTCAAAATCAGAAAGTCCACTCAATTTACCATAATCCCATTTCTCTGTATCCCCTACAACAGGATTCCAGTTTCTCACATTTCAGTGGCAGGTTGTTCCCAATCCAAATGTTGTTACTTTTATTTATTTCTCTGTTTTAATCAGGTGCAACCCAACTTCCAAGGTCACGCAGGATGGAGCCCACTGTGGATATATTTGGGAACAGGTTTTTGCCTGGCAGCCTGGTACGAAAATGGCATTTTCAGATTATGAAATAAATGGATGATAACCTTTTCCCCTGAGCATGTAGAATGTATCTTCTTTATGCATTTCAATGCTAGAAATGTGCGGTTCGTTTCGTTACGAATGATTATTTGGATTAATTTTTCATTATTCGGAGATTCGGATATATCCGAATACCCGAATTACAATATAAATGAATTTTACCAAATGCTCCGAATAACAAAACTAATTTAGTCCAAATTTCAGAAATTCGGACTGAAATTCTAATCAAATTTTACATTGAACTCCAGTCGAATTCGAACTGCACACATATTGCTGAAATCAAAGACTGTGTGTGTTATTAGAGAACCATTTCAAAATAATGTTGTTTTTGTTAGGCCAGAGGTGATTTAAAGAGTCATTGTAATCACTTGATGACGATTTTTCTTTTGTTTGTTCACTTTGCCACGTTCGAATTGAAAAAAAACAAAAAAAAAACACAGTCTTGTTTCAATTCGACCGATTCAAAATGTATCGATTCAAACGTTTCGAAGCGGAAAAAAATCGGTAAATTCAAAGAAAATGTGAAAAAGACATGAAACAAATTCCAAATACGAATTCCGCATACGAATCCTGAATGAGGATTGAACGAATCAACCAAATTTAACGAAACAAAATAACTAGATTAACAAATCACAATGGAACAAAATAAGTTTTTCCACCATGCACATGTCTTTTCAATGCTTAACTATCAAATTTTACTGGATGCCTAGATACCGAAACCAAACTTAGCACTTTCAACATGCGTTGGTTAACATGAAACTACTTCTATGACTAATCTGCATACCTCTGTAATTTTTTAACATTTTAAAAAACATATAAGGCTTCTGGTACACTGTTTTCATACAAACCATTTTTTTTTTATACTGACAACTGAGCAAAAAAATGTATTTCTACTTTCTAATTAATTCATACAATTTCATGTAACTGTATCAGACAATTACACTATTAAATAGATGATGGTGCAGATCCCATTCCAGCTGGAAGGTGGTAGTAGTCATTTGATCAAGGAAGCCTCCAGCATGCATGTGAACTGCTCTGATTGGCTTCTAATCATGGGAGTGGGAGCAAAGGCTGTGACTACAGGGATTGAGAGCCAATAGATGTGCAAAATGTCGGCTGCTGGCTCTCAAAGAGAGAACATTTATTAAACAGATTGTGGGAAGGGTGAAAAGAAACATGTGAGGAAAAAATTATGCAGACTGCCCTTGCTGAACTGCACTACTACAAAGGGATAGTTGTCTCAATGTCAAACTGGCTACTTCAATACTTCCAGTATTTGAAGACCTTAGTCAATAAAGATTGCACTCATCCTTAACCACTTGCTGACCACCGCACACAGATGTACGTCGGCAGAATGGCACAGGCAGGCAAACGAGCGTACCTGTACGTCCCTTTAAATTTGCCACCTATCGGGCATGCTCTGCACGCCGCGGGAGCGTGCCCGCGAGTCCCAGGAACTAGATGTCTGCCGGCGGCTCGCGATTGCGGTGTGGAGAGGTAGAACGGGGAATGCCTATGTAAACATTTCCATTTCCCCGTTCTGCCTTGTGACATGACAGAGATCGACTGCTCCCTGTCATTGGGAACAATGATCGCTGTCATGTCAGTGGAAGCCCATACCCCCAACAGTTAGAATCACTCCCTAGGACACACTTAACCCCTTGATCGCCCCCCAGTGATTAACCCCTTCGCTGCCAGTGTCATTTACACAGCAATCAGTGCATTTTTATAGCACTGATCGCTGTATAAATGACAATGGTCCCAAAATAGTGTCAAAAGTGTCCGATCTGTCCGCCATAATGTCGCAGTCATGATAAAAATCGCAGATCGCTGCCATTACTAATAATAAAAAAAAAATTAATAATAAAAATGCCATAAAACTATTCCCTATTTTGTAGTCACTATAACTTTTGTGCAAACCAATCAATATACACTTATTGCGTTTTTTTTTTACCAAAAATATGTAGAAGAATACATATTGGCCTAAACTAAGGAAAATTGTTTTTTATATATATATTTTTGGGGGATATTTATTATAGCAAAAAGTAAAAAATAATAAAAACTGCAGAGGTGATCAAATACCACCAAAAGAAAGCTCTATTTGTGGGAAAAAAGGGACGTCAATTTTGTTTGGGTACAACGTCGCAATTGTCAGCTAAAGCGACGCAGTGCCGAATCGCAAAAAATGCTCTGATCAGGAAGGGGGAAAAATCTTCTGGGGCTGAAGTGGTTAAAAAAATCTCTCTCTCAAAAAAAAAAAAAAAATCAGGTTGCAAATTTCATACCAATATTTTATAGATTCATTTTGGTTGTGAAGCGCTACTGCACCTAAAAGTCTGCAGTTTTCATTGTATAAGACTGTTTGTCATTTCATTTTTTACAGTGATACAGTGATAAAGTAAATTTGCTGCTAAATCCGTTGATTTATTTTTACATTTTGAAGGTCAATGCTCCGATATTTTCTGCTATTAAATTAGTACAGCCATAAATTAATGTAGTGTGTATTAAGAATGACTATTGCATATTTAAAAAGAACATACCCCTATCAAGCACTTTGCACAATATATAACTTTAGAACACAGAAAAAAATTTCAGGGTCAAACAAGAACCTGTAAAGAATATAAAGTAATAGCTGAATATATCCTTTACCTACAAAGTATTGGGACGCCTGCCTTTTCATCCCTTTTCCTATCCCAGTCTTAGTCCATAGGGTTCAATATTGAGTTGGTCCACCCTTTGCAGCTATAACAGCTTCAACTCTTCTGGAAAGGTTGTCCACAAGGTTTAGGAGTGTGTCTATGGGAATGTTTGACCATTCTTCCAATAGCGCATTCTTACGGACTGAGACTGGGATGACATTAAAGGAGTTGTAAATTCTCATGTTTTTTCTATGCATTAAAGCGGGGTTCCACCCAGAAATGAAGCTATTGCTGTTCGGATTCCTCCCCCCCTCTGGTGTCACGTTTGGCACCTTTCAGGAGGGAGAGGGAAGCAGAGTACCAGTCAAATCCAGGTATTTGCTCCCACTTCCGGCAAATCCTCCTGCTGTCTTCTGGGAGACACACAGGTCCCAGTTTTACAGACTGTCCATACCTGAGCAGTAATTCCACAGTCTTGCAATTGCAATAGGTTTATCCATATTATATATATACATACCAATAAACCTAAAAATCTAATAGAAAAAAAAACATTTGATTGTGCAGTGTGTGTAAAAGATCCTGTAGGTTTTACAGTATGCAATGTTAAAGGTAGATGCAAGTACCTTTAACATTGCATACTGTAAAACCTACAGGAACTTTTACACACACTGTACAATCAACTGGTTTTTTTTCTATTAGATTTTTAGGTTTATTGGTATTTATACATATAATATGGATAAACCAATTGCAATAATAATGGCTTAAAAAATGATTGCCATAAGATTTTTAAACTGAAAAACAAAAATGATCTGCTGTTACAGATCAGCAAATAATGGGTGTAAAATGTATCGTATTTAAATGTTTCTTATTATGAATTAACAAACATTTGTGTTTGATGTATGTTTTATTTCTTTCAGTGAAAACCCTCTTACCCTTCTCTTCTGTTTATTACCCTTCTTACTGTATCTATATCATTGTTATCACCATAGAATGCATACAGACAGATTTGATTACAAATGCAATTAATGTCTTCGAGGAAGATCCCCCCACCTTCTCCCTCTTATTGTTCTTCAAGTATCAATTAAAACGCTGCCTCACCTTAGCCTATCTTAGCGTATAAACTTTAATGTCACTCACAGGAGTTGCCTGCAAGAGAACTAATCAGGAATATTCAAACTATAAGACACTCTTGCCATGATAATTTATTTAGCTCGACAATGAAATTCTCATTGTCAGTGACACAAAACACTGCAGACAGTGTGCAGACATTGCATCTATTATAAGGACGTGTCTCAATCCCTGATTTCAATACATAATGCATAATGAATTAACTAACCCAACTGTTCTCCTAAGTGGTTATTACTCTACATAAAGTTTTCATTTTATTAGCTACATATTAACTATCTGTGTTTAAGACTGCTCATCAAAGTTGGTGTTATGTTTTTTTTTCATTCCCAAGAATAGTGCTATGGGCTTCTGGGCTCCACAGCATGCTATAGGGTCTTCTATAGCATGGGTCTCCAAACTTTCTGAACAAAGGGCCAGTTTGCTGTCCTGGAGGCTTAACACCCTGGTTTCAGTGAGCGTAAATAGTGCTCCATGATTGGTTTGAGTGGGAGGAATAGTGCCCCATTGTTTGTATTCAAAGTAGGAATGGTGCTCCATTGTTGGTGCCTGTGGGGCAAATGGTGCCCCATCACTGTTGTCTGTGGAAGGAATGGTGCCCCATCATTGTTGTCTGTGGAAGGAATGGTGCCCCATCATTGGTGTCTGTGGAAGGAATGGTGCCCCATCATTGGTGTCTGTGAGAGTAAACAGTGCCCCATCATTGGTATTGGTGGGAAGAATAGTGTCCCGTTGTAGTGTCCCGTTGTTTGTATTCAAAGTAGGACTGGTGCCCCAATGTTGGTGTCTGTGGGATGAATGGTGCTGTCATAAACCATATGTGACCAGAACTGTGTGACTGCGACAGAGTGAACCAAACATAAATAGGTGAAAAGAGTAAGTAAGTTTAATAAGGTAAATGCATATAAATGTGAATACACCACCAATGCAAAACAGAGTGAGAAAACCAAACAACCAAACAGTGATAACAAACCAACCAGCATATATAGCAAAAAGGGAATACCAGAATCGTAGTCAAGCCAGGCCAGGGTCATAAACAGGAGATCAGCAGATGAGGGGCCAGGAGTAAAAAAGACAGGGACAAGGTGGAAGGGATCAGGCTGCAGGGCAAGGATCCAGGGATACAGGAACAGACAGGAACAGATACAAACAGGTACAGGATACAGGATACAGGAATCAGAATAACAGGTAAACAGGATGCAGGTCAGGGCTCAAGGACAATACCAGGGCAAGGTGTGTGTGTGCACTTGCCGGGTATTTATACTATTACCTGCTATCAAGCTCAGGTGATGCCTGACTGCAGAAGATAATATCTGCTCCACACTGCCAGGATCCATCTGCTGGTGGACGCCAGTACTGCGGCCCAAAGATGACATAACACCAACAGGGGAAAGCTCTCCTGACAGTTCCAAACTGCCAGGAGACACCTGCTGGTGGACCTCAGTAGTGCACGCCAAATGATAGATATTACCAGCGGATGGAACTTTCCTGACAGGTGCCCCATCATTGGTGTCTGTGCAAGGAATGGTGCCCCTTTATTGGTGTGTGGGAGAAATGGCACCCCATCATTAGTGTCAGTGGATGACATAGTGCCCATCATTGTATTAGTGGGAGCAATAGTGTTCAATTGCTGGTATTCAAAGTAGGAATGATGCCCCAATGTTGGTGTCAGTGGGAGGAATGGGGCCCCATCTCAGATGTTTATGGGCGGAACGGTGCCCCGTCATTGGTGTGAGTGGATGGCCCGGTGCCCCAAGGGCCAGATAAAGATAAGCAAAGGGCCAAATCTGGCCCATGGGCCGCAGTTTGGAGACCACTGTTCTTTAGCAATAGTGCTGCCCAATTCAGCTCTGTGAATAATAAAAGCATATAGAGTTTCCGTAGTTTAAGGAAAGCTGTAAGCTTGATCTTCTGCAATTCATAAGTTTGTTAATCCAGATGTGGTACAAAATAATACAGAGTTTACGCATTTCGGCATGTAGCCTTAGTCATAGCCATGCCTAAGGCTACTCGCAGAAACGCGTAAGTTCTGTATTATTTTGTACCACACCTGGTTTAACAAATTTATAAATTGCATAAGATCGAGCTGCCGGTGTTCCGTCAGATTTGGCGACCCGTCAGATTTGGTAATGGAAGTGACTCTACCAACAAAATTAGCTTGCTGCGCATGCGCAATGCATCTCAGCATGGCCGCCATGCATTTCAATAGGTTTCCTAATCTGACAGAACATAAAGGCGGCAGCGGACATCTTGTTACACCCAGGCCAGTGTTGAATGTCACACTTATTTTAGCAGTAAACTGAGCTTACATACAGTATACTGAAATACACTATATCAACGCGACTGACTGAGGGTGTCCAAAAATGTCCTCAACCTCTTATGACTAGCAGTTTGGCCGTAAGCAGTACGGGGTGTAGCTCTATTGCACGAAACAACATTCCCGTACATCGTTTCATGCAATAGATAGCGTGGGCACACCGCCTGAGGCGCATGCCTGTTGCACGGAGGAGGAGCTGATGCGCATGCCCAGAGGACCCGATCTCTGCTGGCCACCCGCGATCGTTTCACAGAGAGGCAGAATGGTGATCTGCCTATGTAAACAAGGCAGATCCCCATTCTGACAAGGGACAACATGAAGATCTGCTGTTCCTAGTGATTAGGAACAGCGATCTCTGAGTTGTTCCTGTAGGCACTTCCCCCACACAGTAAGAAGGCATCAACAGGGAAAACATTTAACTATTTGATCACCCCCGATGTTAACCCTTTCCCTGCCATTGTCATTTATACAGTGATCAGTGCATTTTTTAGCACTGATCACTGTATTGGTGTCACTGGTCCCCAAAAAAGTGTCGCTTAGGGTCAGATTTGTCCGCCGCAATGTCGCAGTCCCACTAAAAATCGCTGAATGCCACCATTACTAGTAATAAATAAAAAAAATATTAAAAGTCCATAAATCTATCCCATAGTTTGTAGACGCTATACCTTTGCACAAATCAATCAATATACTCTTATTGGGATTTTTTTTACCAAAAATATGCAGAAGAATACATATTGGTCTAAACCGATGATTCAAATTTTTATTTTTTTTGGATATGTTTTGTAGCAGAAAGTAAAAAATATTGTTTTTTTTTTTCAAAATTGTCCGTCTTTTTTTGTTTATAGCGTAAAAAATAAAAACCACAGAGGTGATCAAACACCACTAAAAGAAAGTTCTATTTGTGGGAAAAAAAGGACTTCAATTTTGTTTGTATACAGCGTCGCACGACCGCGGAATTGTCAGTTAAAGCAACGCAGTGTTGTATTTCAAAAAATGGCCTGGTCATTAAGGGGGTAAATCCTTCAGGGGCTGAAGTGGTAAAGCAAAGCTTGCCTTTGCAGGTCAATGAACAAAATTGTGAGGTTTGGTGAAGTTTCACCAAATTGGGGGTACAGCGTTGGCCATTAATACAGAGGAAAAAGATTTGGGGGTACTTATTTCAGATGACTGCAAAATGAGCAAACAGTGTGGCCTGGCAGTGGGAAAAAAGCAAATAGAATTCTGGGATGTATCAATGGAGGGATCACCAGCAGGAGGAAGGAGGTCCTGATTCCTCGACATAGGTCTTTGGTTAGACCTCATTTAGAATATTGTGTCCAGTTCTGGAGACCTCAATTACAAAAAGATATCGATACGACAGAACAATTCCACAAACAGGTTAAAAAAAAATGCTGAAAGGTCTGAGGGATAAAACATATAAGGAGAGACTTCAGGAACTTTATTTTAATATGTACAATCTAGAGGAAAGAAGGGAAAGAGAGACATGCTTGAAACTCTTAGATTGTAAGCTCTAAGGAGCAGGGCCCTCTGGTTCTTACTGTATTAAAGTGTATTGTATTTGTACTGTCTACACTCAAGTTGTAAAGTGCTGCATAAACTGTTGGCGCTATATAAATCCTGTATAATAATAACTTTTAAATACATCAAGGGGGTGAATAGGGTTCACATAGGTGTGTGCAGCCTATTGCATTACGGTGTGCACCCCAAACCTCAAACACACATGCCTCTCTCTGCAGCCTCAGCTGCACCGGACAGTACCGTAAATGAAAAGGAAGTGCTCTGTACAGAGCTTACCGTTCATTCACAAACTGAAACATAGTAAACCCAGTTTACTATTCTTCAGTTAGGAATGGACACAGTGAGCGAGTGTGTTCACTGTGTTCATTTAGAAAAGGAAGGGGCTGGTAAATTACATATTTACTAGCCCCTTCCCCTGAAACATCCAACATTACATATTTACTAGCCCCTTCCCCTGAAACATCTCCTGCAGCAGCCAGGGGGGAGAGGAGAGGAGGGAAGCCAGCAGCACAACAGGCAAACACGGGGAGGGGGGGATGCCCAGGCAGTAGGGGGAATCGGCAGCACACGTAGGGATTAGGGTGTGCCAAGGCACACCCCCTGCGAAACACCTGGGTTCCAGAGGACAGGATCTTCAATATGAAACCAAGATCAAAAACACGGGGACATGACCTCAAACTAACAAGAGGAAAGTTCAAAACTAATCCTAGAAAGTAAAGAACATATAGGAGATATGGGACTTTAAAGGTGCAAATCATACGAAACAACAAAATGTAAAAGGAAAATATATACAAATTTTATTAAATGAACTACATAAAAAAAAACAATACATGCAATATACTCATGGCCATGGATGTGTGCAAGGCATCCTATAAATGACAATGGTTTACTGTAGTCACATTCAGGTTTTCTACATGTTTCGCCGTATGGCTTCTTCAGGAAGGGACGTGAAAGTTCTTTAAATATCAGGATCTATGATTCGACAACTTTAGTTATGGAGTAAGATAATCCAAGAGGAAATCCACATACTTCCAGATAAATTGTTCTAAGTGAGATTCATAATGAATATATCCTGGCCATGGGATTTTCTCATGGATTATATTACTCCATAATGTTATATGGTGCATTAATACAAACTATATATATATATGTTTATTGGCAGGATATCTATATTAACTGGTTGACAATATATTACCATTCACCTCTCCTTACCATTCATCCCTCCCTACGAAGTGTCTGGATTGTGGATGTGGTACTTCGTCGGATTTCATTTTTTCATCTTAATTCTATTTTGTCTGGGCCTCTAGACTCACAACATGAGGTAGGGCCCTTTTGGTTTTGGTTTTAGGGAATGTCTCTCGCCTTTCTTTCAAGTGCAGCCATAGATTTACATAGGATAAATTTTGTTGATATTTGTTGTATTAATTAGTATTTTTTTTGTTTTCATTGCACAACTAACGTTGTCGAATCATAGGTCTCGATATTTAAAGAACCTTCACATCCCTTCCTGAAGAAGCTATAGGGCAAAACAAGTAGAAAACCTGAACGTGACTACAGTAAACCCTTGTCATTTATAGGACGTCTTGCACACATCCATGGCCATGAGTATACTGCATGTATTGTTTTTATTGATGTAGTTCATGTAATAAAATTTGTATATATTTTCCTTTTACATTTTGTTGTTTCGTATGATTTGCTGCACCTTTAAAGTCCCATATCTCCTATATGTTCTTTTCTTATCTAAACGGGATGTTGGTGCCATATTTTTTGTAAACTTTGACACCGTTCTCTGACCACATAATCTAATCTTAGAAGATATTATTTTATTGAAAGGGTAATTGATACTTGAAATAGACTTGGTAGTGAGTCAGTCAACAGTAAGTGGCTTCAGACATGCTTGGGACAATCATAGATCTATACTCAAAAACAAACCAAAACCATAAAAAAAAAACAGGCAGACTTGGTCTTTTTTCTGCCGGCTTTTTCCATGTTTCTAATTTTGTAGCAAAAGCATCTTTAGCCTGGATGAAGTTATCTGCTAAGGTTATTTGTACCCCATACTATACCTATTAGTTAAAAGTGAGGGACAACCCTTTCTGACAGGGTTGACATTGGTTTCCATGTAAGCCAACTGATCCATGATCCATCTAAGCCAACATAGTTACTTGTCATAATGTTCCAACCATAATTGCTGACTTGCCCTCAGGTCACAAGTACCAAGCCCTTCACTGAGACAAGAGGTCATTTGTCAAACAATGTATGTACAGTCTCCTGGTCTGAGAAGGCCGCAGTCAAGTTCCCCTCTATCCCTCATTCAGCGTTTTCATGTAAGAGCTTTTAAATAACAAAACCTCAATAGGTAGAATCAGCCATCTGACATCACCCAAGAAGGGTTAAACCAAAACGATTACACATTCAAGAATATTGAAAGAAGAAAAGTGTCCAAAGAGAGGATTGCAAGTAAGGGAACGAGCCAAAATGTGCATGGATACTGTAGGAAAATTATAATTGCTATCTATCTAAGTCCATTGAATTTTATGTTTATGTTTATTTAAGTTACCCAGAAAATGGAAAGTATTCCAAAGTAGATTAGTTTATATAAAAAAAAAGGCTATGCGTGTGAGTGTGTTTTTTTTATGAAGAGCAAGATAGGAAACATAAAATATAAGCCTAAAATAACGAAATGTTGGAAACTAAATTACTAATCTTTAAAAAGGACGAAAGTCTGATGTCTTCCACCAGCGGAGAGACACTTAAAAAGATCTCGAGTCCTTAAAAACAGCAGATAAAAGTAATCTTGAAAGTGAATGAAATGCCTCTTAAAATAGGCTTTTAGATGTAGAATATTTAATTCTCTGATAAAAGGGACCTTATTTCCTCAGCAAGAACTATACAAATAAAAATGCACATCTTTAAAGGAAAAGCAATGAACAAAATTGACCTTTCTGGGAGCAGGTAGATGAGAAGAAGTATTTTGCTAATCCTTGCTGTTGGTGATTGGCTAGAGAGGAGCGTGTTAAAAATATTTCCATCTGGACTAATCTGCTCCCAGTTGAATGAACTGAGCCCTTTAGAGTTAACCTGACATTTAGCAATAATTACCCTCTGCTTTGACCTTGACCCAATCTTCTGCTCTTGTAGAAATATCGTATTTTTGTGCCCAAAGCTTCCCCCTATTGACTTGTATGTTAGTGATAGAAAAAAAAGATATAACTTGGACATAACATGAGACTCCTTCAGCTCAATATAAAAATGTAGAAACAACACAAAATAAGCAATATTCATTTGCAGTGGAGCTTTTAACCTGTTCTGGTCACATACACAGTCTAGACTAATTTAGACTAACATGGATTTGGACTAATGGCAGTGTCAGAACTATAGAGACCACGGTAGGCAACAGGTCCATGCCTCCAAGTGCTGGATGAACCGATATAATCCAAAGCAGTGAATATTATTAGATGCTACCAGGAAAATAAACTCCTCACAGCTGTGAACATTGTGGAGGCGTCCAGGGCTTTACACATGTCTGAGATCTATAATGAGATCAGTAAGAGTCGTGGGAAGCTTCCATATGAGCAGTAGGTGGCCTTGGTGGCATCCATTTACAGCCAGTATAAGCCTAAAAGCTAAACTCCAGATGAAATGCATGTAAGCGAGATGTTGGCCTGCCAAAGTATTTATATTCCTGTCTTTTTCCAGTTCCGAGATTAACACAGCTATGTTACACATTCACGCATGTTCCTCCACCCCAAACTCGCTCATCCATGTCTTTATGGACCTTGCTTTGTGCACTGGTCCAAATCATTTGGTGGAGGGGGGGTTATGGTGTGGGGTTGTTTTTCAGAAATGCTCTTCAAGAAGAATGTTCAAAAATTCCTAAACCTTGTGGACGGCCTTCCCAGAAGAGTTGAAGCTGTTATAGCTGCAAAGGGTGGACCAACTCACTATTGAACCCTATGGACTAAGACTGGGATGCCATTAAAGTTCATGTGCGTGTAAAGGCAGGCGTCCCCATACTTTTGACAATATAATGTATGTCTCCATATCAGCCATAGCAATTTTGTTCAATGTTTTGGTCGCTGTTGGTGTTATATGAGCATGTGTAGTTTGGAAGTTGCCATATGCCTTCAGCCATGTCATAATAGGCTGCACTGAATCTTACTTTTTCATCTGGAAACCAGGTCTCTGTAATAACTTTTTCTTACACTTCAGATGAGATACCTGGTGGGCTGATAGCAAGTCATACAAGAGACTTCCAAGTGTTTTCAAAAATCATTGGCGAAGGACGCTTTCATTTGTCTGCTTGTTCTGTGTACTAATAGTGAAAAAGACTATACAAAATAACACCATCAGAATAAATGGGCAATTCTGGTCCACAGCATTATATAAATGTGTCCTTGCATGTAAAAAGGTTATACTGACATACTGCCACTGATACCATCTGTTTTGTAGGCTATTAGTCTTAAAATACGTCACTAAATGTAATAATTAAAAATATTTTTCACCCGAATATACACTGTCATTGCAGCACAATGTGAGCAAACAACAAAAGGGTGCAAACGCCTAGTGCATTATGTCCAGCACTTATATGGGAAAATTCCCCCAAAGTGTTTTTTTTAGCAGCAGGATAAATAAGTAGAAAGTCATTCAAAAGAGATGATTCGTTGATAAAAATGTATTTAACGTACAAAATATACCATGAAGGTTAAAATATGAGCTCGACAAAGGGGTATACCCAAAGAGTGCAAATATTACAACACAAAAATATACATAACATTACATAGCAAACATGTCTAACGTATGACAAAATTGACGCGTTTCGAACCATTTTATTAGGGTCTTCTTCGGGGGGTAAGTTTGCTGCAAAGAGACTGTATTTAGCATATCAAATGGAAAAAAAATGTGACCAAACCTTGCCTTCTTCATCAGCCTCGGGGAGGCTTTAGTAAATCAACCCCTAAATGTCCATGCACACTTTTACAGTTATTTACAGGAGTTTAGAGGCAGTGGCGTATAGAGGCAGAAAAAAATGAAACAAACATACAAGTTGTGTTCAGGAGAGAAGCTTTGGAGCATAAAAAATGCTCAAAAGCGCCTAAACATGGGAAAAACGCATCTAAACGTGCCTAAGCGCTTGCATATTTTTTTTTTTTTCATTTCAATGGCCAGAATAAATTAATATTTTACCCAATTAACTGTCAGTCTGCAATCATGACCGGGAAGACTACCCTGCAGTAGAACGATCTGAAAGCGAGGCTGGAAGCACTCGTGGAGCGCAGCGTGGAAGGGAGGATGTCAATAGCGGTGTGCAGGATGGT
This sequence comes from Lithobates septentrionalis, assembly GCA_037952835.1. NCBI lineage: Eukaryota > Metazoa > Chordata > Amphibia > Anura > Ranidae > Lithobates > Lithobates septentrionalis. The sequence continues at coordinate 735,010 of JBBDGP010000977.1, read as the reverse complement.
CTATGTGGAAAGCTTTATGCCGGGTGCCTGCATATTTAGATGTGCCTCTTTTAACCACTTCCCATCCCAGCCATTCTAATATGACGCCCGCAGAGTGGCTCTCTCATCCTGGGCGGGCGTCATATGACGTCCTCGGCTTCTTGGCATTGTAGGGGGGGCGCGCGCCCGCTGCGTCATTAGGGAGCCGATGCGCGTGCCCAGCAGCCACGATGTCCACTGGGCACCCGCGATTGCTCGTCACAGAGCAGGAATGTGGATCTGTGTGTGTAAACACACAGATCTATGTTCTGTCAGGGGAGAGGAGACAGATTGTGTGTTCCCAGTACAGAGGAACACCGATCAGTCTCCTCCCCAAGTCAGTCCCATCCCCCACAGTTAGAATCACTCCCTAGGTAACACATTTAACCCCTTGATCGCCCCCTAGTGTTAACCCCTTTCCTGCCAGTGACATTTATATAGTAATCAGTGTATATTTATAGCACTGATCGCTGTATAATTGTCAATGGTCCTAAAATAGAGTCAAAAGTGTCCAATGTGTCCGTTGCAATATCACACACCCGATAAAAATCGCAGATCACCGCCATTACTAGTAAAAAAAATAATAATAATAAAAATGCCATAAATCAATAACCTATTTTGTAGGTGCTATAACATTTGTGCAATCAATATATGCTTATTGCGATTTTTTTTTTACCAAAAATATGTAGAAGAATACATATCGGCCTAAACTGAGGAAAAAATTAGTTTTTGTTTTTTTTAAAATTGGGATATTTATTATAGCAAAAAGTAAAAAATATTGTGTTTTCTTCAAAGTTGTCAGTCTTTTTTTGTTTATGGCGCAAAAACTAAAAACCGTAGATGAATATATATTGACCTAAACTGATGAAGAAATTTGTTTATAAAAAAATTGTTTCGGGATATTTATTATAGCAAAAAGTAGAAAGTAAAAAATATAGTTTTTTTTTTTTCAAAATTGTCGCTCTTTTTTTGTTTATAGCACAAAAAATAAAAAGCGCAGAGGTGATCAAATACCACCAAAAGAAATCTCTATTTGTGGGGAAAAAATTATCAAAATTGAATTTGGGTACAACGTCGCACAACCGCGCAATTGCCATTCAAAATGTTACAGCGCTGAAAGCTGAAAATTTGCCTGGGTAGGAAGGGGGTGAAAATGCCCAGTACTGAAGTGGTTAATCATCAACCATGTGAGTTGCTAAATGTTGTACCTTCATTAATGTAACCAGGTTGCTACACTTAGAGGCGCCTCTCTTCTCTTTTGACATGACGCTACTCTTATATCAAGACATCGCTTGTTTATCAAGGCAATATTTATCAAAAAAAAATGATGTAGCTTGTTTTGCAAAACGCTCTCAAACCAAGGTTTTACTGTGAAATTTGAAAATGTATCTGGGATTTTTAAGGTGCGTAATTAGAACAAGATCATTTATAAAAAGTAGAAATGTATTCAAGCAATAAAAACAAACATACAAAAGGTAGATATTGATATTAAAGTACTAATACATGTGCTGACCGATTTAATCTCTACATGTTTTGCCTTGGTAATTGGCTTCTTCAGGAGATTTAATTGATATCAGGCACAGTGAGCACTAGAAATAAACAGAATTTTTAGAAAAATAGGACAATCAACAGCCACAACAACATCAGAAATATAAAACACCTATTCAAAGTTTTACCGTATTTACAAAAGGCCTCGGTGTGCATGAGGCCTAAAACACCACAGAGAGAAGATGTGCTTCTTAGGTGCTGAATTAGAACAAGATTATTTATAAAAAGTAGAAATTTATTCAAGCAATAAAAACAAACATACAAAATGTAGATATTGATATTACAGTACTAAAACATGTGCTAACCGATTTCATCTCTACATGTTTCGCCTTGGTAATTGGCTTCTTCAGGAGATTTAATTGATATCAGGCACAGTGAACACTAGAAATAAACAGAATTTTTAGAAAAATAGGACAATCAACAGTCTCAGCAACATCAGAAATATAAAACGCCTATTCAAGGTTTTACCGTATTTACAAAAGGCCTCGGTGTGCATGAGGCCTAAAACACCACAGTGAGAAAATGTGCTTCTTAGGTGCAGAATTAGAACAAGATCATTTATAAAAAGTAGCAATTTATTCAAGCAATAAAAACAAACATACAAAATGTAGATATTGATATTACAGTACTAATACATGTGCTAACCGATTTCATCTCTACATGTTTCGCCTTGGTAATTGGCTTCTTCAGGAGTTTTAATTGATATCAGGCACAGTGAGCACTAGAAATAAACAGAATTTTTAGAAAAATAGGACAATCAACAGTCTCAGCAACATCAGAAATATAAAACACCTATTCAAGGTTTTACTGTATTTACAAAAGGCCTCGGTGTGCATGAGGCCTAAAACACCACAGTGGGAAAATGTGCTTCTTAGAGCAAATATTCATAGTGAAACCACATGGCAAGGCAAATCTTCAAAGATCGGAAGAAATTTTTGTTCATCTCTATTTGTCATCATCAGCGCAAAGGTGAATAAAGTGCAAGGCTGGTCAAAATTGCAAATTGCAATGGGGATATCAAACTGTCAAGCAATAAATACCAATAATAATAAATAATGCACAAAAAAGGGACTAAATGAAAGGTGGTGTTCAATGAACTTAACACACTGGCCCTCTAACCTTTCAGTTAACAAGGTAATCTGATTGGTATTGATTCCGCCCCCCCAACCTATTACTAACAAGGTGATAGAATGATGTCCAGGCAGATGTATGGAATCAAATATTAAACAAAAGCACAACATAAAATACAATTATGGGTGCCCTTTCTTTCAGCCCTGCAGATTATGACATTACTGAATATGCAGTGTCCGGAGGAGTTACAAATAGTTTCTGCCTCCATTTGAAATCACTTTATAAATAATTTAACAATAACCGCATTCCTGCTTGACTTTAAAGGAGCAGTTTGCTGATATGCATTCATGGGTTCACTAATTAACTACTTTATTCTGCCGTACAGCCGAGCTAAAAGAGAGGATGGCACAGACTCTGGAGATAAAAGAGCTGTTAGGAAGAGGGAGGCAGCAGCCGAGGTGAGACTAAGGCCACTTCACATGTGATTTATCCCAGGAGGTTAGTGGATAACTATGCAGAGGCTCAGCCTTCAACCAGTTTTAGAAATTTACAGGTCACCATGGCATCTAATTTGTGGAAAAAACTTCTAGGGGGAGAAAAAAAAAAAATGTTCTTTTTCTGTAGCTCTATAATAATCTCTTCCACTCGTTCTTCCTTTCACTTTTTTTTTTTTTTTTTCCTATAAACCCACTGATATTTTATTTGACAGAAAAAAAGACAAAAAGAAGGATAAAGGCCAAAGGGAAGAAAAAAAAAATGGAGGATGAAAAAAAAAAAATTGTATCGAAACACAATGAGGGTAGAGAACAAAAAGTAAAAATCACTATGGGGAAGTCGGTTAATAATTGTATCACAGCACAAATGACATTCAGGAAAGCTTTACTAAGAGTAGTGAAGAGAAAGGGTGACTAAAATGATAACTGGGCCATGGGCGCAGGTTGTGTCCAAATGTGTTTTTAGAAAATATTGCAATAAACTCCATTACCCTTGTTTAAGAAAATCACCAAATGATGGTGCTCATGCCTTCCATTGTTTGACTGTCCAAGCGTTTAAAGCAGAATAAATACATGTTGTGCATGTAAAACCTCCATTTACCAGGAAACAAAAAATCCACTCCGGCTGAACCACACATGTTGCTGGAATTCAAATAAATATTATTTATAAAATTATATGTTTATAAATATTATTTATTTATATGTTATTATTTTATATTTGATTATATAATTATACAATATATACAGTGTATATGTGTATATATATATATATATATATATATATATATAATATACACAGTACAATATAAATATATATATATATATAGATCTATCTATATATATATATATATAGATCTATATATATATATATATATAGATCTATATATATGTATCTATATATTATATATATATATATATATATAGATATATATATATATATATATATAGATACATATATATATCTATATCTATATATATATATATATATATATATATATATATATATATATATATATATATATATATATATATATATATATATATATATATATATATTTATACTGTGTGTATATATTTATTTATACTGTGTGTGTGTGTGTATATATATATATATATATATATATATATATATATATATATATATATATATTATATATATACTGTATATATTGTATATAATATACATAGTAATACAATATAAAATAATAACATATAAATAAATAATATTTATAAATATATAATTTTATATACAGGGCTTTTTTTCTCAGGGAATTGGTGCAGGAACCCCCCCCCCCCCCTTCCAAGTCACCCTTCGCCTCTGCCCCCTATCCATCTGTGAGCACCACCCCTTGGTTTTACCCCCCTACCCACCTCCCAGTACTGCACCTTTCAGAGAATACAGAACCAAGTATCATGTTGTGCTACTCAGTAATTTCAATGGAATTTGTTAATGATAACAAGAAAGATAGTGAATCCATTGCAGTGAGCAACAATAGACCCCACCCCAGCAACAATAGATCCCCCACACAACAATGGACTTTCCCCCAGCAACAATAGACCCCTAACAGCAATAGCAGATTTCTCAGCAATAGACCTCTCCCTCCCAGTTGATCCCACCCAGCAACAATTGACCCCCCCCCCCCCCCCAGCAAGACCAGCAACAGTAGACTTACCCAGGGCCAGCAACAATAGACCCCCACACAAAATAAAAATCCCCACCAGCGACAATAGATACCCCAGCAGTCAGCAGATCAATAGACCCTCCAGCACCCATTGCCATTTCATACATTTACATACATTCAGTAGTGCTGGAGGTGCTGGGACTGCATTCCCCCACGTTCCTGCTGAAAAAAAAGCCCTGTATATATATATACAATCACCGGCCACTTTATTATGTACTTCTGTAATTCTTTCTAGTACCGGGTTGGATCCCCTTTTGCCTTCAGAACTTCCTTCATTCTTGGTGGCATAGATTCAGCAAGGTGTTGGAATTCCTCAGAGATTTTGGTCCATAGTGACATGATAACATCACGCAGTTGCTGACAATTTGTCGGCTGCTCATCCATAATGCAAATCTCCCATTCCACCACATCCCAAAGGTGCTCTATTGGATGAGATCTGGTGAGTGTGGAGGCCATTTGAGTACAGGGACCTCATTGTCATGTTCAAGAAACCAGTGGTGAGATGATTGGAGCTTTGTGACATGGTGCATTATCCTGCAGGCAGGAGCCATCAGAATGCAGAAGAATCACATTCAGGTGAGGAGCGTTTTGGCAAAAAAACATAAACGCGGCAAAAACGCATTTACCGTTTTTCTGCTGCCAGGAGAGTTACGTTTAGGGGTGGCCAGTGTACATGTAGCCTTATACTGCTTTAAATCTGAAATGTAAAAGCTGAAATCTAGGTATGAATTTTATTGCATGACCGAATGTACCAGAAAGTCCCCCTGTGGTTGCACATCTAAATAATCCCATCAATCGGTGAAGAACCCAGCCTGGGTTCCAACCAGGACACGCCCCCAACACATTTTGCTCTGCCTCCAGGGCTTTCCCCACAATTAAGCTCTGAGGGGCGGATCAAAATGCGTTAGATGGGTGGCCTGGTTGGCGCCCATGCTGAGGTTGCCACACTTGACCAACTGATGGGATTATTTAGATGTGCGACCACAGGGGGACTTTCTGTTACATTCGGAGATGCTAGGAGCTGGGACGAGCTCTCTTCCAAGCCAGCACTTATAGCAGTGGTGATCAAGCACTTATACCCTTCTTGAAGCCTGGGCTTTCAGTCAGTCAGTAATTTTTATTACAGTAAGGCAGCGAGATATCTGTGGGAGGTTTGTGCAGGCTTTAGAGCAGTGGTCTCCAAAATGTGGCCTGAGGGCTAGATGTGGCCCTTCGCTTGCTTTTATCCAAACCTTGGGGCACTATTTCCATCCACTGATACCAGCAATGGGGCATAATTCCCCCCGCTGACACCAATAAAAGGGCAGAATTCCTCCCAATGACATCAATGATGGGGCAGAATTCTTCCCTGTAACAGCAAAGATGGGGCACAACTTCTCCCAATGACACCAACAATGGGGCCCAACTTCTTCCAATGACACCAACAATGGGGCCCAACTTCTCCCAATGACACCAACAATGGGGCCCAATGGCACCAATGATAAGGCATAATTACTCCCAATGACACCAACATCGGAGCACAATTCCTCCCATTGACACAAAATGTGTCAGTAAACTGGCCCTTTGTTCAGAAAGTTTGGAGACGCCTGCTGTAGAGAATGACCTCAGGGCTCATTTATACGTCTGTTTGGGGGGTGGTAAAAACATGCAGTTGATCCACACTTTCAAATTATCCCCCCTGTGATTTGATGGGCAGTACCAATACTAAACCGACCTATTTATGAGAATGAGGCCATGCCGCAACCGCTCCCCGAAAAAAGGCGTGAGCTAGACTGTAACCCACATATCAAACACCTTTGCAATGAGGCTTTATGAGTTATTTCTGCTTTACAGTCATTTATTTACAGGGTATACATTTAACATGACCTCATTAAATAATAAAACCTTTTGTCAGGAAGTTATTTTAAAAAGGGTCAAAAAACTTCTTCTTGAAGATGTAGAATACTTTCAATCAATAATGTTTCGAACATACAAAGCTTTTGGGCAATTTCTCAGTAAAGAAAGCAATGCAATGGAGCAGAACATTGGTATCAAATGGTAGCAATAAATCAACCTCTAAATATTCTACTTAATATTTATACAATCTACTTGTTTGACTTTGATGAATTAAAGTGTTCATATCTGTGTTTTCATTCAAAACCCTGTAGGCTTTTCAGGTTCCATCTCTCTTATTGTTTTATTAGTAAACATGGCTTCCATTCTTCGCAGCAATCCATTTTTGGTCAATTTCTCTCTGGATAACCGCAGCTTCAAGTCAGGCAGAAAAATCTACTTAGGACAAATACCCTAACTTAAAGGCCAACTCCAACCTTTTTTTTAACAGTTGTGGATTGAGTAAAGAAGATTTGGAACTTTTGACAGATTTTAAATGCTATAACCATAAAGAAAACAGGGGGCGCACCAGCCTAGTACATTATCTTCAGATATCTTTTATTAATAAAATCCGATAATAAGTGATATACTCAAAAAGCCAACATAAGTAAAAGCTTGTCAGAACAAATGGAGCTTCGGTGTCAGGGCCTGGATTTGCACCTGGAGCCTCTGCTGTGTCAGGCAATGTCTCTTCTTGCTTAGCTATCTGGAATGCTGGACAGTTCCCTGGACAATTCCTTGAATGATCTTGTCTTGAACCTTGTTTATCTTGAACCCTGAGCTCTTTGCTCCTCCCATGAACTTCCTGATTCAAGCCGTGTCTCTGCACTTCCTGTTTGCCAGATTATTGTGCTCTCTCCAGCTAGTATCTCGCTCTTGTCTTCCTTGCAGCCGTCCATAATTTGTTACCACTCGTCATCGACCCTTGGCTTGTTCCTCGACTACGTTTCTGCCTGATCCCAACCTGCAACTACTCGTTACTGACCTTTTGGCTTGTTACTGACTACACTTCTGTTTGATCCTCACCTGTTTAATCCGCTACTGGATCCCGGCTTGCTCACCTCCTGGTGAGGCGATCAGTGGTGGCTGGTGGTATTAGGGGGAGGGCGGCAAACAATGCTCCCACAGCAACCCCCCTGGTCAGTCGGTTCTCTCTCCAGCCAGTATCTCGCTCTTGTCTTCCCTGCTGCCGTCCATATTTTGTTACCACTCGTCATCGACCCTTGGCTTACTCCTCTACTACGTTTCTGCCTGATCCCAACCTGCAACTACTCGTTACTGACCTTTTGGCTTGTTACTAACTACGCTTCTTTTTGATCCTCACCTGTTTAATCCGCTACTGGATCCCGGCTTGCTCACCTCCTGGTGAGGCGATCAGTGGCGGCTGGTGGTATTTGGAAAGAGGGCGGCAAACAATGCTCCCACACCCCCCCCTGTCATTCGGTCGGTCAGTCTGTCGGTCACCAGCCCTGCACTTACCCCATCTAGGTCATGGGCAGTGCTTCCTCCGGGCGACGGGCGGTGGCTTCCCCTGCGTCTTCTTCTCCTCGGCATCACGGTGGCTTCCACCATGCGTCTCCTTCCTCTTCCTTCCTCCTAGGCGGCCAATAGGGTCGCTTCACCTATCGGCCAAACGGGTGATGATTGGCCAGAAGGAGAATCAGGAAGACGGTAGCGAATATTAATTCACTATTGTCACACAAGTGAGTGGGATCAGGGAGCAGTGCCCTGCGCCCCCGGGACCACCCTTTTTTGAAGCCTATTAGAGCCTTTGGCACGTGCTTAAAAAAAAAGCCCCTACTGGAATCCATGTGTCCTCACCCCGCATGTAGATTAGGGGGCCGGATGCATAGATTGAGGGCGGCGCCCCTGCTCCCTGCATTGCGGGCTGCCACTGGAAGCAATCTTGGGGACTGTCATAAACCAGATGTGACCAGAACTGTGTGACTGCGACAGAGTGAACCAGACATAAATAGGTGAAAGTAAGTTTATTAAGAAAAATGCATATGTGAACACACCACCAATACAGAGTGAACAACCAAACAATCAGTGATATAAACCAACCAGCATATGTAGCAAGAGGGAGTACCAGAATCGTAGTCAAGCCAGGCCGGGGTCATAAACAGGGAATCAGTAGCTGGGATGGATGGATCACAGGAGGGACGGGTCAGGTACAAGGCTCAGAGTCCAGGGTCCAGGGTTCAGGTAACGGACAGGAAACAGGATCAACAGGATCAACAGGTTCCAGGAATCAGGCTTCAGGTTCAGGCTACAGGTTCAGGAATCACAGTAACAGGATACAGGTCAGGGCTCAAGGAACAATACCAGGGCAACATAAGTATGCAATTGCCGGGTATTTATACTACAGTTCTGCGAATTAAGGTCAGATGACACCTGTCTGCAGAGGGGAATACCTGCTCCATACTGCCAGGATTTCTCCGTTGGTGGACGCCAGTACTGCGGCCCAAAGGTGATAGAATACTTGCAGGAAAGAGCTCTTCCGACAGCTCCGAACTGCCAGGAGACACCTGCTGGTGGACCTCAGTACTGCATGCGAAATGATCGATATCACCAGCGGAGGAGACCTTTGCTGACAGGGACCCTAACATGGTACTAACATTAAGCAAAGCAAAGTTTCCACCATCAGGAGCTCTGATGAAAACCGGTTAGTACTTAGACTCCGCACCTCAGGTGAGCCTGCGTCATCCGCCAAGGTGATCTGCATGTGTACCTACCCTGCTGGTTTCTGTGTGAGCTTCCCACTACTATAGCAACTGGTCTCCGAGCCTGACCCCTAATGGTGACATTCAGACTCTTGATATATCACATCACACATTGGAACAAGGTCCAACAGGCTAACGTGTTTCAAGGATCTTGGGCTCTGAGGAAGAGGGCTCGATCCTTGAAGTGCATTAGCCTGCTGGACCTTGTTCCAACATGTGATGTATCAAGAGTCTTCAAGAGTCTGAAGCCGCCTTTGTTCTGACAAGATTTTACTTACGTTGGCTTGTAAGTATATCACTTATTATCGGATTTTACTAATAAAATACTGTAAAATCCTATTTCCAGGGAAGTAAGAAAAAAGGGGGGGGGGGGGGGAATTAATCCATTTCCAAAAATTCTAGTAATACGGCAAACAACGAAGAGAGCTTTGGGTACAACTCCCAAATTAACCAATTCCAGATCGCCCTATAGCAGTTTTACTGCTGCAGGACGGCCCTCCTGTGCAGAATTCCGTATATATACATGATTCTGTACACCCGCCTAGGTGGCACCCGTGCATGCCGTAATCACAGCAGAAGGCAGTTTTGCAGGCACTGGATGTCCGCCAGCACCCGCCGATCATCGGTAAAACATACAGAATGGAGATCTGCCTATGTAAACAAGGCAGATCTCCGTTCTGACAGGGGGGAAGGGATGGATTTTGTGTCCCAGCAAGGAATAACATCCATCACTTCCCTTAGTAAAAGCAGCACATACAGTACACAAAACACTGGCTAGGAACAAAATTAACCCTTTGATCGCCCCAGATGTTTAACCCCTTCCCAGCCAGTGTTATTAGTACAGTGACAGTGCATATTTTTAGCACCGATCACTGTATTAGTGTCACTGGTTCCGGCAAAGTGTCAAAAGTGTCAGTTAGTATACGATTGTTTGCCGCAATATCGTAGTACAAGTTGCCATTCGCAGCCATTACTAGTGTAAAAAAAAAATCCATTAATATATAACATCGTTTGTAGACGCTATAACATTTGCATAAACCAATCAATATATGCTTATTGTTTTTTGTTTTTTTTTACCAAAAAGCAGTCACTGGTCCCCAATAAATGTCAAAAGTGTCAGTTAGTATCCCGACTGTCCACCGCAATATCGCTGTCCCACTATAAGTCACTGATCGCCGCCATAACTAGTAAAACGCTAAAAATAAATACAATAGATTCAATAAAATAAATACAAATATCTCATAGTTTGTAGATGCTATAACGTTTGCGCAAACCAATCAATATATGCTTTTCGGGATTTTTTTACCAAAAATATGTAGCAGAATACATATTGGCCTAAACCTATGAAGAATTTTTTTTTTTTTTTTATTGGGTGTGTTCCATAGCAGAAAGTAAACAATATCGTCTTTCTTTTCAAAATTGTCGGTCTTTTTTTGTTTATATCGCACAAAAATAAAAAAAACGCAGAGGTGATCAAATACCACCAAAAGAAAGCTCTATTTGCGGAAAACAAAAGTGACGCACATTTTATTTGGGTACGGCGTCACATGACCATGCAATTGTCAGTTAAAATAAGGCAGTGCGGGTAAATCTTCTGGAGGTCAAGTGGTTAAATATGCAACAATATATGAAATAGAAAAAATAAAATCCTGACTGGGTTGCTAAACCTTTCTTGTGCTACTTACTACAACATAGAAACAAATTCATTAAAAATAATGAAGCGCTTGCACTTTTAACATAATATATATCAGTGACACTAAACTGCTGAAAAATGCTTTCTTCTAACATAATCCATAATTTTAAATGATGTGAGATGTGAGATTCAATTTCTGATAATTCATATATATGCACACTTAAATTAAATATATATATATATATATATATATATATATATATATATATATACATATATATATATATATATATATATATATATATATACATATATATATATATATATATATATATATATATATATATATATATATATATATATATATATATATATATATATATATATATATATATATATATATATATATATACATATATATATATATATATATATATATATATACATATACAAAATAAATACGACAAATTCATATAAATACCGACTATGAATAAGAAAAAAAAAAAAAATCCATCAGTTCATACAAAAAAATGATATCTTCTTCCACCACCGTAAGGGGGTCAAAATAAATAACCGCACCTGGTGCAAATACCCAAAGGAAAGCAGCTCACCCTTTTTTTGACAATCAAGGAATGTGAAACAGCGCTCAGAGATCCACCCATGGGACAACTGTTTCACTCTTATATGATTCTTAGAAGATATAACCAAATCTTGCAGACCAGAATCCTCTTACATCCAAAGAAATAAACTCCCAATAGAGAAGTATTGCTAAGATTTATAAAAAAAAATAAAAGACATATTCACTCACATAATCTAAAGATAAATCCATAACATGGACAGCCAAAATGTGGGCAAGCATGGATGATCTTGCTCTCCAATGTCCATGAACGTGGTGATGTTATGTAGTCTGCCAGAAAACATATTTTTATATACTTATGTTCTCTCATGTTCTCTTCTGTCATCCATCAAACAGGAAGTGAGAAAAATGGGGGAAAAAAAATACCACTGTCACACTCTATCTAATACTGAAAAAAGTTTAAGTTGGTCTTTAATAATGGTGAAAAATAAATATTATGTGGGTTTTTTTTTTTACCAACCAATTAGATTTAAAGGAGATGTACAGCCAAATCTTGTTTGGCTGTACTTTTCCTATGGATCACATGAGTGCAGTTCGTTCTGCACTCCTGTGACCCATTTTCAGCAGACAGCGGGCTAAAGCCCGTTGACGGCTGACGTCACAGAGCCAATCCAGGCTCGGGCAAGATCGCGAACATATGGTATGGATCCGCCCACATGCCTGGACCGGCTCAGCCTCTCAGCATGCCGTTCTTGCCCCCTCCACAGCCCAGCGCTCCAGTGAGCACAGGGGCAGAGCAGAGAGATGCTGACTGACAGTCACCAGCTTTCTGCTCAGGGAGCACTGAGAACCGAGGGACCAGCAATGTTGGATCACTCGGTTCTCAGTGTTAGAGCCGGCAGGGGGCGAATGCTGCATCCACCTAGGTAAGTATGATTCTGAAAAAAAACCCAATTCCCATACTTCTCTTTTAATAGCTTTTAAAAAGCTTATACCTGTTTAGGTTCATGTAGGATTTAAAATAAAACTCCATCACATGCAGGGGTCAAGCTCCTCCTCTGTTCTGGGGGACCTGTGGGGGCACCCCCTCCCAGGCTAGACTGCTCTGGCCCGGGCGGGTCTTGCCCTCTCTGGCCTCGAGTGTATATTTTGTTTAGTAGTGAGGCAATCAGATATTGTTGATATTAATGTTTTTAAGTATGTTTAAATTATTTGTTCCTGAGAGTTTTTTCTTTTTTTTGATCAAGTTTTTTATATGGCTTGGGCCTTGTTGGGTAGCCGTGCACCCTCATTTGAGCCAGGATCCTGTATTTGCAGGCTTGTGGCCAGAATCCGGCACCCCGCAGGATCGAGGTGCACCAAATTTTTACCCTAACCTGGGGGCTGCTTCACCAACCTGGGTTATGGTTTGTATTTCTACACTTTGTTTTGTTCTTCTTATATGTTCCTTTTTCTAATGCTCTTTCTCTTTTTCTCCTGAGACCTAGACTGCGATGGACCCGGTTCCCCACGCTGCAGGGCGGATTGTACGCTGATGGGGCAAGTTCACATAGGCATGGAGTAAGTGCTGCAGGCAGGGACCTGGGCACCTTGCAGGGTCATATTACACAACACACAAGGCCTGAATTCCCCCGTCAAATGGCGTAAGGCTTTCGACCACTATTACTCCAAATGAGCGGATATTCTGCTCTTACAAGAAACCCACTTCCCCAATTCATGCAAGCAATCTTTTTTGCACAGCAAATATCCTGTTTTCCACCTAGTGAACTCCCCGGATAAGACTAAAGGGGTAGCTATTTGCTTTTCAAAACGGATCTCCTTCACTTTGCAGCAGGAAATTAGGGATCCCGATGGGAGATACCTTTTGGTGAGGGGATTGGTCAGGGAGCAGTTATGCACCTTTGTATCATACTATGCCCCAATACAGGGACAAGCCACCTTTTTCACTAGATTACTGAGGGCTCTGACTCCTTCCCTGGAAGGTCAGGTTGTCCTCGGCAGGGATACTAATCTTCCTCTGGACTTAAGTCTGGACAAATCCAACCTAACACGGGGGGACTCTCAGACAACCACATAAATCCTGTCCGAAAATAGCCAAATTCTTATATACCTTTAATTTAGTAGATGCCTGGCGTGAAGTCAATCCCTCTTTTTGTGACTATACCTTCTTTTCAGCTCCATGCGCAACTTACTGTCATATTGATCACATTTTTGTTTCCTGTGCTCTGATTCCCAGTCTTGGCAGGGCCTCTATTAGAGCGGTCGGATGGTCTGATTATTCCCTAGTGTCTGTATCGCTCTCATCACTATTTTGCCTGCCACGGCAACCTCAGTGGCAGCCTAATAAATCTTTACTGTCCGATAAATGTTGGTGTGAGGACATCCGAATGAGTTTAAGGCAGTATTTTCAGGACAAATTAACAGATGACGTATCGCCGGTAGGTATGTGGGCCGCTCATGAAGTGGCGGTTCGTGGAAAAATTATTCAAACGTACACCCAACCTGATAAGGCGCAACGGGAACGTATTCAGAATCTCGACGTAAAGTGCACTCACCACTCCAACCTAATAAACGTTTTTTGGAGTCCTTCATCCATCAACAAATAGACCAGACAAGGCTAGAGCTTAATCTAGAGTTGACAATGTGAGCTGAAAAGAGCGTGCGTTGGGCCTCAATGCGATTTTACATGCATAAAGACAAAATTGGCTCCCCCCTTGCCCATAAGTTGAACCCAAAACTCCACACTAGAGCAGTTCCAAAACTGCGTTGCAGAGATGGTTCATACTCTCAAAACCCTAGTAAAGTTCTTGACTCATTCCACAATATTTACTCTCCGCTATATCGGGCTTCGGCGGGAGCAGACCCTCGGTCTCGCGCTGCCTACTTGGCCAATGTCCATCATCCCAAAATCTCCCCTGAGCTCAGCTCAATTATGGAAGCCCCCTTTGCAATACAGGAAATTAGGCTAGCGATCAAAACTACTAATGCCCCAGGATTAGCGCTTACTGGAACAGGGTCTTCTCAATGATACATATAATAATAGATCTTGAACATTACGAGAGAAAGTGGCTAGTATCGTCAACGATAAACAGAAGCTATTTGAGCAAACCTGGGAGCCTTGGGCGACTTATGTAAAAATACCCTTGTCTCCTGTACTTGGCTAATTGTAGGAAGCCATGGTCCACCATGGGGTCTAGGTCTCTCTTTTTCTTATTACTTTTTCTCTCTTCTCCCTCTTTCTCGATTTCTTTGCTTTTCTCTTTTCCGTTCTATGGAAGTTGGTTTATGCTCTCCCTATTTGTAACATTGATGTTTAGCATGCCAGCTCAATGTGTACACAGTGGATCTTTATCGCTAATATCATATATTATAATCGCATTGGCTGTCTTGGAGTCGTGATCCACTAGGACTTATCAAGTATAGCACCACTGTGTGAATATGCAGCTCGGTGCCTGGGGTTGCTTGTTTTGGAAACAATTTTTGCTGCACCTTAAAACGCTACAAATTTTTTTTTACCCTTTTTTTGCTGTTTTTATTCTTGACTGACAGTATATCACATGATGGCCGTGGTGCCTGCCGCCCTGTGACACAGCTTGATCCCATAGGGGGTGTCTGGAGACAGTGGGTGACATCCTGAATTGATACTACTTTTGATGATTAAGGTCAATTGTGACCTTTGCTGTAACACTGTTCCAGATTTGACTTTTTGTTCCGTGCTATAATGTACAATGGAATGTACCAATGGTTTCTATTACTCTATGAAAAAAACTAAAAAAAAACTATTGAAAGTAAAATATAACTCCCATCAAAAACATTTTGGTGGTCTCCAAAGTCTGCACAAGCACATTGCAACAAATTAACCATCATTTTTTTTTTTACAATGACAGTTTATATTTTATCAGCTAATGATGTGCTGTTGTAATAATTATTACATATCACTACATTTGAAGAACAACACCACTTCTTGGTTTTGGTAAATTTTCTTGTTTTATTTAAAACTAGACATGTGCACACTGAAATATTTCGTTTCGGAATTTCGTTTTCGTCTGAAAAATACATTTATTTAGTTACTCCCGAAATTCGTTTTTATTTATTTAGTTTTTCGTTAAAAATTGCATTCGTCCGAAAATCCAAATTAAGGTCGAATCTGTCATTGAAGGCTTATGGTGTCTGTCGAATGTTCAAAGAAGATTCGACGGAGCAGCTAAACTGTACGATGCGTATAGTTTACCTGCTCCGTCAAATCTTCTTAGAACTTTCAACAGACACCATAAGCCAAAGTACGTGTGTACTTAGTTCTAGCTATTTTACTGCTCCTCCTCTTTGGTTACAATCAGCCAATAACATTCATCATCATCATTATTTTTTTTTTCCCCACAAAAATTCCAGCAGCGATCTTTTCTCCCCTAGGTCAAATCTTTTCTCCCCTAGGTCAAATCTTTTCTCTCTATGTAGAATCTTTTCTCTCTATGTAGAATAATTTTGGACTAATAGAGGTAAGGTTAGGCACATTCGACCACAGGTTTGATGGACACAGATTGTAATTGTCATCATCATGTCGAATCTCCTATCTATATCGAACTTTTGTAGCAACGAAAATGAAAATAAAGCATTTGTTTCTTTTTTCGGATTCTGCACTTTCGTTACCGTTTGTTAAAACGATAACGAAAATACCTGAAATTTGGACGAAAACGAATGCACATGTCTATTTAAAACCATCACTACCGTCTGTGAAAACATTCATTCAAACAAGTATGTGGACCTGTCACGTATCTGACAGGGGAGCCTGATGAAATGAGGATAGCCTCTCTTACACCTCCAACCCAGGGCCTCTGATCGGGTGGACAGGTGGTACAAGGGCTATGAGTAGCATAGGTGCCTTGCTGGTCTGTTGGGCGATGATGCCAATGGATGGGAGCCTCTGGGTGGTGGATGCGTGGGCTGGTTGACCAGAGACCAGGTCACTGGAGCGGCAGGCTAGAACAGTGCAGCAGATGTGATGGTCAAACACAGAATCAGCAGACTGGTGAGCAGGTAGGTGCATAGATAGTGGAGCTGCAAGTAGGTGTGTAGAAATGCAGGGGCTCAGAACTGGTTCAGGGTTGTGCAATCTGCATCAGCAACTTGCAGGAAGATCAGGGACAGAGTCAACAGCAGGTGCAAGGTCAAGTTCCCAGGCCAGAGTTGGTATCAGGCAAGCAAATTTAAGGAAGGTTGTGTTGCAGGTCAAGGTCAATATAGGCAGATAAGTAGGAACAGGTCAAGACAAGCCAGGTCAGTAGCAGGAAGTCAGATAGGAGATACTGAGCACAGATTAACAAGTACTGATAAAGACAAGTCAACACTGGCCATCTTCAACTATTCAATTTAGATAGTCCACTTGGTGCCAGCAACAGCAACAAATGAATTTGTGGTTAGCATTTTCTTTTTAAAAGGTTCTACTTTCAACTTTTCAAGAAAAAAGAAAGCCAAGAAGTTTACGGATCTACAATCTCCTTCCATTCCAGTACCTAATAGAAAGATGTGGAAAGCTTAATATCAAGTGGTTTGTGCAGCAGGGCCACAGAGGGGGTGAGATCTATGTGAAGAAATAGGCACTAATTGGTTGCTTAGGTAGAAATAAGTGCCACTGCCTGCACATGAATCCTGCTCCACACTACAACATGGTTCCAGAAACAGCAGGTGGAACACCGAGCATGCTAAAATGTAAGTATTCCATCAGTCTATTGGGTTAGGTTAGGTTTTTTTTGTTTTTGTTTTTTTTGGGGTTTTTTTTTAAGGAAAACAGCATATTCACTGAAATAATTGTATAAGAGAAATCATTCTTACACAAGCCATTTTGCAATGTGATAATTACCTTCAATATTTATGTATCGGGATTACTAAAAACTTGCAATAAGGCAATGAGCTGCTACTTTATCTCCATCCAATCACAATCCTTGACCAGGATCCATTGCTTTGACTTAAGGGGAGAAAAGTAAGGTCAAGACCTAGTTATGCTATCTGGCTGGGGTATCAGCATTAGAACAGTGACTGAACAATATTTGCAAATATTCTGACAGGTAAAACGTATACACAGTTCACACGTATACACTCACCGGCCATTTTATTAGGTACACCTGTCCAATTGCTTGGTAGCACAAATTGCTAATCAGCCAATCACATGGCAGCAACTCAATGCATTTAGGCATCTAGATGTGGTGAAGACAACTTGCTGAAGTTAAAACCGAGCATCAGAATGAGGAAGAAAGGGGATTTAAGTGACTTTGAACATGGCATGGTTGTTGGTGACAGATGGGCTGGTCTAAGTATTTCAAAAACTGCTGATCTAGTGGGATTTTCATGCACAACCATCTCTCGGGTTTACAGAGAATGGCCGGAAAAAGAGAAAATATCCAGTGAGCGGCAGTTGTGTGGAGGAAAATGCCTTGTTGATGTCAGAGGTAAGAGGAAAATGGGCAGACTGGTTTGAGATGATAGAAATGCACCAGTAACTCAAATAAACACTCGTTACAACCAAGGTATGCAGAATACCATCTCTGAATGCAAAACACATCAAAACTTAAAGCAGATGGGCTACAGCAGCAGAAGACCACACCGGGTATCACTCCTGTCACCTAAAAATGGGAAACCGAGGCTACAATTCACATAGGATCACCAAAATTGGACAATAATGATTGGAAAAGCGTTTGTATCAACGGTTCAGGCTGGTGGTGGTGGTGTAATGGTGTGGGGGATATTTTTATGGCACACTTTGGGCCCCTTAGTACCAACTGAGCATCATTTAAATGGCAAAGCCTACCTGAGTATTGTTGCTGACCATGTCCATCCCTTTATGACTACAGTGTCCCCATCTTCTGATGGCTCCTTCCAGCAGGATAATGCACCATGTCACAAAGCTCCAATCATCTCACCACTGGTCTCTTGAACATGACAATGAGATGTGGTGGAACGGGAGACTCGCATCATGGATGTGCAGCCGACAAATCTGCAGCAAATGCTATCATGTCAATATGGACCAAAATCTTTGAGGAACATTTCCAACACCTTGTTGAATCTATTCCACAAATAATTAAGGAAGTTCTGAAGGCAAAAGGAGGTTCAACCCGGTACTAGCAAGGGAAGTGGTCTGTGAGTGTATATTTTAACTGTTAAGTTAGATTTTTTTTCTATACTTCTGCAATACAATTTCCCAACCTCCTTTAAAAAGTAAGATCAAAGCCCAACCTTCTCCGTTGTATGTCCTCTTTGAGCAAAAATTTTACCAAAATGTACATGTTAATAGTTTATATGCCTACATTTTTACATTGCAATTTACCAAACCTTGTCAAAAATAAAAATCAAAGCCCACCATTCTCCACTGTATTAGGGCGTACACACGGTCGGACTTTGTTCGGACATTCCAACAACAAAATCCTAGGATTTTTTCCGACGGATGTTGGCTCAAACTTGTCTTGCATACACACGGTCGCACAAAGTTGTCGGAAAATCCAATCGTTCTAAACGCGGTGACGTAAAACACGTACGTCGGGACTATAAACGGGGGAGTGGCCAATAGCTTTCATCTCTTTATTTATTCTGAGCATGCGTGGCACTTTGTCCGTCGGATTTGTGTACACACGATCGGAAATTCCGACAACGGATTTTGTTGTCGGAAAATTTTATCTCCTGCTCTCCAACTTTGTGTGTCGGAAAATCCGATGGAAAATGTCCGATGGAGCCCACACACGGTCGGAATTTCCGACAACACGCTCCGATCGGACATTTTCCATCGGAAAATCCGACCGTGTGTACGGAGCATTAGTCATCTTTGACCAAAAATTTTACCAAAATGTACATGTTAATAGGAACTCGGAAACATTTGATCTGCAACATTCCAATCTGAACAGCTCTTAGACATATTATAGCAATGCATAAAAATGCATATGTAATATTCTTTTGCTGTGCTGTTAATTTAAAAACACGGTTCCATATAGTTGATCACATTACATTTGAATAACCATTTCTTTATCCAACAACAGAGTATATCTCTTTACCGAATGTAACAAAATCAATGGGTGAATACTACAACACTCTAAGAATATATTTTCGTTCTTCCTTGTTTCACATTATTTTGCCCCGATTTCTCTTTGTGTAAAAATATTTTACTTGCCTGATGAAACCGTATAACTTTGTGATTTTTTCTGAGACAAGATGTGGGAACACAGGGAAGGTTGTGATTGATTAAATTCAGCAGGATCTTCATTTTTCATCCACTGAAGATGTTGCAGAAGTACCTTTTAGCTCTAACTCAATTTTGGTTCAAATTTCATGTAACTGTATGAGTCCTCTCAACCACAGATTCCCAGAGCTGCAGTTCTCTCAATTAATTAGGTGTTGCAGAGGTTAGTAACGATTTTTTTTGGTTTTCCAATGAAATCGCTCTATAAAGTGGCAAATGTTCTTGTGTGTTTTCTTGTTTATGTGGACTATGGCTGGAAAAATAGATTTTTTGTTAGCAAATTAGAAGGACATGCTCCCTTTTGTTGACTTTAAACCAGAGTGTATTGGGTTTCTACAGAGAAAGCAAATTAGATGTTTTGTTTCCAGATTGAGGGGATTTTTGATGGAGTAGGCCTCTTTAACCCGTTTGGTGACAAAATGGATTATGGCTGATTCTTCCCTATGTGCGTAGTTGGACAAGAATGTGTTTTACCAGTAAGTATAGCCATCTGCTGGAGCATAGTCATGCCATGCCCTTTTTTTTATATTACTGGTCTAAGTATGATAGAGGAGGTTGGGAACTGTGGTTCGTTTTGAACATTGCTCCAGATAGTTTGAGGTCATGTACCCATTTTCTAGGTATTGGCTTCATATTAAAAATACTGACCTCCTGAACCTTATTCACTCCCTTGATGTATTTAAAGAGAGCCAATCATGTCTCCCTTTTCCCTTCTTCCTTCTAGACTTAAGTTTCTGCAGTATCTACTGATATGTTTTATCCCTCAGACCTCTCACCATTTTTGTTTCCCATCTCTGGACTTATTCTATCTTATCAATATCTTTTTGTAAGTGAGGTCTCCAGAACTGGACACAGTATTCTAAATAAGGTCTGACTAAAGATTGATATAGGGGCAATCAGGACCTCTTTCCTCCAGCTGGTGGTCCCTCTAGTGATATAAAGATCTATATAGAGGAATCCGGACCTCCTTTCTCCTGCTGGTGATCCCTCTAGTGATAACTAAATATCTATATAGAGGGATCGGGACTTTCTTCCTCCTGCTGGTGACCCATCTAGTGATAATTAAGAATCCATATAGAGGAATTAGGATCTCCTTCCTCCTGCTGGTGATTCCTCTAGTGACAACTAAGAATCTATATACAGGATCAGGACTTCCACCCTCCTGCTGGTGACCCCTCTAGTGATAACTAATGATCTATATAGAGGAACCAGGAAATCCTTCCTCCTGCCGGATCTTGATCTTGGCTTCATATTGAAGGTACTGCCCTCCTGAACCTAAATGGGGGGATTTTTCCTCACTCTCCTTTGAAGTGAAAAGAAATCTTCCCAGTGGGACACATACATCAATAAATACCTGGTCAGGTTCTAACATTTTTACTAAAAAGTTGTCATTGTTGTTGCCATCCCTTGATTTTCCTTTCTAGAGACAGAAGAAGAGAAACCAACCCACAGCAAACCCAAGCCCTGAAAAAAGCTTTATTTACTGATTACAAGCATTACTTTAATATTATCTTAACTGCTTGATGATTTCACAAAGCATCATTTTGATGTTACATATACCTTTTATAAATTATTAGGTCACTTCCAGTATAAGTTTGTTTGTAGCATTATCATCCGTACATTGAAATGTAGTGTATTTACTAATTGCGTACATTTAACTAGTATTTCCACAGCCCTACGAACATAGGTGAGAATATAATGTAAAGTTATTCTAATTATTTTCTGCAAGGATTGCTCTCATGATCTTTTGCCATAGAAAGTAAACATCACGTTATGAGATTATTCAATGGGAATAACACATTGAGATCAGTAAGCTGATGCCACATAACATCGACTGTGTATTTTGCAAATGTACACAGGAGGAATTAAGTTGGACTAGAAGGGCTTTGAATGTTATCTTTGCAGGTCTGACCAAGCATATTAATAAGATACATCTATCTGATCAGGGATATAGCAAGGTCTGGAACTGGATAGTTAGGAAAGACAAAAAGTCAATATTGTAACAATGCAGGAAATATCTTTGAAAAGCTGGAAATTAGCATGAAGACTGATTATAATTGAGGTCTGGATCATTTAACCACTTGCCTGCTGTTCATGACACCCAGGAGAGCCATTCCCGAGGCATACATAGCGACAACGGAGGCACCTTTTTACTGGTTCCAAATCTCAATCGATCCCTTGGCATATAAAGTACAGAAATAATAATAAGATATGTAAATAGAAAGTATATAGCATGATGTGATTTCTACTGTAAAGCTGGAAGAACACATAACTTGAACAGAATAAAGAGAGACAAAAAGAGAGATCAAAGCTGGGCCTTCTTCATTCTTTGTTCAGAAAATGCCCAACATTTACCTGGGGCCACCATAAGTCAACTAAGTCTTTACTATGTGACATGCACAGCCCAAAGGTTTGCCCCACTGGTGAAGGTTGCCTAGCAACATTATGACATAAAATTACAAATAATATTCTGTTACTGTGCAGTCTTTCAAATATATTAATGTGAAATAAGAAAAAAAGCCTACTGACATGTGGTAAGCCTAATTGATTGATTATTACAAAAAAGAAACAAATTAAATAAATATATTAATATCTTCAAAATGTATTATGCTAGAAATACTAGAAGTACTAGAAATGTATTATGCTAGAAATGCATGTCAGAAATCTTAAACCATCAAAATAAAAGCATTTAAAAACCAACCCAAATACACAAGGTCACCCCAGGAAAATATGTATAAAACACTACGGCGCTGTTAAAGAAACTGCTCCAATGCCGTCCTCGTGGGCAAATCTTCCACCACTTTGTTGTAAATGAACTGTGCTATGATGTTATCCCACCAAAAAAAAAAGATGCTCCTCAGCACCAGTAAAGCTTCTTTGGGCACACAGACAGACACCTCCATTACAGTTACATCCAAATGCTTACCAAATAGTAGGACCTCAAAGCCTGGAGGTCAATATGCACATGAATATGGTACCATCTCTATTGATTTCCGAATGGATCACAGCCTCTATCTTCATCATAGCTTCTGAAACTATTTTGTTAAAAAACGCTATTAAAAGATTTCCAGCATTAAAAATTCAAACACTGGCACTACCTGCATGATTTGTGGTGGGCATTATGACGTAAATATCTTGAAGCTCCACCCTACACGTTTCATTACAGTAGGATGTCCTCAGAGGCCACTCAGGAAAATAGACATAAATGGCCAAAAATGACCAAATGACCACCTTGTAGTGACCTTTTGTTTGTTGCAGATTAACTATAAATAATGATGACAAGGCACAGATCAAAGGACCTAGCATATGAAGACCTAAAATATGTCAGGACCTGAATCACCTGCTGGTGGCACTGTGGTTCCCAGAGCAGAGGCGTGTAGTTCCAGTGGCCACCAGCAGGTGTCTCCCAGTAGCCCGGTGATCCTAATAATCAGTCTCCACCTGATCCTGGCTGCTGGGACGGTATATAACCCTTTCCCTAATTTCCTTCACTGGCTCAGTGTTTTGCCTGTGGGGAAGATTTACTAAAACTGGTGCATGCAGAGTCTGGTGCAGCTGTGCATAGTAACCAGCTTTTAGGTTTTAGTGGCAAACTTTTATTAAGCAAGTTGAAGTTAGAAGCTGATTGGTTACTATATGCAGCTGCACCATATTCTGTGTGCACCAGCTTTAGTAAATCTGTGTTTCTTATAACTGGTTATTGATGTGCTGCTCCTGACCGTGATCCTGATTTTTTGCTGTGATATTTCTTTAATGACCTGTATTGTAGACCCTGCTACTTCATAGATGCTCCCCTTGTTGATGATCCCAGTTCTGGCCTCTTTCCCTATGCATCTCCTTGCAGCTCCTGTCTTACCCTGTTTATCTGTGTTCCCTATCTTGTATATATTGTATTATAGTTAGGTTGCTGGTTAGGTATTTTGTCACTTATTGGGGTTTATGTATCTTCTTTTTTTTTGCTAGTGTTGGATGGGCTTTGCTTCAATATTAATAATTCTTACTTTAATCATACACAGTCTGATTTCAATTGCCTAAATACAGCTACATGGAAATGGTCACCCCTGCTGTTGCTGGATACCTGCACTTGGTACTACAAATGCTGGACTTTCTTTCCAATAGACATATAGCCAGTTTAGATATCTCCAACTATTTCCCTATTTGTCTCAGGCATTGGTAACACTCCAGAGTGAAGAATGACCCAGCTGTCTTGGTCCATGCTAGAATACATGGAAGGTGGAGGTTCCTTAAGAATCAAAGCTAAGCTGCAAGTTGAAGGGAAGGACCTCCAAGGTGATATTCTCCGAAATATTGCCTGTGCCATGCACAACACAGGAAGGGCAGGGGGAGATTAGAGAGCTGAATGCATGGCTTAAGATCTGGTGTAAGAAGGAAGGGTTTGGATTTCTAGAGCACTGGGCTGATTTTTCATTGGGGTGCAACCTATATGTTAAAGATGGTTAGCACCTGAATGGAAGGGGGTCTGCTGTGCTGGAGGTTTATGGGAAGGTTGGAGCAGTATTTAAACTAAGATTGAGGGGGGGAGGGTGAACTAGAATTTCATCGGGCAAACAGGTCAGTTAGGGGTCAGACATTAAGGGAGGGTGGAATGGGGATAGATGGGGGGAGGGTTATGGCAGGTGACAAGAAAGTTCCCATGTTGCAAACAACCATTGTAAATTATAGTGCCATTTGTACTACTAAAAAAGATATGCAAAACACCAGAGCAAAATGTAATAATGCAATAAAGTGTTTGTTCACCAATGCCAGAAGTCTTAAGATAAAAAAAAGTGTGTCACCGGCACAAAAAATAGTGCTTAATTAATTATGATAATGTTTAAAATAAAAATCTAATTTAGATCTGCTGCAGTTAAGAGTCCCCTACCACTGTTCAGGGGGGAAAACAGTATTGCATAAAATGTTACTGCACTGATCCTAAAGTGCTTATACAATTTTACCACTAAAATGATGTCTACAAAAATGTGCATAAATAAATTCAATCGTCAAAACTATATGACTGTATAATGCAAAGTATCAATGTATCAATATATAGTGCAAATTATCAAGTGCAAAATATCAAACACCAGGGCATACGTTTTTGATAATAATCCCCAGAGTCCTCTTCACAATTTTATCATTCAAATCCCATGTGCATAATGTGCGCCGATTCACATCTGTGCTTTTAAGAACCTTTTCACCACTTTGTGAATCACCACCACCTTCTGAAATGGGCACTCACCAGAACCTAGAAAAAATTTTGCCTTTGGTTCATAATGGGATAACCACTCCCCTCTCCTGGGTTTATCTGGCGTCTCTCCAACTAGGCTGCCACTAGTTACTCCTCAGATCTCTATATTAGTCTTGATATCTCATAGGAAGTAAACATCCATCATTGCGCAACATGCTTTTAAAAAATGTATTTTAAGCCAATAAGGTAAACATACAAAATGTATAAAATGTGCACTCACAATTCAGGTGCCTTTAGACCGGCACTGCGTCTTTCCAGCAGTATATTTTTTGGGTTAGCTCTGCTGCTTCGTCTCCCGGGATCAGTGTGCGTTCCAAGCCTCGATCTGGTACGGGTTAGGACTGGAAGTGACGTCGGCGATTACCCAGAAGCCTCTACGCGTTTCGCATACAAGCATGCATCATCAGGAAGCTTCCATTATGAACCAAAGGCAAAGTTTTTTCTAGGTTCTGGTGAGTGCCCATGGCAGAAGGTGGTGGTGATTCTCAAAAGTGGTGAAAATGTTCTTAAAAGCACAGATGTGAACCTGCCCACATTATGCACATGGGATTTGAATGATAACATTGTGAAGAGGACTCTGGGGATTATTATCAAAAACTTATGCCTTGGTGTTTGATATTTTGCACTTGATCATTTTCGCTATATATTGATACATTGATACTTTGCACTATACAGTCATATAATTTTGATAATTGCATTTATTTGTGCACATTTTTGTAGACACCATTTTAGTGGTAAAATTGTATAAGCACTTTAGGATCAGCGCAGTTACATTTTATGAGATAATGTCAGAAGTCTGCCATGCAAACTAGGTGAGTTGGAAGCTCTGGTGCACGAGGAGAGCTATGATGTAATCAGTATTGCTGAAATTTGACTTCATTCCTCACATGACTGGGCAATTAATATTCCTGGCTATGCACTCTTTTGGAGATTAAAAAGGAAAGGTGGCGGGGTCTGTCTCTATGTGGGAAGTGATCTCAAAGAGAGTGTGAATAAGGACCTAATTGATGGAGAGCGTGATGTGGCTGAAGCATTATGGATGGAACTGCATATAGATTTGCGTAGTTCAAAGTTAATCATTGAAGTTTGTTATAGACCACCCAATGTTAATGAGGAGGTGGGGACTCAGCTCCTTGCACAGATGGAAAGGGCTGCAAGGGCTATGATGGTGATAATAAAGGGGGATTTTAACTACCCGGAAATTAACTGGAGTAATGGCACTGCTGGAACAGTTAAAGGACAAACATTTATAAACCTATTACAGGACAATTTTATGGTCCAGTTTATTGAGGCCCCAACTAGGAATGATGCTCTGTTGCACCTGGTAATCTCAAACCATGCAGAGCTTATTACTAATGTTCATATAAAGGAACATCTGGGTAGCAGTGACCATAACATCATTTGATGTTAGTTGTAAGCAAAAAACACATACAGGAAAGATAAAAACACTTAACTTTAAGAGAGCAAAATTTCCAAGGATGAGGGCTGCTCTCCAAGACTTAGACTGGGAGGGAATATTGGCATCAATGAACACAGAACAGAAATGGGAATTCTTCAAAAAGACTGTTTGTGAACTCACTGCAAAGTATATTCCCATGGGCAATAAGTTTAAAAGGCTATGTGGCTCACAGCCAAAGTTAAAAAAGCTATAAACAATAAGAAAAGAGCTTTTAAAAAATATAAAAATGAAGGAACACTATTGTCGTTTAAATGTTACAAAGAATATAACAGAATATGTAAAAAGGAAATCAAGAATGCAAAAATTCAAAACGAACGACAGATTGCAAAAGATAGGAAAAACCCCAAAAAATTGTTTAAATATATTAATAGTAAAAAGGTCAGGTCTGAGCATGTAGGCCCTCTACAAAATAATCCAGAGTGGGTGACTGGGGACAAAGAGAAGGCAAATTTATTAAATACTTTCTTCAGTTATGTGTATACAAAGGAGCCTGGGGGAGCTCATGTCCACAATGGGGGTGGTAGTGACACAGCCCTGAATGATACACAATGGCTCAAAAGTGATATGGTCCAGAATTATTTATACAGAAGAAAGGTGGATAAAGCACCACGGATCCTAAAAGCATTGAGCTCTGTCATTTCAAAGCCATTGTATCTAATTTTTAGGGACTCATTAATAATGTGAATAGTACCAATGGATTGGCATAGGGCCAATGTGGTGTCTATATTTAAAAAAGGAACAACGTCTTTACCAAGTAACTATAGACCTGTTAGTTTAACTTCTATAGTTGGGAAGATACTGAAAAGTTTAATAAAAGACCACATAGACGAGTTCTTGCTGGAAAAAAATATTTTAAGCAACAGACAGCTGCTTAAAATGAAAGACAGAAGTTGTCAAACAAATCTGATTTCTTTTTATGAGGAGGTAAGTAAAACCTTGGACAGAGGGGTGGCTGTGGAGGTGGTATACTTGGATTTTGCAAAAGCGTTCGATACAGTTCCCCACACATGGCTAATGTGTAAGGTAAAGTCTACAGATTTGGAAATATCAGTTTGTAAATGGATAGAAAACTGGCTAAAAGACCTAATTCAGAGAGTAGTGGTTAATGATTCTTACTCTGAATGGTCTAAGGTTATCAGTGGTGTACCCCAAGGTTCAGTGCTGGGACCCTTAATTTTTAATATCTTTATAAATGATATTGGGTCTGGGAATAAAAGTACAAATTCAGTCTTTGCAGATGACACCAAACTATGCAGTGAAATAGCGTCCTTACAGGATGTCTCCAATTTACCAGCCAAACTCAATGCAATTGGGCAACTATGTGGCAGATGAGGTTTAATGTTGATAAATGTAAAGTTATGCACTTGGGGGCTAAGAATATGCATGTATCATACATACTAGGGGGAGCACAACTGGAGGAATCAGTATTGGAGAAAGATCTGGGGGTTTTAGTAGATCATAAGCTCAATAATAGCATGCAATTCCAAGCTACGGTTTCCAAAGCGAGCAAAGTCCTTTCTTGAATTAGGAGAGGTATGGACTCCAGAGAGAGAGATGTAATTTTGCCCCCCTGTACAAATCATTAGTAAGACCTCATCTGGAATATGCAGTTCAGTTTTGAGCACCAGTTCTCAAAAAGGATATCGGGGAACTGGAAAAAGTGCAGAGAAGGGCAACCAAACTGATAAGAGGCATGGAGGAGCTCAGCTATGAGGAAAGATTAGAGGAACTGAAATTATTCTCTCCTGAGAAGATTAAGGGGGGATATGATCAACATGTACAAATATATAAGGGGTCCATATAGTGAACTTGGCATTGATTTATTCACTTTATGGTCAACACAGAGGATAAGGGGACACTCTTTAGGTCAAGAGGAAAAGAGATTTCATTTCCAAATATGAAAAGGTTTCTTCACAGTAAGAGCTGTGAAAATGTGGAGTAGACTCTCTCCAGAGGTGGTTCTGGCCAGCCCAGTAGATTGCTTTAAGAAAGGCCTGTATTCTTTCCTAAATTTACATAATAAAACTGGGTACTGACATTTATAGGTAAAGTTGATCCAGGGATAATCCGATTGCCTCTCGGGGGATCAGGAAGGAATTTTTTCCCCTGCTGTAGCAAATTGGATCATGCTTTGCTGGAGTTTTCCCCCTTCCTCTGGATCAACTGTGGGTATAGGATTGAGTATATGGGATTGTATGTTATTTTTTATTATATTTATTTTTATGGTTGAATTAGATGGACTTGTGTCTTTTTTCAACCTGACTAACTATGTAACTATGTTTAACAGGAAAATATCCACACTGTTGTTATGAAATTCAGATGAAACACACAGGTGCTCTACAATATGTATGGTAGAGAAAGAAAAGAAGAGTCAGGCAAAGGGGCAATCTTTTAAACAAAGAGGTTGGACAGGGCTGAGATCATGGACAGACAGATGAACATGGAAGCAGATATTGGGTTGAGAAATATAAGCTAGGGTATCAGGTATTCAGGTGGTGGTCCTCAAAGATCCCAGAGGTCGGACCAAAAAAGCAGTCTGGAGACCCACAAAAAGATCTGAAGTATCCACCAAAAAAAGAGAGGGGAAAGGCAGGAGGTGGCCTAGACAGTTAGAACCACACAACCTTACTTGAACGCAGGTGGAAAAAAGGCCCTGTCTCTACTAGGGGCGAAATCGATCACCCTCAATGCCACAGTGGTCCCAATTCTGAATCCTCTACTGGTTCTCTGGTGGGTATTGCACTGGTAGGATGAGAGGAGGTAAAAATCGCTTTGGTGAAATGAATGATATAGACACCCGGTGTGTTATGTTTAAGGATGGGTCATAGTCTTTAAATAAGATGAACATCAAAAAGCTTTTTTAACATTTATTGGTTTACTCTTCCACGTGAGTGTGTTCATCTGGACACAGTCGGGTGGAAGAGTAAACCAAGAAATGTCACCATCTGTGTATCACCATGAACTGTGGAAGTAGCGAGTAATAGCCACAAAACATGTCTTTGGTGCAATAAAGCTATTTGATGTTCGTCTACCTTGATGACTCTGACCCATCCTTGGACATACCACACCGGGGGCCTTTGCACTTGTTTCACCAACAGGCTTTTTACCATACCTCCCAACATTTTGAAATGGGAGTGAAGGAACACCTATTAGCAAAAGTATGTTGGCATAGGACACACCCCCTGCCGAACCCGCTTAAGGAGAATTTTGCAAAAAAAAAAAAAAGTTTAGTTAAACCTCCAAGAGCTTTTTTTTCTTTTTACCACTACTATTCCTTTATACTGCTTTTGAAATTTACAAATGCATCAATTTAGAAATGACTTGAAAGGTTTAGCGCTGTGAAAGACTTTTTGAAAGATAAAAATGTGCATTTTATATACAACTATATAGATCAGACCAAAATGAGGGACAAAGGGACTTTGTTCCCATTCAGGGACAGTCCCTCAAAATCAGGGACAGTTGGGAGCTATGGTATTACTTCCTTTCATCCTACCAGGGTAGGTAGGATTTTAATACAAAATAGTTTTGGAGGTATCGCATCTTTATGGATGAATCAGTGTTTAAAATATAGACTGATTTCCAGTTATTGGATACCAGGCCCCACTTTTTTTCTTTTTTTTTCATCTGCTCATATAGAAGTGTAATGTCTCTGGAAAGGACACACAGGGAATTCTGGATACTATGGTATGAATAAGTAGATCATTATACAAAAGCCATGATACAGAGCTGAGGATACACAGATCAGAAAGTGAATCAAAGCACTAAGCATTCACATAATCCTAAAGCAATATTCTATATGGGCCATTATATGCTGTAAATTCTGCCCAGTAACATTGCGCCTGGAGAGGAAAATACATTACAAAGTGATATACCAGGCAAGATAAGCAGCAGCTTGCAGTTAGTGACACATGGGCCCAGTGGAAGTTGCTGCCTATGTTACCCCTACTGCTTCTCTACTGACTGTAGCTGTTTTATGGGGCAATATATTCCTATATGTACATTTCTTTCAAAATAAAAGCCTGCGCCTGTTACAACTGGGAAACCTAGTGTCCTGCATACCAGTTACTGTATCATGCCAATCTCTGTATTACTTAGCAAACTGTGACAGGGAGCAGTTAGGTGAATTAGTGGCCCTCAAGGGCCTATTTCAGCAGGCATGCTCTTCAAAAAGGAGATCCTATGAACTTTCCTATTATCCTTCATTGAAGGGGTTAATGGGGTTTGTGACTCTATTAGCAGCTCAAGTGAGACAAGAAGCACCATCAGATAGAAGAGAAGGGAGAAAAAAAAATAGGAAATTCAGTTTTAGTGGGGGATGACGGCCTTACCTTTCCGCGCTTAATTGGCCGTATTGTCTCCAAAAGTTAATTGGTTACTTAGTCCAGGTAGTTAGTAAAATGTTTAGCTGCGTCAAAAAGCTCAGGCTCCCACTCTTAATGGGGCGTGAAATGGAATGTTTGATGCTGCAAATAAAATCACTGATATTCAAGGATGTTATGGTAGGTAATGCGTTGAAACTGCCATTTAATGGGTCCTGGAAGATTAGGGTAGTGTCAGCTGGAACCGCCCGGTCTTTTTTCTGACATTGTTAGTTGCTTCTTCATTTACTTAACGGCTGTCTGCACTGATTACATAGGCATAAAACTCCGTGCAAAAAACAACAGAGACATGCTCTATTAGCAGTCCAATTAGAACTATTTGCATATTACACTTCATATCTGCTTAAGGCAAACCCTAATACAGCTAAGGAATAGGAATCCATGGTGTCACCGGAAGGAAATAAGCCAAAGAAATAATTGTAAATTGGATCATGCACTTTAAATAGATAGCTATGAAAATCTGTATCTATCTATCTATCTATCTATCTATCTATCTATCTATCTATCTATCTATCTATCTATCTATCTATCTATCTATCTATCTCTCTCTCTCTCTCTCTCTCTCTCTCTCTCTCTCTCTCTCTTTCTCTATCTGTCCATGTATCTCTCTCTCTCTCTCTCTCTCTCTCTCTCTCCTCTCTCTCTCTCTCTCTCTCTCTGTCCACGTATCTCTCTCTCTCTCTCTCTCTCTCTCTCTGTCCATGTCTCTCTCTCTCTCTCTCTCTCTCTCTCTCTCTCTCTCTCTCTCTCTCTCTCTCTCTCTCTCTCTCTCTCTCTCTCCTCATGTATCTCTCTCTTCTCTCTCTCTCTCTCTCTCTCTCTCTCTCTCTCTCTCTATCTATCTATCTATCTGTCCATGTATCTCCTCTCTCTCTCTCTCTCTCTCTCTCTCTCTCTCTCTCTCTCTCTCTCTCTCTCTCTCTCTCTCTCTCTCTCTCTCTCTCTCTCTCTCTCTCTCTCTCTCTCTATCTATCTAGTTTACTGTTTATAATATTTGTATTTTGAAAAAAGAAACGCTACATACATTTAATATGGAAAACAACTCTAACATTCAAACACAAGCTTTGTCCTCCAACACCAAACCTTGCCTCCTGTCAAAACTTAGAATACCAACAGTGGCTCCTAAAGGCTGGGTGACAAGGAGCAGTGGATTGCACCAGGCGGGGATAGGACTAAAACTAAATTCCATAATACCTACCATAATACCTACCTGTGCTTCATTGATCCAACGCCCAAGAGATTCCTTGCTGGTGAGGGCATCTTCCACTGGTCTCCCCAGGGTGCTGATCTTCAGCCGTCTTGATTGGGATATACATTATCCCACAAAAGTGAGTACACCCCTCACATTTTTGTAAATATTTTATTCTATCTTTTCATGTGACAACACTGAAGAAATGACACTTTGCTACAATGTAAAGTAGTGAGTGTACAGCTTGTATAACAGTGTAAATTTTCTGTCCCCTAAAAATAACGCAACACACAGCCATTAATGTCTAAACCGCTGGCAACAGAAGTGAGTACACCCTTAAGTGAAAATTGGGCCCAATTAGCCATTTTCCCTCCCCGGTGTCATGTGACTTGTTAGTGTTACAAGGTCTCAGGTGTGAATGGGGAGCAGGTGTGTTAAATTTGGTGTTATCACTCTCACTCTCGCATACTGGTTACTGGAAGTTCAACATGGCACCTCATGACAAAGAACTCTCTGAGGATCTGAAAAAAAGAATTGTTGCTCTACATAAAGATGGCCTAGGCTATAAGAAGATTGCCAAGACCCTGAAACTGAGCTGCAGCACGGTGGCCAAGAGCATACAGCAGTTTAACAGGACAGGTTCCTCTCAGCACAGGCCTCGCCATGGTCCACCAAAGAAGTTGAGTGCATATGCTCAGCGTCATATCCAGAGGTTGTCTTTGGGATATAGATGTATGAGTGCTGCCAGCATTGCTGCAGAGGTTGTATGGGTGGGGGGTCAGCCTGTCAGTGCTCAGACCATACATCGCACACTGCATCAAATTGGTCTACATGGCTGTTTCCCACAAGGAAGCTTCTTCTAAAGATGATGCACAAGAAAGCCCACAAACAGTTTGCTGAAGACAAGCAGACTAAGGACATGGATTACTGGAATCATGTCCTGTGGTCTGATGAGACCAAGATAAACTTGTTTGGTTCAGATGGTGTCAAGCGTGTGTGGCGGCAACCAGGTGAGGAGTACAAAGACAAGTGTGTCTTGCCTACAGTTAAGCATGGTGGTGGGAGTGCCATGGTCTGGGGCTGCATGAGTGCTGCCGGCACTGGGGAGTTACAGTTCATTGGAAGTTCAGGGAACCATGAATGCCAACATGTACTGTGACACGCTGAAGCAGAGCATGATCTCCTCCCTTCGGAGACTGGGTCGCAGGGCAGTATTCCAACATGATAACGACCCCAAACACACCTCCAAGACGACCACTGCCTTGCTAAAGAAGCTGAGGGTAAAGATGATGGACTGGCCAAGCATGTCTCCAGATATAAACCCTATTGAGCATCTGTGGGGCATCCTCAAATGGAAGGTGGAGGAGCTCAAGGTCTCCAACATCCACCAGCTCCGTGATGTCATCATGGAGGAGGGGAAGAGGACTCCAGTGGCATCTTGTGAAGCTCTGGTGAACTCCATGCCCAAGAGGGTTAGGGCAGTGCTGCAAAATAATGGTGGCCACACAAAATATTGACACTTCGGCCCAATTTGGACATTTTCACTTAGGGGTGTACTCACTTTTGTTGCCAGCGGTTTAGACATTAATGGCTGTGTGTTGAGCTATTTTGAGGGGACAGCCAATTTATACTGTTATAAAAGCTGTACACTCACTACTTTACATTGTAGCAAAGAGTCATTTCTTCAGTGTTGTCACATGAAAAGATAGAATAAAATATTTACAAAAATGTGAGGGGTGTACTTACTTTTGTGAGATACTGTATATATTTATATACATGTAGGTCTTTTTTTGCTCAGATAATAGTTGCAGGTACTCTCTCCTTTCGAAATACCCCCTTGTCTCCGCCCCCTACCCACTTTTAAGTACTGTCCCTTGGTTTCACCCCTTACCCACCTCCCAGTATCGTCCCTTTTAGAGAATACAGAACTAAGTATCATTTTGGGGTGCTAAGTAATTTGTATGGAATTTGTTAATGGTAACAAGAAAAGCAGTAATAGACCACCCCCCCCCAGCAACAATAGACATCCCCCAGAACAATAGACCCCCTACAATAATATATACCCCAGCAACAATAGATCACCCCCAGCAACAATAGATTCCCCAGCAGCCAGCATCAATAGACCCTCCAGCAGTCAGAAATAGGATACCCCTCCCTTAACAATAGATCCCTTCTGCAACATAAGACCACCCCCGGCAACAATATATCACCCCCAGCAACCATAGACCTCCCCAGTAACAAAGGACCTCCACAGCAACAATAGATCTCTTAAAATCAACAATAGATTCCCCAGAAGTCAGCATCAATAGACCCTCCACCAGTCAGAAATAATATACCCCTGCCTTAACAGTAGATCCCACCTGCAACATAAGACCCCCTCCCAGCAGCAATAGATCACCCTTTAGCAAACATAGACCTCCCTAGCAACAAAAGACTTCCCCAGCAACAATAGATCCCTTCAAATCAACAATAGATTCCCCAGCAGTCAGCATCAATAGACCCTCCAGCAGTCAGCAATAATATACCCCTCCCTTAACAGTAGATCCCTCCTGCAACATAAGACCCCCTCTCCCAGCAACAATAGATTCCCCCCAGCAAACATAGACCTCCCTGGCAACAAAAGACCTTGTAACAATAGATCCCCTCTGACAACAATAAATTCCCCATTAGTCAGCATCAATAGACCCTCCAGCAGTGAGCAATAGGATACCCCTCCCTTAACAGTAGATCCATCCTGCAACATAAGCCCCTCCCCTCCAGCAACAATAGATCGCGCCCAGCAACAAAAGACCTCTCCAGCCTCAAAAGATCTTCTTGCAACAATTGATCCACTCTAACAATGGATTCCCCAGCAGTCAGCATCAATGGACCCCCCCAGCCCACCTCAGCACCCCAGCACCCCCTGCCATTACAATACATTCAGTGCTAGACATGCGGGAACTGTGTTCCCCTACATTCCCGATGAAAAAGCCTGTATAGATGTATAAGGATAATAAGGATAATATCGGACAGACTTTGGTGTCTACTGTTAGAAAGACTCCCGTGTTTAACATTTTAAAATGGATACAGGTCCATTTTTAGCTACCTAAAGATGCTGTGCCTTTAAGTGATCAATATCTGATTCTGATCATGTATCTGAAAGGCTTGGGCTGATTTACTGACAAAACACAGACTTTAACAATGATAAACCTTTCAAGACTTTGTGAACCAACTTTTCAGAACGGCTTTCTTTTGATTCTTCGTCGGTCTTATGGGCCTCAAAAAGGGTCAACTATGATGAATGAGTGTCATAATGTTCAGAAGTATTGTGACTTGAAAGTAACGTCTTTTATGTTATTCACGAAAGTGGGAGGGATGAGAATTAGAAGTAAAATGGGTTTCTTGTGAAAGAATAAAATCAGGCTTTGCACCTCTTATGGCGTTAAAAGCCTTTGGTTCATTTTTGAGGGATATTAAATCCCTTTATATTATTTGTAATTAATGTTATCATCATTGGCTGGGGATTAGAACTTGCAAAGAAAATGGTATATTGAATGTCTATTAAAAACAGTGTTTAGGACATAAAAAGAAGTATTCAAAATAATATAACGCTTTAGATGCTGGTCTGCAGACTTCGAAGAGTAATGCCCCGTACACACGATCGGACATTGATCGGACATTCCGACAACAAAATCCATGGAATTTTTCCGACGGATGTTGGCTCAAACATGTCTTGCATACACCCGGTCGCAAAAAGTTGTCGGAAAATCCGATCGTTCTAAACGCGTACGTCGTACGTCGGGACTATAAACGGGGCAACAGCCAATAGCTTTCGTCTCTTAATTTATTCTGAGCATGCGTGGCACTTTGTGCGTCGGATTTGTGTACACACGATCGGAACTTAACCGATCGGATTTTGTTGTCGGAAAAATTTATATCCCGCTCTCAAACTTTGTGTGGCGGAAATTCAGACGGAAAAAGTACGATGGAGCCCACACACGATCGGAATTTCCGACAACACAATCCGATCTCACTTTTTCCGTCGGAAAATCCGACCGTGTGTACAGGGCATTAGATGAAATATGACAGAACAACCTCACTCAGGCGTGGATGACCAAAACTGGTTATAGAATAGTAAAAAAAAAATCAGATCAAGGTATAATGAATTGGGGCAAAGTCTACTAAGGAGATGCTCAATGGTTACTATAAGCAGAATTAAACTGGTAAGTAGGGATGGGCGAACGGTTCGGCCCGAGCATAAGTTCGGGCCGAACTTTGGTTGTTCGGATGTTCTGCAGAACACGAACAATATGCGGCGTTCGGGGCAAATTCGAAAGCCGCCGGAACACCGTTAAAGTCTATGGGACATTAACATGAAAAATCAAAAGTGCTAATTTTAAAGGCTTATATTCATGGTATTGTCATAAAAAGTGTTTGGGGACCCGGGTCCTGCCCCAGGGGACATGGATCAATGCAAAAGAAAATTTTAAAAACGGCCGTTTTTTCGGGAGCAGTGATTTTAATAATAATTAAAGTGAGACAATAAAAGTGACATATTCTTTTAAATTTCGTACCTGGGGGGTGTCTATAGTATGCCTGTAAAGGGGCGCATGTTTCCCGTGCTTAGAACAGTCCCTGCACAAAATGACATTTCTAAAGGAATAAAAGTCATTTAAAACTGCTTGCGGCTATAATGAATTGTCGGTCCCGGCAATACAGATAAAAGAAGTCATCGAAAAAAATGGCATGAGATCCCCCCAGTCTATTACCAGGCCCTTCAGGTCTGGTATGGATATTAAGGGGAACCCCACGGCAAATTTTTTGTAAAAAAATGGCGTGGGGGTCCCTCTCAAGATCCAAACTCATGTGTTTGTGTGTTCTGTCGAATTTTTTGCCTGTTCCGTATGTTCTGGTGCGAACCGCACCGGGGGGGGGGGGTATTTGGCCCATCCCTACTGGTGAGCACCACAAACTGAAAACGCTATTTAACCTCTTCCCGTCTGTGCTATAGCCGAAAGACGGCTACAGCGAGGACCTACTTTGCCGGGAGGGCGTCCATAGATGTCCTCCCGTGCTTGAGCAGCCTGCGGGCCCCTGCAGGGCGCACGCAGCGTGTTCTCTGATCAGCTATGAGACTATGAGACTCGGCTGATCACAGATCAGAGGAAGGGTTCGATCCCGACCCCTTACCACATGATCAGCTGTCAGCCAATGACAGCTG
Source organism: Lithobates septentrionalis (assembly GCA_037952835.1). NCBI lineage: Eukaryota > Metazoa > Chordata > Amphibia > Anura > Ranidae > Lithobates > Lithobates septentrionalis. Next base: position 697,699 of record JBBDGP010000977.1, on the reverse strand, counting down.
ATCATGTGATGTAAACAGAGCCGGTAAACGGTTATTTTTTTCTCCTCACGCTGGTAACGTGAGGAGAGACAAAAATGCCGATCACCGGCGGCTGTGAGAGGGACATCAGTCCCGATCATGGAGAGCCCCTGCAGAGGCTTCTGTGCCTACCTGTGCCACCTACCAGTGCACAACCATGCCGCCTACCAGTGCCCACCAGTACCACCTAGCAACGCCCACAGTACCACCCATCAGTGCCCACAGTGCCACCTATAAATGTCACCAATCTGTGCCTCATAACCAGTGCTGCCTATCAATACCACCTACCAGTGCTCATCAGTGCCACCTACCAGTGTCCATCAGTGCCCATCGGTGTCACCTATCAGTGCCCATCAGTGACATCTATAAGTGCCCATCAGTGCCACCAATCAGTGCCACTCATCAGTACCTCCCATCAAGGCCCATCAGTGCCGTCTTATCAGTGCCCATCAGTGTCAACTTATCTGTGCCTATCAATGCAGCCCATCAGTGCCCATCAATGAAGGAGAAAAATTACCCATTTTCAAAATTTTATAACAAACTATGAAACATCTTTTTTTATTTATTTTTTTTTTAAATTTCAGTGTTTTTTTGTTTGTTTAGCAAAAAAAAAACAAAAACAAAAAAAAAAACCCAAGTGGTGATTAAATACCACCAAAAGAAAGCTCAATTTGTGTGAAAAAAATGATAAAAAGTACAGTGTAGTATGACCGCGCAATTGTCATTCAAAGTGTGACAGCGCTGAAAGCTAAAAATTGATCTTTGAAGGACAGCGGTTTAAGTGACCAGTAAGCAAGTGGTTAATTTATTTTTATTATTCAAAGAAAACTCCCCATCCATTCCTGTCTCCATGTCTTATTCTGTTGAGAATTCACTTTGAAAAATACCCCACCCTAGCATTTCTAGTTGTGGCCATCTTGAGTAAGGGCAGATGATTCATGTAGCGTTTACTTTCTGGAAACCATCTGCCCTTAGCTTGCCCATGCAGGCAGGAGGATGAGTTTAGCTGAGAAAGCCCCTCCTTTTCTCCTCCAGATGAAAAAAAAAAAATGTCCATGGAGGCTCCTGGGATGTATTTTAGACAGCTGTCAGGAGGTGTGCCAGCCTGGTGTGTAGGTGACAAAGGAGTTCTTTTACAATTTTAAGGGCTTGATCAGAAATGCATTGCATATGATTACGGAGCAGCAGTTGTGGCACAGCCCTATTCACCTAAATAGGTCTCATTTGGCAATGGTACTACTCGGGGGCGGACTGACCATTCGGGCACTCGGGCACTGCCCGAGGGCCCCATGCCACTAAGGGACCCCATCAGGGTTGCCAGCTTCAATAAAACCAGGGACAGTATGTAAAAATCTGTGTTTTTTTTAAAAATTCCAAAATTATAGCTGCCCCGCCTCTCCAGTACCTTTTTAGTGTGTGTATGTGTATTCTGTGTGTGTATACTGTGTGTCTGTGTGTGTATACTGTATGTGTGTGTGTGTATACTGTGTGGCCCCATAATCTATTGCCTGGGGGCCCCATAATCTCCTATTACTCGGGGGCCCCATAATCTTCTCCTATTGCCCGGGGGCCCCATAATCTCCTATTGCCCGGGGGCCCCATGAGTTGTCAGTCCGCCCCTGGTACTACTTGTCATTTCATTTTTGGCATAGATATGAAACAAAGCATTGCAGCTATGGCATATGTGTAGCCCTAAGCAGCTGCATCTTTTTGTTCCGGTAAACAATGTCCATTGTTTAGAACTGTCATGTGACCTGCTGTGATTGGTCAGGTATGCCCCTTACTCTACTTTAAGGGCAGAGAACCAGGCTCCTCCCCCTCCATGGGACCCCTTTTTTCTTCAATTCCTCTTCCCACCATATAAGACAATTAGACACATCTTTCTCTTTAACCACTTAAGGACCGCCAGTACATATACTGTGGCAGGGCGGCCCCTAAGCGCAAAATCACGTGCTTGTATGTGATTGGTCTCTTTGACTCTAGGGTGAGCATGCGCGCTTCTGGAGATCCGCTCCCGCTGTGATTGGACACAGCGGGAGCCAATCAGCAGGTCCGGCGGCTGCGATGGCCACCGGGACCTGTCGATTGTTCACAGAAGAGGCAGAAGGGCGGTCCTATGTAAATACAGCAGACCGTCGTTCTGCGAGGGAGGAAGATGGAGATCTTGTGTTTCTGCTAAGCAGAAACACGGATCTCTGTTTTCCTCCAGTCACAGCGTCCCCCACACAGTTAGAAAGGACTCCCAAGGAGCACACTTAACCCTGTGATCGCCCCTGATGTTAATCCCTTCCCTGCCAGTGTCATTAGTACAGTGACAGTGCATTTTTTTAGCACTGATCACTGTATTGGTGTCACTGGTCCCCAAAAAGTGTCACTTGGTGTCAGATTTGTCCGCCGCAATGTCGCAGTCCTGCTAAAAAACGCTGATTGCCACTATTACTAGTAAAAACAATAAAAAGTCCATAAATCTATCCCATAGTTTGTAGACGCAATAACATTTGCGCAAACCAATCAATATATGCTTGCCTAGCAACATGACAGGGATCTACTGCTCCCTGTTATCGGGAGCAGTGATCTCTGTCATGTTGTAGTGAGCCCATCCCCTCTACAGTTAGAACACGCTGAGGGAACGCAGTTAACCCCTTGATCGCCCCCTAGTGTTTAACCCCTTCCCTGCCAGTGACATTTATACAGTAATCAGTGGCTATTTTTAGCTCTGATCGCTGTATAAATGTCAATGGTCCCAAAATAGTGTCAAAATTGTCCAATCTGTCCGCTGCAATGTCCGAGTCACGATAAAAATCACAGATCTCCGCCATTACTAATAAAAAATAAATTATTAAAAAAAATGACATAAATCTATCCCCTATTTTGTAGACGCGATAACTTTTGCGCAAACCAATCAATATACGCTTATTGCAATTTTTTTTATTATGTAGAAGAATACATATCGGCCTAAATTGAGGAAGAAATTTGTTTTTTATATATATTTTTTGGGGATATTTATTATAGCAAAAAGTAAAAAATATTGCTTTTTTTTCAAAATTCTCGCTCTTTTTTTGTTTATAGTGCAAAAAATAAAAAGCGCAGAGGTGATCAAATACCACCAAAAGAAAGCTCTATTTGTGGGGAAAAAAGGACGTCAATTTTGTTTGGATACAATGTCTCACGATCGCTCAATTGTTAGTTAAATCGACACAGTGCCGAATCGCAAAAAAGGGCCTGGTCAGGAAGGGGGTAAATCCTTCCGGGGCTGAAGTGGTAAAATAATTACAATGCCATCATACAAATACAGAAACAGAAGGGGGAATGTAAATTAAACAGTGTGTGTTTAGTATCACTTTAACCACTAGATGGCATATCGCTAGATGGAGGCTGCAACTGCATAAGTTTGATAAGTTTAGTAATGCCGCGTACACACGGTCGGACTTTCCGGCATACTTGGTCCGGCGGACCAGAGTCTGCCGGACAATCCGCCCGTGTGTAGGCTCCGGCGGACTTTTCCGGCGGACTTTTTCCCAAAAGCCCGCCGGACCTAGGTTTGAAACAAGTTTTAAATCTTTCCGTCGGACTCAGCTTCTGGCGGAAAGTCCGCTCGTCTGTGTGCTGGTCCGACGGACCAGATACGACGCGAGGGCAGGGTATTGCATTTCGCGCTCGCTGCAATAGGAAAAACAAATTTTCCTATTGCGGCGAGCGCGGGGCATACCAGGCCCTTAGGTGGAACACCGGGGGAAGAGAGCGGAGAAGAACCAACCGGACGCCGGGAGAAGATGAACCCGGAGGGACCCCCGAAGCCAGAAGAAGACCCCCGAAGCCGGAGGAAGATCCCCCCCCCCGGAGTTGTTTAATAAATTATTTTAAAAACCTGTGTAGTGTGTTTTATTATTGACACTTTTTCCCTAGGTGAATGGGTAGGGGTACCATGTACCCCATACTCATTCACATAGGGTGGGGGGCCGGGATCTGGGGGCCCTCTTATAGGGGGCTCCCGGATTCCGATAAGCCCCCCGCCCACAGACCCCGACAACCAATGGCCAGGGTCGTCGGGAAGAGGCCCTTGTCCTCATCAACATGGGGACAAGGTGCTTTGGGGTGGGGGGCCGCCAGGGCGCCCCCCTCCCCCAAAGCACCCGACCCCCATGTTGAGGGCATGCGGCCTGGTACGGTTCAGGAGGGGGGGGGGCGCTCGCTCGTCCCCACCTCCTTTCCTGACGGGCCGGGCTGCGTGCTCGGATCACGGTCTGGTATGGATTTTGGTGGGGACCCCACGCCGTTTTTTCGGCGTAGGGGTTTCCCTTTCTAATCCATACCAGACCTAAGGGCCTGGTATGCACCGCGACGGGGCTCGCAAGGTGTCAATCTCGCCGATAAAAGCGGCAAGATTGACTTCCTTTTCTAGTCCCGTCGCACCCGAGTCACGTTCAAAATTAACGGACTTGTCCATGTGTGGGCAAGTCCGTTCATTCTGAAAGTCCGCCGTAGCTCCGGCGAAAGTCCGTCGGAAAGACAGGCGGACTTAGCCCACCGGAAAGTCCGGTCGTGTGTGGGCAAGTCCGTCCGTTTTAAAGTCCGGCGCACCTGGCGGACAAAGTCCGTCAGAAAGTGTGCCGGACCAAGTAGGCCAGAAAGTCCGACCGTGTGTATGCGGCATTAGAGTAGAGAGAACAGTTGTCTCAACACCTGGAATGAGGTACCACCAGTCCTCCATCTGGAGGCACCGTCTATTCATGGGCATTGAAGGCTTTGAATCAAGCAGGTACCTAAAGCAGATCCTGGAGCCCCCAAGACAGTTGCCTTTTTTGCCTCGTACACACGATCAGATTTTCCGCAGAAAAAACGTCAGACTTTTGTCCGAAGGAAGTTGGCCAGGATCTTGTCTTGCATACAAACGGCAAGGAATTGTCTGCCAACAAACATGAACGTAGTGACATATTAGACTACAAAAAGGAAGTTTAATTGTCATGCGCCACCCTTTGGGCTCCTTCTGCTAATTTCGTGTTAGTAGAATTTTGGTGAGTGTTGATTCGCTATTTTCACTTTGCGTTTTTCATTTCACGCTTTTCATTTTGCGCTTTTCAGTTAATTTCTCAACGGCCGTTCGTCAACCAGACATGGAACCGGAGGAGATAACGTGTTATTTATTATTGGCCTTGGAGTTATTGCTTTGACCCAAGTCCAGTCCAGGAACAGGAGGAGGAGGATTTCTTGGACCAAAAATTGGTTGCTTTATTAATCGTGACCAATTATGTCATATGCCTTTGCTGCAGGAGCTCCAGCAGAATGATCCGGATGATTTTCTGAATTATCTCCGGATGACGGACCCCTGCTTTCACCAACTCTTGGCATTGTTGTCCCCCTATATTAAGAAGCAGGACACATGCACGAGGCTTTTATTTTATTTTTTGGTTGAATAATAATGATTTGATTTGGTATATTTTCTATATTTTTAGATGTATAGAAGGCACTTTTTGGTTACGTTCTATTGGCAGATAGCATGTCTAATTTAATTTTTGTTTTCTTTTTTTATTGCACAATAAAAAAATTGTGTAGAATAATACTTGGCTATGTGTTTTACTTCAAATGACAGTTTGGGAGTCGGCAGTTACATTTAAAAAAAATACAATGTAAAATTAACAAGGGACACCAACATAGTTGTATCTTTGATTTTAAAAACTACGGGATAATGGTGTTGTGGTAACTTGCACCAAAAAAAATAACACGCATAATAATATTATTCTTGATATCACTAGAAAAAAAAAGCCTTTGAAAACTCGTTTGCAATAACTCCATCAGTATCACCAGCAAAGCAGCTTCATTATTATCCCATTAAAGAAGAAGAGAATTGTGCGCTGCATTTCGAGATTTCATAATTTGCCACGTCACCAATGTTAATTCTCCATTGCGAACGCTAGTTTACAAGACCAACCGCTTCTGGCTCGTCCTTGCTTCCGAGCATGCGTGTTTGTACTTTGCACTTTTGTCCGACGGACTTGTGTACACACGATCAGAAAATCCGACAACTGACTGTTGTCCAACGGAAAATGTATAAACCTGCCATTCAACATTCGTCCATGGAAAGTTGGCCAACAATTAATTGTCTGATGGAGCGTACAAACGGTCAGATTTTCCGCCAACAGCCTGTCATCACACATTTCCCGTCGGAAAATCCGATCGTGTGTACGAGGCTTAATAGTCCCTGCTCAGCATAGCTACAAATAAAACAAAGAACATTATCACACCCAAAAAAAAACGTCCCGCTGGTTAGCTGGATTTGGAACAAGGTCTACACTACGGATTACAGTGCATGTTAGATTTTTGAATAATATATCGAATATGTACAAGCACAATATGTTTTCTGACTACACGCTGCTTATTTTGGATTTGCATGCTGAGCCGACCTACTTTCACAGGTGAGTCAGCTTAGATCCACTTTTATACATTCTGCTCTTAATATAGGGTTTGATATTTTTAGAGCTTTGACTTAGATAAATGGATATTAGAAAAACAACTGAAGCTAAGATCTAGGTATTTCTAAGAATTCTGATTATATACTGCGCTTTGTTTTAAAGAGTTCCAGCAGAGATAAATGTTTTAGGAAAATACATCGTTTTTTTCATTTAAGCACAGCTGTAGAGATGAAAATAGTACTAAGCTAAGTTGGCTGTTGACGACAAGGCACCATTAGCTGCCAGACTATTCCGTCATGTAGCAATGATATTCCAGACAGAAACGTCTGAGGCTCTTGAAAAATCCTATGCAAATATGACTTTCTAAAATCTGTATTTGCATAGGCACAGCTCCCGCTCCAACTTGCCAGTGTTAAAAATAGGCAATATTCTGTTACACTAAGGGCTAGTTTACACTTGCTTCGACTTCAATATACAATAAAGCATCTACCGCTTCAACATGCTTTTTTGACATGTTTTTGATGCTTCGACGGTGCTCCCACGAGGCTTTGGTGATGCTTCACTGATGCTTCGGTGGTTCTTCGGTGGTGCTTCGATGATGCTTTGGTGGTGCTTCAATGATGCTCCAGTGGTGCTTCAGTGGTACTTCGGTGGTGCTTCGATGATACTTTGGTGGTGCTTCAATGCAAGGCTGGCGCAAGGATTTTTGAAACCCTAGGCGAAACCCAATTTTGCTGCCCTCCTTGGCTCCACCCCTGAACCCATCCTATTTGCCCTGCCCATGTATACCCCTCCTTTTAATGAAGCTCCCATCAAATGCAGCCCGCCAGAGCCTATCAAATGCAGCCTACCAGCATCCATCAATGCAGCCTACCAGTGCCCATCAATGCAGCCTCACTAGCGCCCATGAAATGCAACCTCACCAGCGCCCATCAATGCAGCCTACCAGCGCCCATCAATGAATCCTCACCAGCGCCCATCAATGCAGCCTACCAGAGCCCATCAATGAATCCTCACCAGCGCCCATCAATGCAGACTACCAGTGCCCATCAATGCATCCTCACTAGCGCCCATCAATGCATCCTCACCAGCGCCCATCAATGCAGCCTCACCAGCGCCCATCAATGCAGCCTACCAGTGCCCATGAATGCATCCTCACTAGCGCCCATCAATGCATCCTCACCAGCGCCCATCAATGCAGCCTCACCAGCGCCCATCAATGCAGCCTACCAGTGCCCATCAATGCATCCTCACCAGCGCCCATCAATGCAGCCTCACCAGCGCCCATCAATGCAGCCTACCAGTGCCCATCAATTCAGCCTACCAGTGCCCATCAATGCATCCTCACCAGCGCCCATCAATGCAGCCTACCAGTGCCCATCAATGCAGCCTCACAAGTGCCCATCAATGCATCCTCACCAGCGCCCATCAATGCACCTTCACCAGTGCCCATCAATGCAGCCTACCAGTGCCCATCAATGCAGCCTCACCAGTGCCCATCAATGCATCCTCACCAGCACCCATCAATGCACCCTCACCAATGCCCATCAATGCAGCCTCACCAGTGCCCATCAATGCATCCTCACCAGCGCCCAGCAATGCACCCTCGCCAGAGCCCATCAATGCAGCCTACCAGTGCCCATCAATGCATTCTCACCAGCGCCCATCAATGCATCCTCACCAGCGCCCATCAATGTAGCCTACCAGTGCCCATCAATGCAGCCTCACCAGTGCCCACCAATGCATCCTCACCAGCGCCCATCAATGCATCCTCACCAGCGCCCATCAATGCAACCTTTTGGGAGTCGGAACACAGACACAGTCCTCCATCGTTGCTGCACCTCTGACACTATGTGCAAACGAAGCAGTGGCTGCCTGATAAAGCTGAGACTTAGTTGCTTGCTGCATAGAGTAGAGAGTAGGAACACCAGTGGCTGAATGCTTCAGTGGTGCTTCAATGATGCTTGAGTGGTGCTTCGATGATGCTTTGGTGGTGCCCCGATGATGCTTCAGTGGTGCTTCGATGATGGGTCGTCACTTCCGGGTCCTCTATGTGACATCCTATTTGGTATATGCAGAATGAGGCGTGGATCACACTCCGACGTAATTCCGATATATCCACCCGCACATGCTGTAGTCACCTCAGTGCCTGTAGACACCTTAGTAGCAACAAAATTTGGTTACCTTTTTAAAAAATTTTTATCAAAACTTACTAAACCATAAGAGTTCTTTTTGTGTGTCCTTGGTGGAGTCTGTTCCCTTATCCTCAGCCGCCATCTGGAGAGGGTCACATAGTGGAGAGATGCTCACCTAGGATTCCTCTGGTCCAGTCAATTCAAGCGCATATTTACCTACTGTAAAAAGAGGTCAGAGACCTTTGGGTAGTTGCCATCTCCCTCATGAGCACTCGTGGTGAAGCTTTTATTTGAAGAAACATCAAACCAGAAGATTTTATTTATCTATGGTGTTGGGATTGTCGCTTTGGACTTTATATATTTATTTGCTTTTGTAATCATCATTTGCCTTTTCACTTTGTATGTTTTTAGCACCAACAACTTTACATTTGTTTTTTTCCATATTCCATTCAGTGGTGCTTCAATGATGCTTCAAGCGAGCTTTGTCATAGACTTCTATTGAGGCTTTGAAGATGCTTTGAGGTACCTCTAAAGCGACATGGGGTATAATTTTTGAAGCGAAGCCGAAGCAAAGCAGAGCAAAAGCAAGGTGTAAACAGGACTGTAATCTAACCATTTTATTTAGTGACAGGAGCTTTGACTGGCATTCAGAGAGCTTTAACAAAGCCTGTCCGAAGCCTTGATTTTAAACAAGTGTAAACTAGCTTTAAGGTACAATCTATCACCTTGTGATTGTAAGGGCTCATTTACACTTGCTTTGGCTTCAACACACATTAAAGCGCCTACCGCTTCAACATGCTTTTATGATGTGTTTTTGATGCTTCGGTGATGCTTCGATGAAGCGTTGATGATGCTTCTGTGATGCTCTTTTGAAGCTTTGTTGAAGCTTGACAGATGCCCTGTGTGTGTGTGGATATCTCACATCTGGAATTTCTCCAAAATCAAGCGAAGCTAAAGCTGAATTAAAGCCTCTCAAAAGCTGCAGGTGCTTCAAGCGAGCTTTGCCATAGAGTTCTATGGAGGCTTTGAAGACACTTTGAAGCACCACTAAAGTGACATGGGGTATAGTTTTTAAAGCGAAGCCGAAGCAAAGCAAAACAAATGCAAGGTGTAAACAGGACTGTAAGCTAACCATTTTATTTAGTGACAGGAGCTTTGACTGGTGTTCAGAGAGCTTTAGCAAAGCCTGTCCGAAGCCTTGTTTTGAAGCAAGTGTAAACTAGCCCTAAGCATCAGACATGAATTATGAACAATGCATATCCCTCTATAGTATGTACTTGTCTCAATCCAGAGTCATTTCTCGCTGCTGCCTCATTCCTCTGCCGTCAGTATGAATCACTATTGACAGTTTTTCCTGACACCAAGAGGAAAAAGGTGACAGGGGAGGGACCTCCAGCACATAGCCTGTGATTCACAGCTTCAGCTCTGTTCCTGTGTGCTGTGTGAAGGTGTGTCCCTTCCCTCCAATCAGCTCTCAGAGCTCTCCTCACTGAGCTCTACAGTGTGTATTTTCAGCTATCTGCCCTGTTTTCTGACAGCTCAGACAAGCTTTAAAAATTATGTACTTTAAATGTATGTAGAGAAGAGAAGACTACAGATAAACAGGTACAACTCACATAGGAGGATTTGTTTTAACTCTGTGTATCACCTGAGACCATAGGCGTGCGCACAGGGTGTGCCAGGTGTGCCTGGGCACACCCTAATCACCCCGTGCTGTGTCCAGAGATTTGCCCCAAAATGCTGCATCTAAGAGAGTGTGTGGCCCGCGCTGCCTGTGAAACAGTTTCACAGGCAGCAGAGTGTGACAATTGCCAGAGCTGATCAGTGTATGGAACTGTCAGATAATGACACTGCATGCAGGAAGTGAGACCAGCTGTCTTAATGTCAGGGTGATGTCGGGGGTGGGCGGGACAGAACGGCCATCAAACACCAGCCAATGGGATGGGGTCTGGGCGGGCCGCTCTCTGAAGCAGCTCAAACATTGGCTTGTGTTTATAGCGCTTGGTCCCGCCCACTCCCGACATCGTGGCTGAGTTGTAAGTCATCACAACTCAGCCGCGATGTCGGGGGTGGGCGGGATCAAGCGGCAAGACCAGCCAATGATTGGGCTGCTTCAGAGAGGGGGCGGAGCCAGAGAAATGTAGCGGCCCGCCCAGACCCATCCTATTGGATGGTGTTTGGTAACTGTTCAGTCCCGCCCACCACCAGCATCACCGCTGACTTTTAACAGCTGTGTCTCTCCCTACATGCAGTGTCATTATCTGACAGTTTCATACACTGAACAGCTCTGGCAATTCTCACCATCTGCTGAATGTGAAACTCCTCTTCTCCCCTATCTGTGCCACCCAATGCTGCCAATCAATTCTGCCAATCAGTGCCAATCAATTCTGCCAATCAGTGCCAACCAATGCTGCCAATCAGTGCCAACCAATGCTGCCTATCAGTGCCAAGCAGTACTGCCTATCAGTGCAAACCAGTGCCGCCTATCAGTGCCAACCACTGTTGCCTATCAGTGCCACAGCTGCTTATCAGTGCCAACCAATGCTGCCTATCTGTGCCAGTGCTGCTTATCAGTGCAAACCAATGTTGCCTATCAATGCCAACCAGTTCTGCCTATCTGTGCCAACCAGTGCTGCCTATCAGTGCCAGTGCTGCTTATCAGTGCCAACCAATTCTGCCTATCAGTGCCAACCAGTGCTGCCTATCAGTGCAAACCAGTGCTGCCTATCAGTGCCAACCAATGCTGTAAATCAGTGCCAACCAATGCTGTCAATCAGTGCCAACCAATGCTGCCTATCAGTGCTGCCAATCAGTGCCCATCAGTGCTGCATATCAGTGCCCATCAGTGCTGCCTATCAGTGCCAATCAGTGCTGACAATTAGTGCCCATCAGTGCTGCCAGTCAGTGCCCATCAGTGCTGCCAATCAGTGCCAACCAATGCTGCCTATCAGTGCCAACGAATGCTGCCAATCAGAGCCAACAAATGCTGCCAATCAGTGCCAACAAATGCTGCCAATCAGTGCAAACCAGTGCTGCTTATCAATGCCAACCAATGCTGCCTATCAGTGCCAGTGCTGCCTATCAGTGCCAACCAGTACTGCCTATCTGTGCCAGTGCTGCTTATCAGTACCAACCAATTCTGCCTATCAGTGCCAACCAGTGCTGCCTATCAGTGCCAACCAATGCTGTAAATCAGTGCCAACCAATGCTGCCTATCAGTGCTGCATATCAGTGCCCATCTGTGCTGCCTATCAGTGCCCATAAGTGCTGTCCATCAGTGCTGCCAATCAGTGCACATCAGTGCTGTATATCAGTGCCCATCAGTGCTGCCTATCAGTACCAATCAGTGCTGCCTATCAGTACCAATCAGTGCTGACAATTAGTGCCCATCAGTGCTGCCTATCAGTGCCACCTACCAGTGCCCATCAGTGCTGCCAGTCAGTGCCCATCAGTGCTGCCTATCAGTGCAGCCTATCAGTGCCCATCAGTGCTTCCAATCAGTGCTGCCTATCAGTGCCAATCAGTGTAGATCAGTGCTGCCAATCAGTGCTGCGAATTTAGAGCCTATCAGTGCCCATAAGTGCTACCAATAAGAGCCCATCAGTGATGCATATAAGTGCCCATCAGTGCCACCTATCAGTGCCAATCAGTGCCCATTAGTGCCAATCAGTGCTGCCTATCAGTGCCACCTATCAGTGCACATCAGTGCTACCAATTAGTGCCCATCAACGCTGCCAATCAGTGCAGCCTATTAGTGCCCATCAGTGCTGCCTTAGTAGGGATGGTGGAAACCCCTCTACAGATAATTGCAATACAAATTACCTTTGAGTGCAACAACTTTTTAGTTGGGAGGTTCACACCATTATAGCACTTTGGATTTTTTATTTTTTTAGAGTGTTACACTTAATTGTATATGTTTTAGTTACAGTTATAATATGAGTTATTGCACTTGAAGTTAATTTCCCACCACCCCTGCTAAGTCCATGTCTTTATGGACCTTGCTTTGTGCACTGGGGAGCAGTCATGTTGGAAGGGGTCATCCCTAAACTGTTCCCTCAAAGTTGAGAGCATGAAATTGTCCAAAATGTCTTGGTATGCTGACGCCTTAAGAGCTCCCTTTACTGGAACTAAGGGGCCAAGCCCAACCCCTGAAAAACAACCCCACACCATAATCCCCCCTCCATCAAATGATTTGGACCAGTGCACAAAGCAAGGTCCATAAAGACATGGATGATCGAGTTTGGGGTGGAGGAACTTGACTGACCTGCACAGAGTCCTGACCTCAACCCGATAGAACACCTTTGGGATGAATTTGAGTGGAGACTGCGAGCCAGGCCTTCTCATCCAACATCAGTGCCTGACCTCACAAATGCCCTTCTGGAAGAATGGTCAAACATTCCCATAGACACCCTCCTAAACCTTGTGGACAGCCTTCCTAGAAGAGTTGAAGCTTTTATAGCTGCAAAGGGCGGAGCCAACTCAATATTGAACCCTATGGACTAAGACGGCATTAAAGTTCATGTGCGTGTAAAGGCAGGCGTCCCAATACTTTTGACAATATATATATATATATATATATGTATGTGTGCTTGAGCTTTTGGGTGCACACCCTAATGCAATAGGCTGCGCACGCCTATGCCTGAGACCAGTCACTTTGCTGGGTATATGTAGGGGTTTACAACAAATATATGGCTAGGTTCACATCTATGCATTTTTTTGTGTGTTTGACAGACCTTCAGAAACATGATACAATCCATTTAACATTGTTTCCTGTGGGTCCCGTTCACATCTTTGCAATTTCCTACAGTGCCTTTTTTTGGAAAGGTGCACAGAACAGTACACTTTTGGCTACATAGACTTATGCCGCGTACACACGATCGGAATTTCTAACAACAAATGTTGGATGTGAGCTTGTTGTCGGAAATTCCGACCGTGTGTAGGCTCCATCGGACATTTGCTGTCGAAATTTCCGCCAACAAATGTTTGAGAGCAGGTTCTCAAATTTTCCAACAACAAAACTTGTTGTCGGAAATTCTGAGCGTGTGTGCACAATTCCAACGCACAAAATTCCACACATGCTCGTAGTCAAGCAGAAGAGCCGCACTGGCTATTGAACTTCATTTTTCTCGGCTCGTCGTACGTGTTGTACGTCACCGCGTTCTTGGCAATCGGAATTTCCGACAACATTTGTGCGACCGTGTGTATGCAAGACAAGTTCGAACCAACATCCGTTGGAAAAAAATCCATGGTTTTGTTGTCGGAATATCCGATCGTGTGTATGAGGCATTAGGCTCGATTCACATCTATGCATGTTGCTTTTGAGCATTTTTGCAGTGCCTTTTGCTGTGCTTTCCACATTTGTTTAACTTCTTTTGTACGGCAATTTTACTGCGATGTTGCCATGATTTGCATTTGGGGGGGCTTTACATTCACTGTATATAGCCGGTTGCTAAGAAGCTGGCTGGGAAGCTGACCACCACGTCCTTAACAACCGATGAGTCATCAGCCCTCAGACCCCCACAACCACCGGCCAGGGTTGTGGGGAAGAGGCCTTTATCCCCATTAACATGGGGACTAGGTGCTTTGGGGTGGGGGGGGGGCACCCAATTTACTAAAAGTATTGGGACGCCTGCCTTTACATGCACTTGAACTTTAATGACATCCCAGTCTTAGTCCGTAGGTTCAATATTGAGTTGGCCCACCCTTTGCAGCTATAACAGCTTCAACTCTTCTGGGAAGGCTGTCCACAAGGTTTAGGAGTGTGTCTAATGTTTGACCATTCTTCCAGAAGCGCATTTGTGAGGTCAGGCACTGATGTGGATGGGAAGGCCTGGCTCGCTGTCTCCGCTCTAATTCATCCCAAAGGTGTTCTATCAGGTTGAGGTCAGGACTCTGTGCACGCCAGTCAAGTTCCTCCACCCCAAACTCGCTCATCCATGTCTTCTTTGACCTTGCTTTGTGCACTGGTCCAAAATCATTTGGTGGAGGGGGGATTATGGTGTGGGGTTGTTTTTCAGGGGTTGGGCTTGGCCCCTTAGTTCCAGTGAAGGGAGCTCTTAAGGCGTCAGCATACCAAGACATTTTGGACAATGTCATGCTCCCAACTTTGTGGGAACAGTTTGGGGATGGCCCCTTCCTATTCCAACATATCTTGTCTATATTCCTTTCGCACACGTTCCTGGAAAACAGAGTTCATCAATTGTGGGTGGTGTAGCGATTTCCAGCTGGGTCCTGGAGACATCAAGAAAGTGTAAATATTCACCAGCACACCAAGGATCTACAATCACCATCCACTTGCCTGACAAAGGGGTCCTGCGCAACTCCGAAACGTTGCACTTGTCTGTATGATGTGATCTCTCTGCAATAAAAACCTTTGGACGGTGATTGTAGATCCTTAGTGTGCTGGAGAATATATACACGTTCTTGTTCCAACATGACTGCGCACCAGTGCACAAACAAAAGGTTCATAAAGACATGGATGAGCAAGTTTGGGGTGGAGGAACTTGACTGGCCTGCACGGAGTCCTGACCTTCACCTGATAGAACACCTTTGGGATATATGAGAGCGGAGACTGTGAGCCAGGCCTTCTCGTCCAACATCAGTGCCTGACCTCACAAATGCACTTCTGGAAGAATGGGCAAACATTCCCATAGACACACTCCTAAACCTTGTGCACAGCCTTCCCAGAAGAGTTGAAGCTGTTATAGCTGCAAAGGGTGGACCAACTCAATATTGAACCCTACGGACGAAGACTGGGATGCCATTAAAATTCATGAGCGTATAAAGGCAGGCGTCCCAATACTTTTGGTAATGTAGTGTACATAGCATTCATGGAAAGATGTCCTAAATGTTGACGTGAACAGCATTTAAAGAGGAGTTCCACCCAAAAATGGAACTTACGCTTTAAAGGAGGTGACCCCCTGACATGCCACATTTGGCATGTCATTTTTTTTTGGGGGGGGAGCGGATACCCTCTTTTTAAAGGGCCCCAGCTCCCACTTCCCCCCTGCGCACCACGGCACCGGAAGGGAGATCACCTCTCCCCCCTCCCTCTCGGCAATCACCAGGGACAGGTCACAGGTGCCAGATGATTGCCGGCCAGTCATGGTGCGTGGCGCGTCTCGCTCGTGCGCAGAGGGTGCCCGGCTGTGAAGACGAGACGAGCGTTGCTTCGTTCCCCCCGCATCACTGGACCCTGGGACAGGTAAGTGTCCAATTATTAAAAGTCAGCAGCTGCAGTATTTGTAGCTGCTGACTTTTAATTTTTTTTTTTTTAAGCAGAACTCCGCTTTAAACTCTAAGACCCCTTTCACACTGGGGGGGTTTGCAGGCGTTATTGCGCTAAAAATACCGCCTGCAAACCGCCCCTAAACAGCCTCCGCTGTTTGTTCAGCGTGAAAGCCCGAGGGCTTTCACACTGCACTGAAGCGGTGCGCTGGCAGGACGGTAAAAAAAAGTCCTGCAAGCCGCATCTTTGGAGCGGTGAAGGAGCGGTGTATTCACCGCTCCTTCACCGCTCCTGCCCATTGAAATCAATGGGACAGCGTGGCTATACCGCAGTAATACCGCGGCTATAGCCGCGCTGTACGAGGGGTTTTAACCCTTTTTCGGCCGCCAGCAGGGGGTTAAAACCGCACCGCTAGCGGCCGAATACCGCGGTAAAACAGCACGAAAAATAGCGCTGTTTTACCGCCGACACCCCCTACCGCCCCAGTGTGAAAGGGGCCTTACAGAAGTTCTAAAACTTTTGTACTCTGTCCAAACTAATAAAAGTTTTGGCTGGATCTTGGTTTGAAGACCAAAGCACAATCCCGCTGGGTCTTATTTTTCGAAGTCTCCGACAATCAGTGTTACACCATAGCAAACCTGTCAGATTTAAACCCACATTGGTAAAACCAACATTTCTGATACATAAGGTTTAGTGCTGCTTACTGTTGAAGACACTACATGTGAAAGATGTATTGATATAGGAAATATTTTCAGATGTCGGTCACAGTCAGAGTTCCATCTCTACCGCTGGATACTCACGGGATTAACGCTGATCCAACATGAGTTGCTTACATTATGAAGACGCAGAGGAAATATAGTAACTTGCGCTTGAGAGATTCAATTTCACAGCAGAGAAACATGTGCATTTGTCCTGGTCACAGCACAGCTTCCGCCCAGCCTTAGAAACAGTTATCTCCCCTCATGCTGTTTGATAGTAAAATGCATTCAGTCAGTAAGCAGTGATTAAGATTAGTAAAGGACACCGCTGCTATTTATCTGCTATAGACATGCACTCCGGGCTATGTTCTAGGCACCTCAAAAATTATACACTGCAGCGTAAAATCAATATCACTTATGGTCACGGTAAACCCTGCTAACTATTTCGTAGCTAAAACTATACAGGGGCTTACAGAGAGAAGCATCAAGAACGCATATAACATTAAATAAATGTCAAAGTAGTAGAATCTGTAATATCCAAAAAGTCAGCGGATCATTTTGTTCTTGGGAGCACTGCCCATAAACAGACCAGACAGCTAAACCTACATAAGTAATATGGACATTAAGCATGCTGCCAGGAAAACATAGAGGGCTGTCATATATGCCAAAATATTCAGTAAAATTGTATTTTTAGTATACATATACTCATAGGTGTGTGCAACCTAATGCATTAGGGTGTGCACCCTTAAGCTCAAACACACATGCATGTGTATATTATCTACATATATATGACCCCGGCACATTGATCTCCCTGCTGGCACAGTGAAAGAGAAAAGGATAAACACTTCTCTTATGGTAGAGCCTGTAAGAGGGAGATCTTTCCCATGATCCTGTTGCTACACTTGCTACACAGAACGATAACACTAATGTGCATGGGGGGATTAGGGTGTGCCTGGGCACACTCGGCACACCCTGTGCACACGCCTATGCATATACTATATTGTCAAAAGTATTGAGATGCCTGCCTTTACACACACGTGATGTTCAATGGCATCCCAGTCTTAGTCCATAGGGTTCAATAGTGAGGTGGCTCACCCTTTGGAACAGCTTCAACTCTTCTGGGAAGGCTGTCCACAAGGTTTAGGAGTGTGTCTATGGGAATGTTTGACCATTCTTCCAGAAGTGCATTTGTGAGGTCAGGTACTGATGTTGGACAGGAAGGCCTGGCTCACAGTCTCCGCTCTAAGGCCCCTTTCACACTGGGGCGGTGGGGGCGTCGGCGGTAAAACAGCACTATTTTTAGCGCTGCTTTACCGTAGTTTTTTGCGGCGGTATTCGGCCGCTAGCGGTGCGGATTTAACCCCCCGCTGGCGGCCGAAAAAGGGTTAAAACCGCTCACATACACCGATCCTTCACCGCTCCTAAGATGCGGCTTGCAGGAGTTTTTTTCTTCTCCTGCCAGCGCACCGCTTCAGTGTGAAAGCCCTCGGGCTTTAACACTGAACAAACAGTAGCAGCTGTTTTGGGTCGGTTTGCAGGCGGTATTTTTAGCCCAATAACGCCTGCAAACCGCCCCAGTGTGAAAGGGCTCTAACTCATCGCAAAGGTGTTCTATTGGGTTGAGGTCAGCACTTTGTGCAGGCCAGTCAAGTTCCTCAACCCCAAGCTCGCTCATCCATGTCTTTATGGATCCAAATTTATCTTTATTTATTTTATTTATTTCAGGTACTATAGTGCCGTCAATTTACGCAGCGCTTTACATATACATTGTACATTCATATCAGTCCCTACCCTCAAGGAGCTTACAATTTAAGGCCCCTAACTCACGTTCATACATATTAGGGACAATTTAGACAGGATCCAGTTAACCTACCAGCATGTTTCATTTGCTTGGGAGGGGGGATTATAGTGTGGGGTTGTTTTTCAGGGGTTGGGTTTGGCCCCTTAGTTCCAGTGAAGGGAACTCTTAAGGCATCAGCATACCAAGACATTTTGGACAATTTCATGATCCCAACTTTGTGGGAACAGTTTTGGGATGGCCCCTTCCTGTTCCAACATGTCTTGTCTATATTCCTTTCGCACACGGAAAACAAGGTTCATCAATTGTGGGTGGTGTAGCAATTACCAGCTGGGTCCTGGAGACATCAAGAAAGTGCAAAGCAAGGTCTATAAACACATGGATGAGTGACTTTGGGGTGGAGGAACTTGACTGGCCTGCACAGAGTCCTAACCTCAGCCCGATAGCACATTTTCATGGATGAATTAGAGTGGAGACTGCGAGCCAGGCCTTCTCCTCCACCATCAGTACCTGACCTCACAAATGCACTTCTGGAAGAATGGTCAAACATTCCCATAGACACACTCCTAAACCTTGTGCACAGCCTTCCCAGAAGAGTTGAAGCTGTTATAGCTGCAAAGGGTGTGGCTGCACTACTGCTGATCTCCTGAGCTCCAGAGAGGCCTACTGATCCAGGGAGCTTGATTACTCCCTATACCCAGAGTGGATGCAGGAATCTGGGGTGGACCCCGGGGAGGATCCCCCGGATGGCCAGAGTACCGGTCCTCCCATACCAGTGTTTGAGGACCTGGGAAATGGCCCAGCTAAAGGTGAAAGCCTGTCAGCCTACAGAAAGAAGGTTTGTGCTAGGATTGCGAGAATTGCCAAGGAGGAGGAAGTACTGGCGAAGTTGAAGTTTGACTTCAAACATAAAAAAATTGCCGGCTTCACAGTTCTAAGAGAAGACAGATGCGGCCTGAGTTAATGGCTTTGGAGGCTAAAGTGGAAAAGCAGAGTCTGCTTGTGGCCGCATTGAAAGAAACCAGCGGAGCTTTCAAGGAGAAATATGGCAATGAGGATCGCTTCCGTACAATGCGCAGAGGGACCATAGAGTCCAGTGGAGGAGAAGCATCACCAGAGTGCGAGAAAGAAAGGTCAGTGCAAAGCAAAAAAGTTTCTTCGGGCTTGGACTGTGTTTCTGGCCAGCACGCTGGAAAATCATTACATTCTGAGCCAAGTATCAGTATGCCTGCAGAAAGTGGAGAAAGCTCTGGCACACAGGCTGCGGGTGATCAGCAGTCAGGTGTTTTGACTGCCAGTATGCCACTGGGCCAAGGAAGTTCTGTGCCCTTGTCACCGCAGCAGGAGGCTATGGAGCAAGATGATCCATCTGAACCTGTGAAGGGAGCAGGAATGCTTAAGTTAATAACAGAAATGGAATCCCCTTTGCATGGTCGCAAGTTTGCCGTGTCTGGATCATCAGAGGATGAAGAAGAGGATAGTGATGTCCCCCCAAAACCTTTGAAACATCGGTTGGCTGAAAAAGCCGTTTTTGGTAAAGATTTGCCTATAAAACATAATGGAGATGTAGTTCCTATAGATGGTGCTGTAGAGGGCAGTGGAGAGCAAGCTCATCTCCTGGCTGAGACTCCCACCTGTGTACAGAGAGCCAGTGAGGGGTGTGCAGACTCTGCTGTGAAGAGTGCTGATAAAGACATCTCTGCTGTTAATAACCCTTTAGTTACTGGTAATGAAGTAAGAATTACCAAGGGCAATGTAGATGATATTTCTGTGTCAGAAGTCTCTGTTCCATCTGTTGATGATAATGTTGTTTCTAAAGAGGGGTCTGTAACTAAAAGTGATGTGCGGGATGTTGCAAGGAGTGCAGTTATTTCTTATGCTGCGGCGGTGGCTGCACCTGTCCCAAGGGTGAGTAGGGCCAGTTATTCTGCGGTCACTAGGACTGATGTGAGTGAAGGTCAGGCCAATCTGACACCATCTGGTAGCTTCTTTAAACGCCGCAATGTGGCCCAATTGAGGTGGACTGGAGAAGGCCCCCCCCCCCAAATAGGAGAGATGTGGTGGACCGTATTCTGGGGATGGGTTTTAAAGCAGAGGAGGTTTTTGCCCTTATCAGCCCAGTTGGGTCATATGAGTATGATCTCTCCTTTGTCAAGGCGGAAGGATTAGATGTCTTTTGGGAGAGGTATGAGCAGAGGTGGAAGGAGTCCCCAAAATGGGCAGGTTTGTCACCCAAAGTAATCTCTCCCCAGCCATTATATAAGAACGTCACCATTCTAGTACGCAATGAGTCCATTCCTGCTGCAGATCTGGTGGTGTGGTTGGGGAGATATGCTGATGTCCAAGCTCCATTGAGGAAAGTTGTAGATGATAGGGGGATTTGGACAGGGGGATGGATGGTGTTGGTAAAACTGCATGTCACGGGTAATGTTGTTAAGCACATTCCTTCGTCTGCCTTTATAGGTCGTGACAGGATTATTACTTTTTATGCAGGGCAACCAAAGTTGTGTCATCGCTGTGGTGAAAAGGGGCATTTTTCAAGCTCATGTTCTGTGCAGAAATGTTCCCTCTGTCAGGGCTCAGGGCATGTTGCAAAAGACTGCAATAGTATTCGTTGTAATCTTTGTAACAAGTTAGGTCACCCCTATAGTCTTTGCCCTGAAGCCCTCCATAATCAGCCAGAGGTGGTGGAAGAACTTCTGAGGATGGAGGAGGAGGAACGTGGGGGGCAGCAAGGGGTTGGTGGAGCTGTTTCAGCTAGTCCTGAGGACCCCCCCCAGGTGTCAGTTTCCCAGCCTGAAGGTGTGATCCCTACTGTGTCTGCTCCCCAGTCTGTGCTCCCTACTGTGTCTGTGTCTACTTCTGTTGTGTGCTCTTCCCCAGTGTTTCAAGTGCCCAGTGTTCCAAAAGTAAATAAGTCATCCAGATTGGCTGAGGCTGCCAAAGGGGCAGATTCGTGCAGATCTGAGGTGGCAGCTTCATCAGGGCCTTCCCTAAGGCAGCGTAAAACCTCTAGTGGAGGTTCTAAGGTGAAGAAGGGGGAAGTTGCCACTGCTAATAATGTAGATGAGGTCTTTCAGGGTAATGTTTCAAGGGAGGAGGGAGAGTGGATCAAGGTGGGAAGAAGGAGGAATAAGGTAGTCCTGACCTCTGCCTCCTCGGTTTCATCCCTAGAGGTAGATGATCTACCGCTGGGAAACAAGTTTGGGTCCTTATCTGAGGGGGAGGAGGAGTCTTCTAATTCCGTGTCTCAGATGGAGGAAGATGAGGTAGAGTGTTCTCTAAAGAGGTCAAGGTCTCCAGTAAGGGGGGAGGGAGCTCAGGCTAAGAAACGCCTACCTCAATCATCCTGATGGCAGTTCCCACTCCGATAAAGTTGGCAACGATTAATGTTGCCAGCATAAAATCTGTAAGGGCTCGTAACATGGCCTTATTTTTGCTCAGCGAGATGGATGCTGATATTTTATTTTTGCAAGAGACCCGGCTAAATAGACTTGCCGATGTCCACCTGGCAAAGAGGGAGTGGAGGCGTGGGCCCTCCTTCTGGTCTCTTGCGGCTGAGCCTTACAGCGGAGTTGCAGTACTTTTTACTGGCATGGTAACGTATCGGCGGGTTATCGAGGTAGAGATTGGAAGGTGTATGGTCCTGGACGTCTCTGTGAAGGGGCATGATCTGCGTTTAATAAATATTTATGGACCGCAGACTAGATGGGAGAGGAAATGCCTCTTTACAAAGATTAAGCCTTTCCTTTTTACATCTCGGCAAGTTGTCTTTGGAGGTGATTTTAACACCATTACTAGGCCCAAAGACAGGAAAGGCTCCACTGACAGCCTGAGATATGATAGCGTTTTTCTTAATACGATAGCCAGGGAAGCAGGTCTGGAAGATGCGCATATTAAGCGTTGCCCAGACAGCACGGGGTACACATTTAGGCGAGGCAGTTGTGAGAGCAGGATAGATAGGTTTTTTTTAAAAGGGGACTCTGCCTTTTCGGCTCCTGAGTGTCGTATGGTGGAGTTTTCTGATCACCTTTTGCTGTCTGTGATTCTCAATGCTTCAGATATGCCACCTAAAGGAAAGGGTATTTGGAGGATGAATTCGGCTCTGCTGGATGACGAGGAGGTAAGACAATCTTTTGAGGATTTTTTTCAGGCTCAGGTAACCATCCTGGATTTTTGCAGCAGTAAGTCGGAGTGGTGGGAGCTTGCCAAAAGCCGGATTAGTGGGTTTTTCAAAGCCATAGGAAAAAGGAAACAGCTTGGTAAGTACATTGCCTACCAGCAGCTGCGGAGAAAACTTGATCGCCTTGTCTCGAGTGGTGGAGATTCCGGGGCAATCTCTGAGGTGAAACTTCTCCTTAGGAAGTATCAGTATGACCGGCACGCTTCTTTGGTTCTGGAAAGGGACTACGGGAAATATCACTCGCCCGACCCTTATCAGAACTGCAAACAAAGCGCAGCAGTTAAGACGGTTGTTGGGCTAAGGGATAGTACGGGCTCTTTGACGAAATCCAGGTCAGGGATCCTGGAGGTCTCAAGGTCTTTTTATGTGGATCTTCTGGGGGAGAAGTACCTCGATCGGGCAAAGATGTCGAGTTTTCTGGATTCTACACCAGGTCTGGGAAATAACAAGTTTGACAGGGGGAATCACAGCAGAAGAGGTAGTCAAAGCTATAGATGGTCTGGCTATTAAGAAAACCCCTGGGCCAGACGGATTGACGGCTGAATTTTATAAGATTTTCAAATCCAGCTTGGTACCTTATCTTGTGGAGGTATTTAACGGCTGTCTGCAGGAGGGTTCGCTCCCTCCCTCCATGAGACAATCTGCTGTGATTCTGTTGTCAAAAGGCAAGGATCCCTCGATGATTGAGAATTGGCGCCCCATTAGCCTTCTCAATGTCGATAGAAAGATTCTGGCAAAGATAATTTTCTGGCGCTTGTCGTCAGTAGCAGACAGATTGCTTTCTCGTCAGCAGCACTGTTCGGTCCAGGGCAGAAGCACTTTTTCAGCGGTGTTAGCTGTCCGGGAGGCTCTGGAACGTTGCAGGGCTGAAGGCTGGGGAAAGTATTTGCTGGCACTGGATCAGGCGAAGGCTTTTGATCGTGTCAATCATGAGTACCTCTGGCTTCTCCTTGACAAGTATGGCCTGGAGGGTGGGTTTATTGGATGGCTTAAGACTTTATACAGAGAGGCAGAGAGCTTCATGCTTGTTAACGGTTGGGTTGGACGGCCCTTCAGGGTTGGATTGGGGGTGCGCCAGGGGTGTCCACTGAGCCCTTTGCTATACGTGTTCGCAATCGACCCCTTCATCAGAAGGTTAGAGAGCGGACCGTTGTGCGGGGTGCCGGTGGGCATTACTGGTGAGCCGCCCTTGAGGGTTGTAGCCTATGCTGATGACGTTTCTGTCTTTATCTCTGGGACAGAGGAGGCACAGGAGGTGGTTTCAGTTATAGAGCAGTATTCCGAGGCATCAGGCTCCAAGGTCAACCGTGATAAAAGTGAAGTTTTTTGGATGAGCGAGGGAGGTGAGAGCTTTGCACTTCCGGACACCTTCCCGAGGCCTCAGCAGAAAGTCAAAGTATTAGGCATCGAGTTTGGCCCTGATGATTACAGTAAGTCAAATTGGGAAGCCAGGCTGAATGATGCTGATGTCAAGGTGAAATGCTGGAAAGGGTGGCGGCTCTCCTTGAGGGAAAGGGTGGACTTGATTAAGACCTACCTGATTCCTACCTTTTTGTATGTCAGCTTTGTTTTCATCTTGCCAGAGTCTTGCTATACCAGGATTTATAGTTGTTTCTTCCAATTATTATGGGGGAACAGGCTGAATCTTGTGAAGCGGAATGTGACTTACCTATCTAGGTGGAAGGGTGGCCTAGGGATGGTCAACCCGGTTGTGTTCTTCTCTCTGATGTTTTTGAAACACAATTTTGGTAACATGCTAGCAGAGAGACCGCCTGGATGGGTAAGTATTTTCCAGATCTGGTTTAGACCTTTTCTGGGCTGTTGGGAGAGTGGCGGGCCAGTGAAAAGCCTAAGGATCAAGCATGGTAAGCTCCCGGCTTATGTTGCCCTGTGCCTGAAAATTCTTAAACGGTGGCATGTGACAGCGGAGGATATCAGGTCCCTTCCTAGGAGACTCCTGGGGGAGAAGATCGTGGGTACTGTCTTTCATGCGCCACTGGCCTTAAGGGATTGCCCAGGTCATATTATGAGGGAGGGTTTACGTTTAATAAATTCTGAGCGGATTCCCTTGAAATTTAGGGACCAGGCCTGGCTCGCTTTCCACGGTAGGCTCTATGTGAGGGGGAACGTGAAGTGCCGCTCTTTGGACAATCGTGGTTGTCCAAGAGTGGAGTGTCAGGGTGAAGTGGAAACCATGGACCACTTCTTGCTTCAGTGCCCTTTCAATATAGAAGTCTATAAAAAGGTGGGGAGGGCTCTGAATATTCCTTTCCTGCCTTGCATGTCTTATGCTGAGTGGGTGTATGGAGCATTGCAGAATCGCAAGGGATTTGATTTGGACACTCTTTTTCTAGTCAGCTTAGTAGTCCGATATTACACCTGGAATGCACGGTGTCAGGTATCCCTTCGGCAGAAAGTCCTTCCTGTTTCGGTGGTGGTGTGTGAGATTCTTGGTGAGGTAGGGAAAATTCGGGGTCTCGAGAAAGACAGATGGCGGCAAAGGGTCTGGATAAAGGCGTGGAGGAATATCAGGCCTGTAGCTGCTGTTTGTTGATCTCTGGGTGTTGGGTTCTTTCCCTGTTTTCTCTCTGGACACTCCTTTAGATTTTCAAGGATAAACATAATTTTGAAGAAAGGCTACATACACATGATAATCTATGTTTCTTGGTCTGAATGTTAATCAAGTTGAGTAATGTGTAGAATTGTTGAAGATGTCTGTGCTATTTAGTGATATATGTATATAGTATAATATAATACAGTGATATTCCTCTTGGTTGAAAAAAACCCCTTTTGTTCATATATTATAGGTTGAAGTAAGCCTTTATTATTATGTTTAGTCGTATATACAATATGTTATGCATATTTGAAAAAAAAGAAAAGAGGAAATATATGTATGTGTGTATATGTATATATGTATGTGTGTATGTATATATATGTATATATGTATAATATTTATTTTTTTATATTTTTGTATAAAAAAAAAGTTGGAATGTGTTTCTTGTTTGCAAGATTCTCAAATAAAAAAAATTGCCAACTCACTATTGAACCCTATGGGCTAAGACTGTGATGCCATTAAAGTATAGTTGCATGTAAAGACAGGTGTCCCAATACTTTTGACAACATAGGGTATGTCATTTGAAAAAATCTCACCGTGCAAGACTTTGCAATATTCACATTGGCTTTGGAAGTGTTCGAGCTACCCATCTATCCAGCCGGGGCCATCTACTGCTCTCCAATTCTGACGCATAGGTAAATTAAACTCTTGATACCACTCTTAACGGACGCCAAAAAAGACTATAGCCAGAGTTTGGAGGTCCTCATCTTTAATTGTAGCTGAAGTTAAGCACAGAAGGAATCAGGCTCTGATTCATGTGAAATTGGAAGCCATTGGCAAAGATAAAATTGGCAAGTTCGATTAAATCTGGCAGCCTGGGATTAAACATTATTTACCCCCGGAATAACGAAGTACGCATGCCTTGGTAACTTACCCCTGTTTACCTGACATAGGTTGCTTGCTGTTAGGAACCACACTATCTTTTCTGGTCTTTTCTGCTCTCACTTTATTCCTTCACCTCACTGCTGGCCTGCCCCTTCCTCCCTTTTCTATTTTGCTTTTTTATGATGGTAGCCCATTTTTGTTACATGATAAATAGTTTAGTTCTCCAACACAAAATAAGCTTTGACACAGTAGGTTTTTTAACAAACACATTCAACGAGGTAGCTGGTGATTAGTTGGTACTATTCTACTGAATATACACTTGCTGGCCACTTTTTTTGGGTACGCCTTGCTAGGGCCCCATTTTGCTTTCAGGACCGCCTGAATTCTACATGCCATAGGTTCAACAAGGTGTTGGAAACATTCCTTCATAGTGACATGATAGCATCACGCTGTTGCTGCAGATTTGTCGGCTGCACATCCATGATGAAGCCGACAAATTCCACCACATCCCAAAGGTGCTCTATTGGATGAGATCTGGTGACTGTGGAGGCCATTGGAGTACAGGGACCTCATTGTCATGTTCAAGAAACCAGTGGTGAGATGATTGGAGCTTTGTGACATGGAGCATTATACTGCTGGAAGGAGCCATCAGAAGATGGGGACACTGTAGTCATAAAGGGATGGACATGGTCAGCAACAATACTCAGAAAGGCCGTGCCATTTAAAGGATGCTCAGTTTATACTAAGGGGCCCAAAGTGTGCTACTAAAATATCCCCCCCACCATTACACCACCACCAGCCTGAACCGGTAATACAAGGCAGGATGGATTCATGCTTTCATGTTTACACCAAATTCTGACCCGACCATCTGAATGTCGCAGCTGAAATTGAGACTCATCAGACCAGGCAATCTTCTATTATCCAATTTTGGTGAGCCTGTGCGAATTGTAGCCTACAGATTCCTGTTCTTAGCTGACAGCTCCTCTGACCTCTGACGCCAACAAGGCATTTTCGTCCACTCAACTGCCACTCACAGCGCCGGAGCCAGCGATCCCGGAAGAAAGGACGGAAGATGTTGCGAGCACTGAACTTATTCTCTCTGGAGAAGAGACGCTTGAGAGGGGATATGATTTCAATTTACAAATACCGTACTGGTGACCCAACAATAGGGATAAAACTTTTTCGCGGAAGGGAGTTTAACAAGACACGTGGCCACTCAATAAAATTAGAAGAAAAGAGGTTTAAACTTAAACTACGTAGAGGGTTCTTTACTGTAAGAGCGGCAAGGATGTGGAATTCCCTTCCACAGGCGGTGGTCTCAGTGGGGGGGGGGGCATCGATAGTTTCAAGAAACTAGATAAATTTAGATAAGCACCTGAACAGCTGCAACATACAGGGATATACTGTAAGGTAATACTGACATATAATCACACACATAGGTTGGACTTGATGGACTTGTGTCTTTTTTCAACCTCACCTACTATGTAACTATGTATGTCTGTCCTCTCAGCGGTGACCCGGTGCCACTGAGAGGGCTTCGTTCTAAGGTGAATATTTCTTAATGTGCTAGTATGTGATGCATACTAGCACATTGTGCCTTTGGTCTTGCAGTTTTTTTTTCCTAGGTTTATAACCGCTTTAATGACATTGGTTGTATGTTTGGGGTTGTTGTCCTGCTGCAGAATACATTTGGGGCCAATCACACACCTCCCGGATGGTATGGCATGATAAGTACAGTGCCTTGAAAAAGTGCACATACCCCTTAAAATGTTCCATAATTTGTCATGTTACAACCAGAAACGTAAATGTATTTTATTGGTATTTTATGTGATAGACCAACACAAAGTGACACATAATTGTGAAGTGGAAGAAAAATGATCAATGGTTTTCAAATTTTTTTACAAATAAATATGTGAAAAGTGTGGGGCGCATTTGTATTCAGCCCCCTTTACTCTGATACCCCTAACTAAAATCTAGTGGAATCAATTTCCTTCAGAAGTCACCTAATTAGTAAGTAGAGACCACCTGTGTGTAATTTAATCTCAGTACAAATACAGCTGTTCTATGAAGCCCTCAGAGGTCTGTTAAAGAACCTTAGTGAACAAACAGCATCATGAAGGTGAAGGAACACACCAGACAGATCAAGGATATAGTTGTGGAGAAGATTAAAGCAGGGTTAGGTTATAAAAAAATATCCTAAGCTTTGAACATCTCACAGAGCACTGTTCAATCCATCATCTGAAAATGGAGCATGGAAAAACTGCAAACCTACCAAGGCATGGCCGTCCACCTAAACTGACAGGCCGGGCAAGGAGAGCATTAATCAGAGAAGCAGCTGAGAGGCCCATGGTAACTCTGGAGGAGCTGCAGAGATCCACAGCTCAGGTGGGAGAATCTGTCCACAGGACAACTATTAGTCGTGCTCTCCACAAATCTGACCTTTTTGGAAGAGTGGCAAGAAGAAAGCCATTGTTGAAAGAAATCCATAAGAAGTCCCATTTTCAGTTTGCGAGAAGCCATGTGGAGGACACAGCAAACATGTGGAAGAAGGTGCTCTGCTCAGATGAGACCAAAATTTAACTTTTTAGCCTAAAAGCAAAACGTTATGTGTGGTGGAAATCAAACACTGTACATCACCATGAACACACCATCCCCACTGTGAAACATGGTGGTGGCAGCATCATGTTGTGGGGATACTTTTCTTCAGCAGGGGCAGGGAAGCTGGTCAGAGTTGGTGGGAAGATGGATGGAGCCAAATACAGGACAATCTTAGAAGAAAACCAGTTAGAGTCTGCAAAAGACTTGAGACTGGGGTGGAGGTTCACCTTCCAGCAGGACAATGACCCTAAACATACAGCCAGAGCTACAATGGAAAGGTTTAGATCAAAGCATAGTCATGTGTTAGAATGGCCCAGTCAAAGTCCAGACCTAAATCCAACTGAGAATCTGTGGCAAGACGTGAAAATTGGTATTCACAGACGCTCTCCATCCAATCTGACAGAGCTTGAGCTATTTTGCAAAGAAGAATGGGCAGCAATGTCACTCTCTAGATGTGCAAAGCTGGTAGAGACATCCCCAAACAGACTTGCAACTGTAATTGCAGTGAAAGGTGAAAGGTGGTTCTACAAAGTATTGACTCAGGGGGGCGCCATACAAATGTACCCCACACTTTTCACATATTTGGTTGTAAAAACTGTTGAGAACCATTTATCATTTTTTCTTCCACTTCACAATTATTTGTCACTTTGTGTTGGTCTATCACATAAAATCCCAATAAAATACATTTACGTTTTTGGTTGTAACATGACAAAATGTGGAAAATTTCAACGGGTATGAATAATTTTTTAGGGCACTGTATCTGCCTCTATTTCTCAGCATTGAAGACACCATTGATCCTGACCAAACCTCCAACTCCAGAAATACAGCCCGATGAACCAGTAAACTATTTACAGTTATGCAATAACTTTCAGGAGCATGTTTGAACTCAAAGTAGTTGTACACTTCTAAAAGGAAAAATGAACAAAGCATATCCTTCTATAGTGTCTACTAGCCTCTATCCAAAGCACCTAGTATGATTTCTTTCTGCTCTCTTATTCCTTTTCTATCTGCATGAGTACCTTCAGACAGTCAATGCTGACACAACTGAATCCCAGGGGGTAACACCGACCCCCTCTCTAGTACAATGTATGTAAATGACAGCCTTGGCTCTGCATGTTTCCCTATGGGACTGTGTGGAGAGGGGAGGGGGGAGTGTCCATTCCCTCCACTCAGGTCTCAGATTACATTCAGCTCTCTGCTCTATGCTGTACAGTATGTGACACTATATTCCCCAGCCCCCTGCCTTCTTTAGCTAAGGAATGCTGTGTAAAATGTGTGCTTTAATAGGGTATAGAGAAGAGAATGCTGCAGATAGACATGTACAACTTATGTAGAATGATTTGTTTCAACTCTGTGTGTCACCTGAGGCTAGTCACTTCACTGGGTATATATAAGGATGTACAATCACTTAACATATTGAGATAAAAAATACTATTTAATATATTGATCTTTTAGCAAAGAAAAGAAAAATTATATGATATGGAAGTAGAGAGATCTCAAATTAAATTTGTAGCTTTGGGTTAAAGTGGACCTGAACTGAAAAAGTGGAGATTTAAAATGTTATAGAAATGTTATCAGTACCTTTAAAAATGTACCCTTTGCCATTGCTTCCTAAAAAAAAAAAACTTGTGCACTTGCTAGCATGTGACTTCTTTGGCACCCCAGTGCCTACAGCAGCTTAGCTGCATATCTTCAGAGCGAGGTCATCAAAGGTACTGCGTCCTCTGACTGCTAGTTGTCACGCTTACCCCTAAAGCAGATGGTCAGCGGTCACACTATAGCTAGGTTCTGGGTTCTTCACCTATAGCAGCCCCCTTTTCCATAATGCAAGCAGGCCTAGCGGTGCTCGATTGCCCCCAGGACTTATACACAATGCTATAGTGCCTGGCCAGCACACCCACTGAGCAAAGCAAACAGGTACTTGCCGTTGGCAGACAGGCAACATGGTTTGATGACAGTCCAGGTACAAGGCAGGCAAGGTTCAGAATAGTCAGGGTCAATCCATAGACAAAAGGCAGGCAGAGTTCAGAGAATAGTTATCCAATCCAAGGTCGCCATCAACAAGGGAATCCAATATACAAGAAAAAGGATCGCTGCTCAAGGTGTGTGATGAGAGACTAAGGTAGTCTATAGGAGTGCCAGCCCAGGCCCGCTGGGAATCCAGTCTAGCAGAGCAGACAAAGAGGGGGCTTTGGAACACTTATTATACACACTATCACAAGCATGACACTGCAGGCTTGGCAGGCTTAAATCAGGTTTGGTCTCCGCCCAGAGACTGGCCACATTAATCACCTTGCAGGTGGACAGACAGACAAGGAGAAGGCCATGGCCAAAACCAGGATACTGGAATGAGAAGCAGGAGTGCTAGATGCTCTTGACACTAGTCTTATGGGATTTGTAGTGAGATTTGGTGATTTCACTACTGCGCTGCTTGCTGGAGAGAAAGCACTCTACTGCAAGGATCTCCCAGCTTCTGTTTCATCCAATCTGTGCATCTGTGCTTTCTGAACCTCTTTCATTGCTCTTTGTTCATTATTCCACCAGTCATCAGAGGAGTAGCTCTGACATGAGAAAACAAAGCCATACCTCTACCAAGATGTCCTCTTCCATACAGGGACACAGTGGGGTTGATTTACTAAAACTGGAGCATGCAGAATCTGATGCAGCTCTGCATAGAAACCAATCAGCTTCTAAGTTTTTGTGTCAAAGCTTAATTGAACAAACTAAGGTTAGAAGTTGATTGGCTACCATGCACAGGATTTTGCACACTCCAGTTTTAGTACATCAACCCCAATGTGTAACGAGGCATGGAAGATCAGAACTGGAGTAAAGGTCAGCTACAGGGAGTCTACAAGCAATACTGGGGACAAGTATTTTGCCCTGTGCTTGCATTTGATTGTGACATTAAAGGGAGGTATCTTCCTACATATCTGATTAAAGGTGTTGTAAACCCTTGTGTTTTTTCACCTTAATGCATCCTATGCATTAAGGTGGAAAAAACACCTGGTAGTGACAGGCCCCCCAGCCCCCCCGTTTTACTTACCTGAGCCCCGAATTTCTGTCAGCAGAGACATGCTCTCTCTCTCTCTACGGGGTCCTGGCTCTTGATTGGATAGATTGATAGCAGCGCAGCCATTGGCTCCCGCTGCTGTCAATCAAATCCAATGACGTGAGTGCCGGGGGTCAGGCCGAGTCCGGCATTTGTGTCTATAGATGCAAATGCTGGACTCGGGAGCGCTCCCGCAGGGAAACCCCCCCCTCGGGAGAGCGATTCTCCTAGGGGGTTATCTGATGCGGGGAGGAGTAGCAAGAGCCGCCTGAGGACCTCAGAAGACGAGCCTCAGGGCCACTCTGCAGCTGCACAGTGGAGGTAAGTATGATATGTTTCTTATTTTTAAAATGGGTACACTTTTGGCCAATTAGAAGAGAAGTATGGCCAAAGCTTTTTTGGTCATACTTCTCTTCTGGATCACAGACATAGGCTTGCACAGGAGGTGTGCTGGGTGTGCCTGGGCACACGCTAATCACCCTGTATGCCAGGGCCGATGATAAGGCAGTACAGCCATGCCCCATTAGTCCAAAAGGGGGGCCCAGGCAACTGCCAAGCAGGAGGACCAGCTGTACTGCCTTATTGAAGATATCGATCCTCTTGTTATTCCCATTGCAGTGCTTCCGGCTTCTCCTCCTCTCTATCCCTCTGGCTGCACTGTAGGGTGATTGGTTCTAGCATCTGCACCTCCATCCTGTCCTCGGACCCTTTTTTAGTCTTAAATGTAAGACATCAGGGATCTGTGTAGAATCTTGATATTTCACTAAAGCCCCCCAAAGGGGCCGTTAAAAAAAGGTTAAAAAAGAAATAAATAGGGGGCGTGGCCGAACGGAGATCTGAGCAGACGTGCCTGGGGTGAGCTCCTCCAGGCATAGAGCACACCTGGAGATATACTCACCCACAGACCAGCACCGACCCTGCTTGTGCCTCAGACAGCGGTGCAGACAAGGAGGGAGCTGTTTGACACCGAGATCGCGGCGTCCGCGGCGATCGCGGAGCTCCGGGCCGACTGTTAGGAAAGGCCGCGGCTCCGGCCTACTCACGGGGAACGGCGGCCATCTTGCTGCACCCAGAGACCGTGCCGGCCCTGTCCCCGGCCGCTACACATGCCCTACCTCCTCCACAAACATTGGGGACATCCAGCCTGCTACTGGGGGCCTGTGATCCGCTCCATACCGCTCTAGGAGGCCTGCCAGAGGGACCTGGTAAGTGCCGGCGGCCATTTTACTACACCCAGCGGCCTATCTAACTCTCCTAGGCCCAATCTGAGCCCCCGCCAACCACAGAAATACCTTGGCCTGGCTAATTGAGACCCCCGACAGGGTATTTAGTGAACAATCACCCCAGCATGTACTTGTGGTGCTGCCCTGGCTCCAGAGACTGAATGTGGCGGCCATCTTGCTACACCCTGGCAGCCCCCTGTCTCCTTTGGGCCTAATCTTAGCCTCACCCACCACCTGGGGACACCCTGATCTGACAGACTGTGGCCCTAGACGGGGCACTAGCAAGCATATACCCCCATAAGTACATGAACTGTCACCACGGCCCTGAACACAAGTGGCGGCCATCTTGCTCCACCCAAGCTGCTGTATCTACATAGGCTCCTGGTATTCTTACCCCTCTGAGCCTGGATCGTTCTCTACACAGCCACAAGAGAGGCCCAGCGGGGTCGGCGCCCACCAGTGGTCCCCATCCATACAACTTTGCAGAGAAGCAGGACAGACCATGTATGGCTAAGCA
Organism: Lithobates septentrionalis; assembly: GCA_037952835.1. Classification (NCBI taxonomy): domain Eukaryota; kingdom Metazoa; phylum Chordata; class Amphibia; order Anura; family Ranidae; genus Lithobates; species Lithobates septentrionalis. Next base: position 664,403 of record JBBDGP010000977.1, on the reverse strand, counting down.
ATGAGCTGCTGAGCTCCGTAACTGCCCGGAGCTGACAGGCTATTTTTCAGTCATCGCACATCTTCGAAAAGCATGTCCACACACAGGGCTCGATCTACTGAGTCCACGGACCTACAACAGGGCACAATCCAACGATACCTGCTCCGCACATCCCAGTCTGATCCCCGCACTCCCAAAGATAAGATGACGTCCGCTCAAAACCCGGGGAAAAGCAAGCCTCCTCCTCCCACTCAGCCGGCGACAGACAGCAGTGAGGATTCGGATGGTCCTTCCGTCCTGCAATCGGACCTATCAGCTGTGGCATCCAGGTCTGAGACCCCTGCTGCCCCTCTTTCAGACACGGGTCCTAGAGATGCGGCCCCTCAAGCTTCAGGAGGAGCGAATAGATCCGAGGCCTCGACCCTTCTGGCAGCCTTTAGAGCGGAGTTTGAGTCCTGGGCGATCAAAATGGAGACCTCACTCCACAAAGACCTCCAGGCCCTCCAACAGCAGGTCTCGACTAATAAGACCGCAGTGTCTGCCTTAACTGACATTCAATCTGATCATGCAGCTCGCATCACATCCCTTGAAAAGGCCTCCAGGGAGCACTTGCACCGTATAAGACAACATCAATTACGCATAGAAGACGGAGAAAATAGGAGCCGCAGGAATAATATACGGTTACAGGGCATACCGGAGGCCACAGCGGGTACAGACTTAAAACCTTCCGTCATTGCCATCCTCAACATAGTCCTGGGCAGAGAGGTTTCATCTCCCATTGAATTAGACCGGGTGCACAGAGTGGGGGGGCCGAGGAGAGAACAAAGTGACCGCCCACGCGATGTCCTCTGCAGGGTTCATTATTACACCCTTAAAGAAGAACTTATGCGCAAGGCATGGTGTTTGGGTCCCGTGGACTTTGATGGTTCTGCTATCAACTTATATCCAGACCTCTCTCGCAACACTCTCCACATGCGCCGAATGGTCCGCCCACTACTAGATCTGATACGCCAAACCGGAGCAACTTATACGTGGGGACACCCCTTCAGTATTAAGGTGACCAGAGCTGAGCACAAATTTATCCTCTCCGACCCGGATCAACTCCCAGCCTTTTTCAGCTTTCTGGAACAAGACCCAATTGAGGTACCGAACTGGCTGGACCCGCCAGATGACCGCATTAGGGTGCAAATACGGGACCCTCTCCCACAACGACGCAGGCAGCCGAGGTCCAGATCACATTCTATAGGCCCCAGAATACGTCGGCCTACCTCCCCAGAAGCTTAAGGTACCTTTTAAGACGTTACTTGAAGCCATTTCAACGTTCCCCACATGACTAGCACCCTCTAAGTGCGCTGCTCCTCTCTTGTCTCTTGATCAGGTCAAGGTTTGGAATCCCCACCACCTCTCTACAGAATTTTTGGAGTTTTTGTTGTTGTTTGTTTTTTGTTTTTCCCTTTTTACATTTTTTCTCCTTTGTTCCACCGGATTTCAGCAAGCTATGTTACACTAAGAGACAAGATGACCTGCTCCGTAACCCAATGTCTCAGGATAGAGGGAGCAATACATAGGCAGGCCTTCTCCCTGCCCTTCGCTAGTGTATTGTACCTAGCTGGGGTTCGGGAGAGGCTAAAGGACTGCAAATCTCTGATGTTTGATTTGGTTCGGCTATTATTGGGTTTCTAACATATTTTACCACAATGGCCTTATATTTAGGTACCTAGGGGAAATGTTCCACCTGGATACAGGGAGAGGGGCCGATGGATGGACTGGATGGGTCCACGGTCTCTTGCCATTATCCACATGGACACCTCTAGCTCTCCGTATACGGTTTCTCATACACTGCTTAGTCTCACCTTAAAATGTTATTACACATTGTTACTGATTTCAGTATTATTACACAGAATTGTTTCCGGGACCCCTGTTGGGGTCTATGGATAGCATATGTTGAAAATGTTTACTTCCCCCTTCCCAGGAAGTTATTTTGCGGATTGATGTCTCCTCTGTGAAGGAGGGAGGGTGGGCTTGTGCGGAGTCATTTGCCCACGCGGACCGCCACCCTCCTTCACAGACGATCTGATGTGTGTTCTGCTGTTTAAATGTTTGTTACACTGATGTGCCTCAAGTAAGCTACATATGCCTGTCATGCTACTGGGCTCACGGCTCAGACTCTCCACTTCGACCTCCCACCCTCAATAGGCCGGGCACGGATAGTGCCTTTATACGTGATTTTTCACGTGGTGTCCCGTTTTCGTGGACCCCTTAGACTTGTTAGGCTCCTTATTTAGGTGTCCCCCCTACCTAGTTCTGTCCTGGTATATTTTTGCCACCTTATAATCCCCCCCCCATCCCTCTTCCTCCCTCTGCTGTCTCTAAGCTGACTCTCTTCTTCTCATTCCACTATGGCCCACACAGTACTATCCCATCCTCGCCTGAAATTTTGCTCCTATAATGTAAATGGCCTCAATATAGCATCCAAGAGAGGACAAATCCTCTACCAAATGCATAAACAACAGGTCAATGTGTTACTGTTACAGGAAACTCATTTCCACACAAACTCCACCCCTTCCTGCTCCAACAGATACTTTAACAGATGGTTTCACAGTACAAACCCATCTCAGAAAACCAAAGGCGTTTCTGTTGCCTTCCACAAAACGCTTCCGATTGACCTGATAGACCAAGTCTCGGACCCCCAGGGAAGGTATGTGTTCGTAAAGTTCTCCTTATGGGGCACGAAATTCACTATTGCCAATCTCTACCTACCAAATACTAATCAAATATCGTCTGCTCTGCGGTACATGAGGATCTTGTCGGAATTTGCAGAGGGTAAAATAATCATAGGCGGGGATTTTAACGCCCCCCTAGATCCACTCTTAGACTCATCAACATCTCGCTCATCCATCTCCTTTACTAAGTTAAGGGCATTTAAACGCGCTATATATGATTTACGTCTAATCGACATATGGCGGGTTCTGTTCCCCAAAAACCGCAACTATACCCACTTCTCACAGGTCCATCACTCTTATAGTCGTATAGACTATTTTCTTCTTGACCACAGGTGTTTAGATTGGTCACCTGAATGTGAGATAGACTCAATGGTCTGGTCCGACCACTCGCCTATATATCTGACACTAATGATTCCCTCCACACCGGTGAGGGAGTGGACGTGGAGGCTGAATGACTCCATCCTCACAAACTCTGACTGCTCCCAAAAGGTCTCAGAAACCATTTCTAATTTTTTAAAAGATCATGCATCAGACACTACCTCGCTACCCATACAATGGGAGGCACTTAAAGCTGTCCTGTGAGGAACCTTTATTCAGATGGGGACCCGCTTGAAAAAGGTTCGCTCAGCCGCAATAACCTCAGCAATGCAAAAGCTTCGAGACCTTGAGACCCAACATAAACGAGCTCCAACGGTGGGGACTCTTACAGAGGTCTCAACGGCTCGATCCCAACTCAAGGACTTATATGAGGCTTCGGCTCGCACCTATGCGGACAGACTTGCATTACATCAGTACCGATTCCAAGATAAATGCGGTGGACCGTTAGCTCGCACCCTTCACCCAAACACGTCTTCCACATTTATACCTCAGATTCGGGCCCCCTCTGGACAAATGCTCAGTGAGCCCTCCAAGATATCACAAACATTCCGAGATTTCTACCACACACTATACAATCTTTTGCCCGGCGTCTCTTCTAGCCCTACCCTTACACCTGACACCGATAGACAGTCTTATGTTGAGGAGACGGAGCTCCCTACATTGGACGGCGATACTGTAGAAGAGCTAGAACAGGTAATTACAACAGATGAGGTCTTGGGGGCGATAGCGGCCACCCCGTCCGGTAAAAGCCCGGGGCCAGACGGCTTCACCCCTAAATTTTACAAGACATTTGCTCCCCTATTGACCCCCTTCTTGGCTAGAGTATTCAACTCTATATCAGAAGGCTTGGCGTTTCCTCCACAAACGCTTGAAGCCCACATTACTATTATCCCAAAACCAGATAAGGACCCTACTGTGTGCGCTAATTATAGGCCCATATCGTTAATTGGAGTGGACTTGAAAATATACGCCAAAATTTTAGCCACTAGGTTGAAGCCGCTTCTCCCCCGCCTCATACACCTGGACCAGGTGGGCTTTGTAAGTGGTCGTGAGGCAAAAGATAACACCCTGAAAACTCTGCTTCTTACCGACTATGCACGCACCCATGATGTCCCTCTATGTCTTTTGACGGTCGATGCGGAAAAGGCATTTGACCGGGTGGACTGGCAATTCCTCCAGATGTCTTTGAAACAGATAGGTCTAGGCCCCAAAATGCTATCCCGAATTATGTCCCTTTACTCCTCTCCTTCTGCTAGAATACGGGTGAACGGCTCATTATCACCCTCATTTCCCATCCATAACGGGACACGACAAGGCTGTCCTTTATCTCCCCTTCTCTATGTCCTTGTTATGGAACACCTGGCAATTGCCTTGCGCAATAACCCTAACATCTCTGGTGTATCGATAGGCCCTATTCATTCCAAACTGGCTCTCTTTGCGGATGACCTACTAATGTTTGTAACCCAACCCCACCTATCTTTAACACATATTATGCAGGAATTCACGAGGTTTGGGAAGATGAGCAATTTCAAAATGAATCATACTAAGTCAGAAATACTGAACATTTCTTTATCACAGGAGGCCCTCCGCCAAGTCTCCATCAAGTTTCCCTTTAAAACAGGCTCCACTTCCATCCGTTACCTCGGAATCCAAATACCCACAGAAAGGTCCCAATTGTTCTCTCTGAACTATGCTACCCTTCTGCTTAGAACCAAGACTGATCTATCAAACTACACGAAAAAACGCCTATCGTGGCTAGGTAGAGTGAATGCTCTAAAAATGGACGTCCTCCCTTGGTTTCTTTACTTGTTCCAGACAATTCCCATTTCAATACCCTCCTGGTTCTTTAAGAAACTCCGCCAACTGTTCTCCTCCTTTATCTGGGCGGGGGCCCGTCCTCGGATACGCTATGAGACGCTGTCGCTTCCCAAGATTCGTGGTGGAGCTGGAGCTCCGGATGCCTCTATATATTATAGAGCAGCAGTACTAACACGTATAGTTAACTGGTTTCATCATTCCTCCACCAAATTATGGGTACAAATAGAGAGCCATCTCAATTCAATAGATCTCCGCGCACTACCGTGGACGCCTACTGAATTCCTAAAAGGGGGATCACCCCTGAGCGACCTCACCCGACAAACTATCCAAATTTGGACCCGAATGAATTCCTCCAAGACCCTATCTCCTCTGAAAGGACCCATGACTCCACTGTTTGGAACTCCGGCTTTTCCACCAGCCCTACAAGTAGAGAGTTTTGGCCCTTGGTGCAAGAAGGACCACAGACGACTTGCCCAAGTCCTGCGTTCAGATCCTTCTCTGACTCAAGACGTTCCCACCGGCCTACCTTCCCATGCTTCGACGCACTGGCTGCAGAGGCAACAGGTGCTATCTTTTATTCGAACCTTCCCATCCTTACCTGATGTACTTACTGATACAACAGACTTGGAGAACATGCTGCTCTAGATTGACCCTCCTACGCATGTGGTCTCTCAACTATACTCTCTCATACATATAGTCTATAATCCTGACCTCCCCCCATACACACAGGCCTGGAGGGAAGAATTGGGTCACCCCATCTCACCTGTAGATTGGCAAAAATGCTTCATTTTGACTCATAAAATATCCTTAGCCTCCAAATCGCAAGAAAAGGGATTCAAATTACTGACCCGTTGGTATAGATGCCCCTCGACATTACGGTGGATAAACCCGACACTCCCGGATACCTGCTGGCGTTGTTTGTCATCAAAGGGAACCCTACTCCACATTTGGTGGGAGTGCCCCCCTGTGCGGAGGTTCTGGCAAAAGATCCTCGATCTGTACTGCAGACTCATGGCGACCTCGGTTGCATCCTCTCCTGAGGTGGCCCTGCTATCTATGCTCCCTGGCCCGCTTAAATCGGTCAAAAAAGACGTTCTGCGTCACTTTTTAGCGGCAGCTAGAACGGTACTGCCCAGACATTGGAAGTCGACGAGCATGCCTTCCCTGGGAGATTGGGCAATTGAAGTGGACCAAATGAATAGTCTGGAACGGATGTTGTCGCAGGAAACGGGTAAGGAGGAACAATTTTCCAAGACCTGGACCTCGTGGTCTATCTTCCGCTATTCCGCTGAATTTATTCCATGGGCTACAGAGGACTCCACCAATGCAACTGTGTGACCAGGGTGGAATGTCTTTCTCTTAATATCTGTATTCCCTCTCTCCCTTGTCCCCTCTATTCCCACCCCTCTTTTTCTCTTTCTCCCCTTATATGTTACAACGCTATACGATCACCTAAATCATTCTCTCTAATCTCATCAGACAAGTAATGTGACACACACTGAGCTTCCCCATCAGAGAAAAAACATTTAGCACAGCAACAATAGCCCTAGCTTGTTTGCAATAGGTGGACGCCACTCAGTGAGTGGATAGTGGTGCTCACCTGCACTCTACTCAGTTTAGACGGTATAGCTACGCAGGCTAAATATCAAACCAAATCAATAAAAGCTCACAAATTGCTTAAGACATAAGATGATATGTTACCAATATCGCAATGATATCTATTTCTACTTTTATGTGTTTTTGTATTACATTACTGTATACTGTACACTTTTTCTTTCTCAATAAAATAAGATTGAATTAAAAAAGAAATGAATAAAAGTGTAAAAAATTAAAAAAAACCCCCTAAATTTCAATAAAATAATAAAAAAAAAAAAGGACTAGCTCACATGTGCTTTGCACTTGTCACTGCCTGTGCTCTGTGTTTGAGCTTTGGGGTGCACACCCTAATGCAATAGGCTGCGCACACCTATGATCACAGAAGTGCACTTACTTGTGCTCTTCTATGACCCAGATGTCACAGAGCTCATCCAGTGTCAAGACACTGTCCACAGCAGAAGCTCACGAAGACCTGGCATTCCTACTAGTATTTTACATGGCCACACGAATGCTCTCCGGCATGCACAAATGCACGCTGGTCCAGGCTGGTGCTAAACTGCCTTTATAAGGGAGCCACCCTGAGTCCTGCTACTTCCCATGGGTGCCACCTGTCTTCAGACACTATCCTGGTGTCTCTTCTGAGTACCTGGTCATCTTGTCTAACACTCCAGTCAGAACATCCCTGCAAGGTATTTCAACATGCGACCTGTGCATCTTTGAGGCTGAATCCTCCTGTTTCACCCTTAGGGGAGTCTGGAGCTTAGCCACAAGGGAAGCCCTCTCTCTGTTGGCCTGCGGCACCAAGTACATGATATCCAGGCTTTGCTAGCATCCAGACAATAATGTCAGGATCGACCCAGATTGCTGACCAGCAGCTGGCTCTGCCTCTCTGAGAACCTGAGCCAGCCCCTACCACCTCCTCCACCGCCTGACGCTCCGGTGAGTGCTGGAAGAGCAGAGAGTGTTCACTGATAGTTGCTGGCTCACTGAAGACTGAGAACTCAGCGATCAGGCATCTGGGTGGATCCTGACATTAATGCCGGGATGCTCCTCAGAGCCTGGACCGGCTCTGTGATATCTGGATCACAGGAGAGCACACGTAAGTGCGCTCTTGTGATCTAGAAGAGAAGTATGGCCAAGAAAGCTTTGTCAAACTTCTTTTTTTTTAGTTGGCCAAAAGTTTGCCCATTTAGGGGGTGGGGCCGAGCCACGCTGTGTGCGTATTTCTATGGACACACAAAGTAGTGTTTGGGAGAGAGCCTGCACATGTGCCCCCATAACACACAGCTTCCTATGGGGGCACACAAAGTAGAGGAGGAGCTGGGAGCACCAGCGATGGACCCCAGAAGAAGTGGTTCAGGGATTTTTTTTTTATTTTAAGAAAAAAAAATAGGAGCCTTTACAATAACGTTAACAGTGCCAATCGGAAGGAGGCTGTTCCATTTTCACTAAATTTAATTTATTGTAGTTAATTAAAGTTCAATTTTCCATTGAAATTATGTAAGGAAACCCTTCCAATACTTACTGAACGCAACACTTTTGAACAGCTTGCAAATATTGGATCATTTATGGTCACCCCGACAGTTACTATGCACCCTACTGTTCTTAGCATGTTATAAAATAAACTTATTAAAAAAAAAAAAAAAAAAAAAGAAAACGTTTAGTGCTTTAATTCTTTATTTTTTTGGGTTTTTTTTTAGTACGGTAAAGAAAAACACAGATTTTGGAAAACAATAGTGTTCACCCAAGCAGTCATATAATTATATAGCTGATTGATATCTACATTTCACATTTTATCTCTCCCGCCTCGAATACATTGTGAAAAGCGATTAAATGTTTCTGAAATTATTAAAATAATGTACATAGCTATGAAAGATAATATATTGCTGGTATTAAAATCAATTGTTATTTACATATTTCTATTTCTCCGGCTTTATTTGCATACAAAATTTCATTGATTAAAATTTTCTAAACTTTACAATAAAAATAAATAAAGGGTAATGACTTCATTAAAACACTTGTCTTTTGAAGGCTGGTATTTTCTTGATGTCATAGGTATGCAAATACTTCCCTAATTCTTTTTAATTCAAACAGCTGCATGGCATAATTTATTTCAAATAATTCAGCCAACATTTGCAAGAAATAAAATATCAGCATATTGTTCTTTGTTTCTTCTGTTTTGATTAGAGGATGAAATCATTATCTGGAAAAGTTGCCATTATTATATACCAGTACTGTACAGTGAATTTAGCAATATAAAAAGCTGCTTAAAATAATAAAATAATAATAGTAATAATAATAATAATAATATATTTTCAATGTATTGTGTATTGTTAATACGATCAAATTGTTAGCAATATACAATTCATAAAAAATATAATATTAGCAATACACAATACATAGAAAATATAATAGTAATAAATTCAGTAATGATAATACATATCTACCGTATGTGTTGTGTAATGCTAATAATATAAAAGTAATAACAATATACAATACATAAAACATATAATATCAGCATTTTAAAAAACATAGAAAATATACTTCTACCACTACTAATACTACTACTACTACCACTACTGCTGCTACTAGTATTACCACTACTAATTATAATAATAATTATATATTTTCTGTGCATTGTGTTAGCAATATATGATATATAAAAATATAATATTAGCAATATACAATACATAAAAACAATAATAATAATAACAATAATATAACAATAATGATAATGTATTAATATTAAATTATTAGCTTGATGATGTTAAACCCACTGTGGGTAACATAGTGGTTCTCTGTATTTTTTTTTCATAACACAATAAAGTTTGTGTGGAAATACACAATGCATAGAAAATATATAATAATAATAATAATAATAATAATAATAATAATAAATATTATTATTATTATTATTATTATTATTATTATTATTATTATTATTATAGTATGTATTGTATACAGTATTGCTAATATTTTTTTATATTATTATCAATATACAATGCACAGAAAATATATTATTGATATTATTATTAGTAGCAATATTAGTAGTAGTAGTATATGTTCTTTATATTGTATATTGTCCATATTGTATATACAGTATGGTCTATGTATTGTATAATTTTATTCATTGTTGTTATTAATATTAGCAATATTCAATACATAGGAACATAATAATATTAATAATTATAATAATTTATATGTATTGCATAGTGTTAATATTATAGAATTATCAAATATAATATTAGCAATATACAATACATATAAAATATATTATTATTATTATTATTATTATTATTATTATTATCTTCTATGTATTCTTTTTTTTTACTTTTAGTTCCTATCTCTATTTCTTTACTCTGGTCTAAGACACGGGTAATTCAACTATATTACTATATAATGAAACTATACTTTATCCTTTGGTTACAAATGTGTATTCGGCCTAAAATTAAAACTAACACTAAAATGTAAAATTAACGCGAAATTTACCAACTTGTTAGACTAAAAAGTGAGTGCTTGTCCATAATGTCCATATTTCTTTGTCAGACAAGATAAAATAACCCCCAAAAATACCCTATTACCATAATACTTTAACTGCAAACTTTCTGCTTTCTTTTGTCCATGAATAAAACTGTACAAGACTCCGCATGTATGAAATTAATGATTAAAAGATAAAAAGGGCATCAGAAGGATGGATTTTTTTTTTCATGTGCTAATATTCTCTGGTTGGTAATTTTTACATTTTCATGCAAATATGACCTGTTTCAATTTTTTATCAACAAACATAACATTTCAATTCAAGGAATGCTTTGCTTCTGAGCCTCAAGTCATTGTTCTGTCTTTTCATCCTACACAATAAAATGAGGGATAGATAAAGTACAGCAACAGTGAATAAGTGACATTGATAAACTGTCTCTATTTCTCATGTCACATTCGACATTCTGGAGGTGGAGCATATTTGGAGAGTGTTATTAGGATCGAGTTGGGAATATATATAAAATGTTGCCAACTTGTCTTGTGGCAGAGAATGGCTGAAAATAGTATATATATATAAAATATTTTTATTTATTTTTTAAACTGCGTTTAGTGTCACTTTTTGTCACTGAAGGCAGTAAAATAGACTTTTCTTTTTAAAGTTGAAGTGGTACTAAAGCCCAAACATTTTTCCCTTTAATGCATTCTTTATATTAGCTAAATACACCCCAATACAGTGGCGGCCCGTCCATAGGGGGCACACGGGCGCCACTCACCCCTATCCATAGTCCGGCCCCCTAATCTGCATGCAGGGCGCCGGACACATGGATTCCAATCAGGGGTTTTTTTTTTTCAAGCACGTGACTATAGTCATAGGCTCTAATAGGCTTCAAAAAAGGGTGGGCTTGGGGCGCAGAGCACTGCGCCCCAAGCCCACCCAGTTCTGTAACAATAGCGAATGAACATTCGCTAGTGTAATACTGATTCTCCTCCTGGCCAATCAGGAAGTGGGTCCTGAGACCCGTCACCTGAATGGCCGAAAGGAGATCAGCTCGGATTGCCCGCGAGGAGGAAGAGGGAGGAGACGCAGGGGAAGTGAGGAAGCAGCAGCCCGGAGAGAAGCCAACGTCGCCCTCCACCTGTGACATGGGGTAAGTGCGGGGCCCCGACTACTGACTGACCGAAATGGGGGTGGGTGCTGTCCGTGACCCAGCTGAACGGGGGGGGGGAGGCGGTTGCTAGATTGTTTGCCGCCCCCCCCCCCAAAAAAAAATCACCAGCCACCAATGCCCCAATACCTTTCCTACCTCCTTCTATCCATAAACACCTACCTGACTCCATGTTACCACTCCAGCATTTCTCTCTTCCGTTCTTTCACAGGAGAAACTGAGGGCAGCGGAGCCATGGGTTTCTTCTGCTGCCAGTACAAGACTCCTGACAAGGGTAAGACACACTCAGGTTCACCCAGCCAAAAGTCCCGGCAGTTCCTGCTTCTCATGATCAGCTGAAGTTGACCAATGAGTACTGAGTGGGAGGCTCTCCTGAAGAGAGACCTCCCAAGGCAAGAGAGGAAGGAACCTGGCGGCTACACATCTTCCCCCTAATGCCGCATACACACAACCGGACTTTCCGGCAGACTAGGCCCGACGGTCTTCCCGACGGGCTTTTGGCGGAGTTCCGACGGACTTCTGAACGAACGGACTTGCCCACACACCAATGGACTAAGTCCGTTCGTTTTAAACGTGATGACGTAAGACGGGACTAAAAAAGGAAGTTCAATAGCCAGTAGCCAATAGCTGCCCTTGCGTCGTATTTGGTCCGTCGGACTAGCATACAGACGAACGGTTTTCCCGATAGGGATTGAGCCTGTCGGACAGATTTGAAACATGTTCTATTTCTAGGTCCGTCGGATTTTTTAAATTAAATTTTTAAATGATTTTTTTTAAATCAGATTAGCCCACACACGATCGCAATGTTCGACTGACTGATTCCGTCTGACCTAATCTGCCGGAAAGTCCGGTCGTGTGTACGCGGCATTAGACTTCAGGGTAAGCTTAAAGACCCACACCCTACAATCCTAACTGGAAGGGGACACACAATTCTTTAAGAATACATATATAAATAGACTTCTCTTTAGGGTCATTAACACCAGAACGCGGTGCGGGAAACCCGCGTTCCACGTGTTTCTTGCACTGGGTGTGCATACTGCTGCGGGTGTCACTGTATTCCTAAGAACACCCCAAATGCAGATTGCAAATGCAGTGCCTTTGCCTGCCCTGGATCGTTGTACTGTAGTACCATGTGATCCAGTGCAGTACGTTTTATAAAAGTAGTGCATGTACTGCTTTTAGGCCTCATGCACACTTGAGCTTGAAAATGCTGCTTTTATAGGGGTTTGAGCTTTTTATTTTCTCTCCCTCTAAACTCCCCTCCATGTCAGTCTATGTATCCATGAGCACTATAGGCGCTTACAGGAGTTTAGAAGCAGAAAAAACAACCTATCACCAGTTCAGGAGAGGAGCTTTTAAGCATAAAAAACACCTGACGCGCCTAAATGCGGGTAAAAGTGCGGTAACATAGCGCTTGAGCATTTTTTTTTATTTCAATGGCCAGAATAAATTAACATTATGGCCAATGAAACTAATAAAAGCCCGAGCACTTGATGTGCCTAAACACGCTTAGGAGCATTTTTGCAACTGCCATTTCTCCAATGACACCAACAATGGGGCACTGCCCCCCTCCCAATAATAGCAATGACGGGGCACTATTCCTCCCACTGATACGAGACACTATTCTGCCAACTGACATCAACAATGGGGCACCATTTCTACCACTGACACCAACAATGGGGCACTGCCCCCCCCCAATGATACCAACACCGGGGCACTATCCCTTCCAATGATACGAGACACTATTCTGCCAACTAACATCAACAATGGAGCACCATTTCTACCACTGACACCAGCAATGGGGCACTGCCCCCCCCCCAATGATACCAACACCGAGGGCACTATCCCTTCCAATGATACGAGACACTATTCTGCCAACTAACATCAACAATGGAGCACCATTTCTACCACTGACACCAGCAATGGGGCACTGCCCCCCCCCCCCCCCAATGATACCAACACCGAGGGCACTATCCCTTCCAATGATACCAACCATGGAGCACCATACTGCTCCTTAATATCAAATATGCAGATGTTTACTCCCATGGATGCCAGGAAAATTTCCACTCCCACTGGCCACAGTCCAGCCCCCCCAAAGTCTGAAGCACATTAAACTGGCCCTTTGTTTAGAAAGTTTGGAGATCCCTGGTCTAGTGGATAGGATTGGATGGCAGTCGGGTGCAAATGGACAGGGGGTCTGTTTACATTGGACCACCCATAGAGGAGAGCGGACACGGACCAGTCATCAGCCTGCTAAGCAGGGATCAGGGGACAGATCCCCCACTGAGCAAGCAGGCTCCTACCGGCACAGGGGCCATAGTGCAATTCAGTGTGATTTGAATGGGTTGAAAATCGCACTGCACAGAATTGCACAGGAATGGGTACCATTTTTCTAAGCGATTCAGGTGTGAACCCGCCCTTAAAGTAGTAGTAAACCCTTTTTTTTTTTTTTTTACTTGTACCTACAGGTAAGCCTATAATAAGGCTTACCTATAGGTACAGGGAATATCTCCTAAACTTGCACAGTTTAGGAGATATTCACACTGCATGCAGTGATGTCACCAGTGCATGTGCTCTGAAGGGACGACATACCGATCCGGAGCTTCAGAGCTCAGTGCTGGAGCCCAGGGTAGGGTTGCCACCTGTTCGGGATACACCCGGACAGTTCAGGTTTTGAATCCTGTTTCCAGGTTTCAGACCATCTGAAACCCAGACACAATATTCAGAATGGACTGTGGCTCCCCAAGTAATCAAGTACCACAAATGCCAAGTGCACAGGTGTGCACATGGGCCCCACCCCCATACACGGACAGAAGAGAGGGCTTGATATGCTCCTCACCTTCCCACCCCTATGCCTCCGTCTGCCACACTCCAATCCTCGGTGTTTTGTGCCTCAGGAAGGGGATGTTTGGGCTGGAAGTTTGAAGCTCAGCAACTCAGCTCAGATACATGGTGGATGGAAGATGTCGATGCCTGAGCCTCCATCCTCGGGTGAGTGAGCTCACCATCCAATGTCTGTAACTGAAGCCCCCCCCCCTCCCTTCTCTCTCCTGCCTGCAAGCAAGTGAGTACACTAAGGTAAGAGGTGCCCTGTGGACTATGATGTAAAGGGGGCTTTAAGAACCCTAATTTAAGGGGGAATGCTGGGAACTCTGATGTAAGTTGGAGGTTTGGTGAGCAATAACTCCTTTACATCAGGTTGGAGTATTCCCACGAGCACAAAGGCCTCATATTGTCCCACCGAGCGGGTACCCTCCAATTACAGTTCCCGGGTGAGTGGGAAAAAAACTCTTTGATAGAATAATATGATTCATATTTATATATATATACACATTCTCTTTTCCTTCTTATATAAAACCACAGCATTACCTGTTTAAACATTTAACAGTATAGAGTTGATCACTTAACCTCACGCGTTGACCAGCATCGCCATACACACCCCTAGTGGACTGATAATGCAGCTTTATTTGTCTGTTGAATATTTTATAAAACATCTAGATCTGTTTAATAAATAAAGTTAACAATGTCTCATTAAACACATGTAACTCACTGATGTAACTTTATAAATCTATGCAATATTAATTGATGTTCTATTTGTAGAATCTACATGTGATCACATTGTGCTATTTTCAAAGGCCCTGACGAAGCGGCCTCGTCCGCGAAACGCGTAGGCCATAATTCTGTTAGAATCGGGGATTTGCACACCCTGAATCCATTTCAACCATATTACCTGTAATGTATTATTAACTGTTTTTATACTGAATAAAATAAAATAATGTATTTTCTCATTAATTGTTTTTCATCTATTTATACTTCTTAGAGGCACAATTAAAGTCCCATTCAGTTCTATATACCTTTTTAGGAACACATTTGCATCCTTTACATCAGAGTTCCCCTTTACACCAGAGTCCACAGTGTTCCCCCCCTTTAAAAATTAAAATTGCTGTGTGCCGCTAAAGTGTTCGGTTTTGGCTTGAAGAAAAGGTGGCAATCCTAGCCCAGGGCTCGGGAATGATGTCATCACAGCCCCAGCTACTCAGACAGCCGGAGTCCGCAAACCCAGAAGGAAGACCGGGGGAAAGCTGGAGGCGCACCGCTAAAGGCCCTCATTCTAAGGTAAGTATTTCCTAATGTGTAGTATGCATACTAGCCCATTATACGACTGCCTTGCAGGGGATTTTTTATTTACCGTATTTATTGGCGTATAACACGTGCCGGCGTATAACACGCACCCCAATTTAAGAGGCAAGTTTCAGGGAAAAAAACTTTTTTTTTAAATAAACCACTTTTATGCAAAATAAGGTCAGTGAACATCAATGCAGCCTAATCTGTGCCCATCTGCAGCTTCAGTGCAGCCTGATCTGTGCCCATCTGCAGCCTTCCATTTACTTCTAGCATGTCATCAATTTATTTGCTGGTGATGTTATTCTGCTCTTAACTGACCCCAATGAATCCCTTATGAATGCCCATAAAGTGTTGCAAGCATTTAGGTGTGACTTGCCTCTCAGCCACTTCGCAATCCAGCAAGAAGCTGGCAGCTCCTGCTGCCTCGTGTACAGATGTCATCTTGGTGCGAGCAGAGTGCCGAGCCGAGCCAAGCGCAGAGCCGAGCCGAGTGCCGAGCCGAGTGCCGAGCCAAGCGCAGAGCCGAGCCGAGTGCCGAGCCGAGTGCCGAGCTGAGCCGAGCCGAGCGCTGAGCCGAGTGCCAAGCCGAGTGCCGAGCTGAGCCGAGTGCTGAGCCGAGCGCCGAGCCCACCGCCGAGCCGAGTGCCGAGCCAAGCGCCAAGACGAGCGCTGAGCCAAACGCCGAGCCGAGTGCCGAGCCGAGCGCCAAGACGAGCGCTGAGCCAAGCCGAGTGCCAAACCAAGCGCTGACCCCAGCCGAGCGCCGACCCGAGCGAAGATGACGGCTCAGTGATTTCTGACTGCACTCGTTGTCGGCTTATAACACGCACCCACGATTTTCCCCCTATTTTCAGGGGAAAAAAGTGCGTGTTATACGCAGATAAATACGGTATTTTTTATTCCGCGGAGTACTACTTTACCGCTTTAAACCAGAGTATAGAGTCACTTTAATTTTTTGGAAGGCTCAATTGTTACTCACCAATGCTATATTTTATGAAGGAGCCCAGGATAATAGGTGCTGCCTTCCTTAAAGAGGTTCTAGCCCTTCACTACAAAGGAGGGTCTTCCTATGGACACCATCGCTATGCAGAGCTTTTCGTTATGCATGCTCGATTACATAACACGAGCGTCGTTGCTGTACAGGAGCCAGTGAGAGCTCAGGAACGCTCCTGTTTAATGCCCCCGAAATGAAATATCTTTTTTATTAGGAGTAATTAGGTTTGCTCGCCAAATGAAATTTGGCACCGGCGAAATGTATTCTTTCCAGTAACGCGTCCTTTCAGTATAATATCCATTTAAGTTGCACGGCTGTAGATGGAACATTTGGTAACTGCTGTTTTTTAGCGCGGTGGCACTTCATTTGTTTACGCTGTGGCATGTTGTATTAATAACGTACAGTACGGCATTACACATTCACGGCTAAGCAAGTGGGCACGGGCGATTTTTATTAATAACCGCCATCAGATTGAAAATGTTGGAATACCCTGAGCTAAAAAACACGCCAGTCGTCTATAAACAGAAAAACTGCAGGCGCAGCCAACTCTCCTCAGATCCTGCACACCAATTATACTAATGCTGATGACATATCTAGTTTAATGCGGACGACATTAAAACAGGCCCCCTTTTTTTTTTTTTTCCTAGGGAAAAAAAAATCTAATTACGCAGAACCCAAGTACTCAATCAAAGCTGTTATTCTGTGGCTAAACAGCCTGGTGTTAATACAATTTGTGGAGATCTAGGCCGTGACTGTGAACGTCATGTATTAACAATATCTAATGGGAGCTCCCGTAGGTAAATGAATATGCTAACAAGTGAGGTCGCTGCTAAATATTATATCGTTAAGCTGTTTAATTCCAAACAGTCCCTTAATAAATCAATTGACCGAGAGAGCTGATGCCCCTATCAATTATTCAACAGGGCAAATAAATATTTCAGATGATTTGATAGGAAGTCTTGCACCGGGTCTTATGGAAAAGCTTTGCATTTCATTAGCCTCTTGCTAAAACTTTTATAATGTGATGTACACATATGGCTCTGGCGTTGCTCTCTCGATCACCAAAAAAAAAAAAAAAAAAGTGTCAGGAGGCAGAAATAAGACGGCGAAAGGATTGGGTTGCTCGGGTCGTAAATGACAACGGCCAATAATGAAATGTTGTTGAGTGCCTAAGTGGGCCAGTGTGGCAGGGGCCATTGACCTTTCAGAAGATTGACACGGAAACATTGCCCTATTTTCTTCCTGATCCTGGAGATAGGTATACCGATCGAATGGCCAACCTGTTCTAGGCTATTTCCCATTAACATATGTAGACAACATTATACTGGTATTATATAGACCAGGAGTCTCCAAACTTTTCAAACAAAGGGCCAGTCTACTGTCTTTCAGACTTTAAGAGGGCCGGATTGTGGCCAGCGGGGGGTAAAAAATGTCCTAAGCCCAACATCAGTGAGAATAAATATGGCCTCAGGGTTGGTGGTCGATAGGAGGAGTAGTGCCCCATTATTGTTATTAGTAGGAGGAATAGTATCCCATCATTGGTATCAGTGAAAGGCATAGTGCCCGATTGCTGGTGTCAGTGGAAGGAATAGTATCCCAAGGGCCGGATAAAGGCTAGCAAAGGGCCACATCTGGTCCTCGGGTCGCAGTTTGGAGACTCCTGATATAGACATTTATTCATAGTCTGATGGGGGAAAGGAAAATCCTTTCTATAGAGTGTGCTTAAAGTGGAAGGTAAGTGGAAGGTAAGTCGAAACAAGTTTAAATTTTTAGGGTCCAGGTTAGGTGCAGTTTCCATATAAGATAACAAATCTTCACTTCTTGATTTGAAGTCCACTTTAAAGTGGAAGGCAAGTCATAACCTAACTAAGCTTAAAGCAGAGTTCCACCCAAAAGTGGAACTTCCGCTTTAAGCACTCCTCACCCCCTTGCAAGCCACATTTGGCATGTCATTTTTTTTGGGGGGGGGGGTTGGTGGCTTCTTTTTAGTGGGACTTCCTCCTTCCTCTTCACGGCCGCCAAGACGACTCCTCCTCTTGCCCTAGGCGGCCCCTCCCTGTCAGCAATCTTCTGGGACACAACAGGTCCCAGAAGATTGCCTGGCCAATAACAGAGCGCAGCGCGACTCGCGCCCGGCCGTGAAGCCGTAAGCTGTCACGGCCGGGTGCCCATAGTTGCTATGACAGCGCCGCGGGGAGGAGGGGGAGAGGAGCGAGGCTCAGGGCGCCTGCATCGCTGGGGGCGTGGGACAGGTGAGTGTCTGTTTATTAAAAGTCAGCAGCTACACTTTTTGTAGCTGCTGACTTTTAATAAACTAAAAAACGGGTGGAACTCCGATTTAGATCTATTCCCACCCCCATTCTAAGCCAAATCTATCCACACTATAAAAAGGAAAGATAGGGTAGGGTCCAGGTTAGGTGCAGTTAACATTTTAAAATGTCCATATAACATACCAAATCTTCACTTCTTGAGTTTAAGTCCACTTTAAAGTGGAAGACAAGTCAAAACCTAACTGAGTTTAAATCTACTCCCACCCCTAATTCTAAGCCACATCTATTTACCCTATAAAAGGAAACATGTCTATACTTACTTATTCCGAGGGCACTCCAGTCTGGTCAAATGACCAGCTTACAGCACCAGCTTCAGTGTAGAGGGGGGACAACCAACAATGGATGCCCCATAGTAAGCCTATGGATGACATCATTGCCCAGGCTCTACAGTCACTGTTGGCGATCTCTCCTCTTCATTGATGCTACAGAACTACATGATGTCATCACACTGAACAAGAAGCTGAAGTAAGGTGTTTTTCTTTTTTTTTTTTTTTTCTATAATATCCTTTATTTATGAAAAGGAACACTGTACAATCAGTAAGGACAAAAAGTGTACATTGAAAATCGTACAACAATTTAAAACAGCAAATGATAACAAGTTTTTTTTTTTTAAATCAAAAAGGTTTTTATTGAACATTTTAAGTAAATACATCTTCCGGTGTACAATTCTTCCACATTTCAGTGTCATATTGATACAAAGTAAAGCATAGGTTCTTATAGTGTTATTACATAGCCCACTGATTTACATTATGCCATGTTAAGAAGTATAATTAACTCCCAGCCACCTTCCAATACGCATGTATTGTACCGCCTTTCCATTGTCATTTATTTTATTTATCTAAAGACCCTGTAAGAGCCTCGTCATGACTAGTTCTCTCGGACTCCAGGCGTGTCTAACCAATTTGACCAAATGCTTTCAAACCTATGTGGGCAGCCTCTATGTTGATATATGTATTTTTCCATAATTAGAGTTTTACCCATATGTGTTATCCACATTTTGACAGAGGGTGGTACTGCAGACTTCCATGCCATTAGTATAAGTTTTCTAGCTTGGAATAAAGCCCTGGAGAAAGCCACTTTAGTTTGTTCCTCTGGGATTACCTCATCCAACACCCCCAGCAAACAGTGCATCGGATCCACCGGTACTGTCGTTTGGAACACTCCATTTAGTGTACCAATCACCTCATGCCAGTACCGATGGAGCTTCGGACATCGCCACAGAAGATGTATAAGATCCGCATTGTGCTGCCGACATCGGCAGCATATGGGGTCCGCCACTCTGCCCATCCTGTGCAACTTGGATGGAGTGTAGTGCACTCTAAGTATTATATAAAGTTGGGACACTTTTTGTGCCACGTTGAGGGAACACGTGGGTATGGCCTGTAACGCTTCCTCCCATTGATCCTCAGTTATCTGACCTAGGTCCCTTCTCCATGCATCAATTGCCTTACATGGGTAGGCATCCAGGTACTTGGCAAGTAACATCTGGTAACACGTGGAAATGATCCCTTTAGTTACACTGGATGATTGCAACACATGGAACACTGGCGTGGGACAAAGTTCCCACTCACCTGCGTCTCCCTGCACCGCAACTGCATGCCGAAGCTGTATATAGGGGTAGTACATAGTGTCTGGGAGCCCAAATGTGTTCTGCAGTTCTGTAAAGGACATCAGTTTACCGTTTTTGAATATGTGAGAAAGCATGGTCACCCCGTGGGCCTTCCATCTGGGCTCACATTGTAACTTAGCCAGTTCCACATAGGTGCGATTTCCCCATATTGGGCTGTATTCTGTAAAGCCCTGCACCCCTTGTAATTGTCTACTTTTGTTCCATACTTTCTGTACCAGGGATAGTGTCGGATTTTTTTTGTTAGACTTCGCGAATATTTGTGTCTCTAGACCCATAGGAATGGTCTCAGCGCCCGTAGCAAGAAGCATCAGTCGCGCTGCTGAGCCCATTGGTTCATGCATCATAGATCCCACTAGGTGTTGCAACTGCGCCGCAATATAGTACAGCCAATGGTTGGGGACCGCCAACCCTCCGCCATCCTTTGGACACTGCAACTGCTCTATCCGGACTCTGGATGCTTTTTTGTGCCATAGCAGTTTTCGAAAAGGGTATTGACTACTCTGAAAATTTTTAAATGTATCACTACTGGTGAGTTGTGAAGGAAATATAATAGATGGAGCATTAAAATCATTATGAGATTTGCCTTACCCGCTAGTGACATCATTAAGTTGTTCCATGTATTTATTTTGTCACGAAAGCGGGATAGCAGTGGGAATATGTTTAAAGAGCAGAAGTCCCCAACACAAGGGGATATCTGGACGCCCAGGTATTTAAATCCAGTGGTGGTTGGAATGGGGCAAGAGTCAGGCAGACTCACATCCCGGCTCTCATCCAGCATCATCAGGCCCGATTTAGACCAATTTATAGTCAGGCCCGAGAAATGTCCAAATTGCTCTATTATATCCATTACCCCCAGTAGTGATTGACTAGTGTCTCCCAGGAATAGCAACATGTCATCCGCATATAACATGAGCTTTTCGTGCAAGTCACCATACCTGAATCCTACTATCCGTGGACTGTCCCTTATTTGAGCCGCCAGAGGTTCTATAGCGATCGCAAAGAGCAGGGGGGACAGCGGGCAACCCTGCCTCGTCCCCCTACCCAGAGCAAAAGCGTCTGACATCCTATTCGCTATTCTAATGTTGGCCTGAGGAGCCGCATAGAGCAGTTTTGTCCATGCCACAAACCGCCGACCAAAGCCAAATTTGTCCAGTGTCGCCCAGAAGTATCTCCAGCTAACGCTGTCAAACGCCTTATTGGCGTCTAAGGATAGTAGAGCTCGGTGTCCCTCATTGTCAGCCTGTATTTGCATATTCATATATAGCCTTTGAAGATTTGTAGCCGTGGACTTTTGCGGCATGAAGCCAGCCTGGTCTGGGTGTATGATTGAGGATATTATCCCATTGACTCGAATTGCCAGGACCTTAGCAAGGATTTTCACATCACTTTGGAGTAAGGATATGGGCCTATACGAACCCGGGTCGACGGGATCCTTCCCTGGCTTAAGCATTAAAATCACATTTGCTCTGGTCATGGAATCTGGCAATCTACCCCTATCCAAGCTGGTATTAAAAACCTTTAGTAGTTCAGGCAACAGTTCCTCTCCATACTGAGAGTATACCTCCATTGGGAGACCATCCTCCCCTGGCGCCTTACAGGTAAGGAAAGAACTCACCGCCACCTGAAGCTCCTCTATAGTGATTGGAGCGTCCAGGTGCCGTCTCGCCTCATCAGACAGTGTGGGTAGATTTATGTTAGCCATAAAAGCATTTAGATCATCATCAGAGTAGATCTCTCTAGATTTGTATAGATCCCTATAGAAATTTGCCAGCTCAGAGATGATATCATCAGGAGCATTGACTATCCTGCCATTGGCAGCTCGTATGGCTCCTATAGCCGGTGATTGTTGTTGTGATTTTGCAATTTTTGCTAATAGGCGGCCTGTCTTTTCCCCCTCCTCATAAAACGCCAGTTTCGAGAAAAATCTCTTACGCTCTGCAGCGGAGGATCGCACGCGGTCTAAGGAGTCCTGAGCCGCGATCCATGCCTCCCTTGCAGAATCAGTGGGGTCATTCACAAATGCCAACTCTAGTCGACTCACCATGTCCTCCGCCTGCTCTAGCAGGACCGAGGTATTTTGTTTAACCACATTTATTTCCTGATTAAATAATCCTTTACAATATGCTTAAAGCTGTTCCCATTTGTACAAGATATCTGTGTGCTGTCTATGTATTCTAAGAAATTTATGGATCTGAGCCTCTATCCGTTCATGTGAAGTGAATAGTTTAAGCCAGAAGGCGTTTAGTTTCCATGGGGCCTTAGATAATAGACTGGAGGGTTGCGCGTTCAGCCAAATGACCAGTGGGGAATGATCAGATACCCCCCGTGGGTAGTACTCCACCCTCGAGGTGTATCCCACCATATCTTGGGTGCCGATACAGAGGTCTATACGGGACAGAGAACCATGTGTCTTGGAGAAGCATGAAAACTGCTTGTGGTTTGGGTAACGAACCCGCCACAAGTCAGTCCATCCCATTTCCATTAAGAGACGGCTAAGGGCAGTTCCCCGACCTCCCCTAGGTGGGACCATAGGAGGATGTCTGTCTATTCTTGGGTCTAGGCAGCAGTTAAAGTCCCCCATAATTAGTATTGGAATGTCAGGTTTATTAGTCACATATGAAACCAGTAGCTGCAACACTTCCCACGAGAAGGGGGGTGGTATATATATAAATGCCATGATCATGGTAACTGTATATATTTTGCAATGGAGAAATATAAATCTACCGGATATATCTACCAAAGAGTCTAGCTCTTGGTATGCTATGGCCTTGTGTATCAGTACACTCACTCCACGGGAAAAGGCAGAGTAAGTGGAATGATATGCTTTCCCCACCCATGCATACTGCAGAAAGCTAACCGTATTGTCCTGCAGGTGAGTCTCCTGCCAATTATGGCAGGGTGGATCCTGCACATGACTGTAGATATCATTGTTCTCTTCAAAGGATCATTTACCCCCCGCACATTCCAGCACATACTAGCCATACCAAATCATTATGAATTAATCTATGCATATAAAACATTCCTGCATCCTCATATACATTTCCCCTAACGCCCCTGATGTGAGCTGTATTGAGTTCAGACATGGTCGTCACCCGGCTTAGCACCTTATGGGCCATGTGAAAGAGACCCGTACACCGGAGATGTAGTAAAAACTGATAAACAAACATCTGCGCCACTGCGCTTTCCTGCGATTATGCTGTTGAACCAATAGGTAAGTTGTGATCAGTGTTCCTGTGTTTTCTGACTTGGCGTAATAGAAGATTCCCAGCATCCACAGGTTTTGATCGCTAACCTTCAACTTTTTGCCAACAGGGCAAAGATATCTGTGCCACAGCAACCTGAACAGTAGGTCGAGTGTGCACACTGCACTGACACGCACGCCAAATAGGCGGTTAAACTTATGATTGTTCAAACACATGTTGCAATTAAACTGCCATTCGCTGGTAGTGGAATTTTTATCATAAGTCCTCTTTTAAACTCGGTAAGACTGCACAAGTGATAGGGCGCCCTTCCTGCCCAATTAGTGTGGATTTGACTACGTCATCCGTCTCCATTTTCCCTTCGTGGTCTTCGGAGGCCCTGCTCATTGCGGTCTAGCCACTCTGTTGCATCTTGGGCATTTTCAAAAAAGTGATTTTGATCTCCTGCTGTGATGCGCAGTTTAGCCGGAAAAAGCATGGCGTACTTTAGCTGTAGACGTTGTAACCTTTTCTTGACCTCCATGAATTTAGACCTTTTTCGCTGCACTTCTGCGGAGAAGTCCGGGTAGAAGGATATTTTAGCTCCATTAAAGTGTATTGCTCCCTTTTCTCTGGCCAATCGAAGCACCACCTCACGATCCCTGTAGTTCAGGAGTCTGGCAAGCACTGACCTCGGGGGGACTGCCAGGTGGAAGAGGACGCGGCGGCACCCGATGTGCCCTTTCCACCGCGTATAGGGGTGAGAACGCCTCTTTCCCAAAGATTTCCTGCAGCCAGCCTTCAACAAAATTAGTGGGGTCCCTGCCCTCCACCTTCTCGGGGAGCCCCACAATGCGGACGTTGTTTCGTCTCAGGCGGTTCTCGATGTCATCTGTTTTATCAAACGCCTGGTGGGCCTGCTGAGCTGCCACCCTCACTTCTCTGTTCAGATGAGGCATATGATCCTCCATGTCGCTCACTCTCCCTTCTACTGCAGTGGTTCTCTCCCTGATTTTTTGCAAATCATGGCGTAGTAGAGAGACTGTCTCCCGCAGACCCCCAAATTTCTCTTTGAGATCATCCACCGATGCTGTGCATTTATGAACAGCCTGCAGAATATCACTCAGTGATGGTTGGGGACTGTCCTCTGTCTGCATATCAAACAAGGCAGGCATAGGATCTGGAACAGATTCTATGGAATCAGTGTCTTCCAGCCTGTCTGCAGTATCTCTGTCTGCTTGCATTGCTGACACTGTTGTGTGCTGTGAATCAGCCAGTGTAACTTCCAGGGTGCCTGCCATTTTCTGAGCATAATATATCATGTCTTTGGGCTGGTCTTTTGTTTTAGGGAGTTTAGGTAGCTTACCCCCTTGCTCCGGTTTCTTGTCTTGGCCTCGTGGACTCTTCTGCAGCTGAGGGTGCCCGGCGCCATCTTGGAATTCCTGGGAGGCCGAAGCTGCGGCTTCTCCTCGGTTCTCCCGAGTCATCATACCCGTTTTAGATGCCGTTTTCGGGTCTGCCGGCTTCTGGTGACTGTTAGGGGTCGGTACCGTGTGTTTGCGGGCGCTATGTGAGGCGAGGATAGGATTCTCTGTAGGATCAACAGCGGGAGCTCCGTCGAACACGACTGTTCACATGCCTTGCTAGGCCACGCCCCCAAAATGATAACAAGTTAACCATGTATAGACCAACAGTAGTGGGAGTAATTCTGTCTCAATAGGGAGAGGGGTGTACCTGAGAAGCTTGTTGACAAGAGATCGTTATAAACGTTAATGTGGTGACAGACGTTTTCATGGCTTATCAGGTCCTTATAGTAATGATATGGGTGGTGTATGGCAATGGGAAGGTATGGACCACTTATAAGTGTTCCCATGTCTGGTACAAGGAAAACATTGTCTGAGTTTGCTGTCGGTGTACAGAAATTGGGTGAGTTGAGTGGATAGACGGGACTAGTCTAACATTAGGGGGGATTTTTCTTTGGAACCCTGGAAAGGGGAGATCTCTGATCTAAGAGGACTTTTTGGTAGATGCATAGTTAACTTCTTTTTCATCTAGTAGGTTTGGGAGTTTATGTGGGGTTAGGGGAGAGAGGGAGAGAGAGAGAGAAAAAAAAAAGGGGGAGAGGGGGTTGCCATCTCTTACTTTCCTCCCCGATTTTGTAGTATAAGGTTGCATCTCCTATAGGAGAATGCGTAGTGTGTGGAGGGTGAAGGCCTTTATTGGAGAGGAAACAACAGGTCGGATGCCAGTATTTTCAGTATTTGCAATTCGATTTAAGTCTTAAGCCTCATACTCGCGATCAGACTTTCCGACGGGAAATGTTCGATGACAGGCTGTTGGCGAAAATCCGACCCTGTGTACGCTCCGTCGGACAATTGTTGTCAGATTTTCCGCGGGCAAATGTTGGATGGCAAGTTTTAAAATTTTCCGCAAACAAATGTCTGTTGTCAGATTTTCCGAGCATGTGTACACAAGTCCATCGGACAAAAGTCTAAAGTACAAACACGTATGCTCGGAAGCAAGGACGAGCCAGAAGCGGTCAGTCTTGTAAACTAGCGTTCGTAATGGAGAATTAACATTTGTGACGCGGCAAATTATGAAATTTCGAAATGCAGCGCACAATTCTCTTCTTCTTTAATGGGATAATAATGAAGCTGCTTTACTGGTGATACTGATGGAGTTATTGCAAACGAATTTTCAAAGCCATTTTTTTTTCTAATGATATCAAGAATAATATTATTATGCTTTTTTTCTTTTTTTTTTAGGGCAAATTACCACAACACCATTATCCCGTAGTTTATAAGATCAAAGATACAACTATGTTGGTGTCCCTTGTCAATTTTACATTGTATTTTTTTAAATGTAACTGCCTACTCCCAAACTGTCATTTGAAGTAAAACACATAGCCAAGTATTATTCTACACAATATTTTTATTGTGCATTAAAAAAGAGAAAACAAATAAAATTAGACATGCTATCTGCCAATAGAACTTAACCAAAAAGTGCATTCTATGCATCCAAAAATATAGAAAATATACCAAATCAAATCATTATTCAACCAAAAAAAATAATGTCAAAGCAATAACTCCAAGGCCAATAATAAATAACACGTTATCTCCTCTGATTCCGCAACATGGTGGTTGACGAACGGCCATTTAGAAACAAACTGAAAAGCGTGAAATGAAAAGTGCAAAAAGAAAAGCGCAAATCAACACTCACCAAACTTCTACTAACACAAAATTAGCAGAAGGAGCCCAAAGGGTGGCGCTAAAGAGCTGAAAAACCACGTAGTAGATCACTACGTTCGTAATTGTTGGCCAACAATTGTGTGACCGTGTGTATGCAAGACAAGTTTGAGCCAACACCCTTCAGACAAAATTCCACGGTTTTGTTGGAAAAGTCTGATTGTGTGTAAGAGGCATAAGAGTCCTATGGTGCACAAAAACAAAACATCAAAAGTGTTACAAAAAAGTGCATGTGAAAAAAAAACATACGCAAAAAAATGGACTTGGGTGTATTATATGGTCTCCTCCAGAAGAGGAATGACCCTTCCCTGACCCCCTGGGGTACAACACTACTGAAAGAGGTAAGGCACACTCAGGTCCACCTAGCCAAAAGGTCCAGAAAGCCCTTCTCCTCATGATCAACAAATGCTGAACAACGAGTACAAAGTGAGAAGGGGCTCTCCGAAGAGAAGACCTCCAAGACAGTGGAGGAAGGAATCTAAGGGCCGCACATTCTTCCACTAGACTTCAGGGTGGGCCCAAAGACCCACACCCTACAATCCTTGAGTGAAAAAGTGACACAAAAACTAATGCAGTGACAAACAGTGAGAGAAAAACAAAAGTGCCAAAGTGCAAGACTATGGATAGGCATTGCCCTGGTCTTGGCCAAAATGCATAGCCCATAAGGCAAAGTGCAGAAAAAAAGTATTTGGTGCCATGGCCAATGCTATTTCACAGTAGGGTTCCAAACCCATAGTGTTGCTCCGGTACCCCCTCCCCCCCAGGATGCCACTCCAAGGGGACAATTGACACCATGGGCCCCCTGTCTTCCTAGCCCCTGACAAGACAAAGTAGTACAGTTCAAATCAGGAGACACTAGGCCCCTTGGTACCCACCCACAGGAGAACACTTTCGATCCGCAACTTACCCAGTAAGCAGACTATCTTAGCCAAAACGCTGAGAAACAAAAGGATGTATCTAAAGCATAACTAAACGCAATTGTTTCTTTTTAGTTTTAAATAGGGTACAGAGGGATTAGAACACCTGTCAGGTTTTTATTGTTGTCTGTGCCCCCATTAGGAACCTTCACCCCTATTTGTCATGTTGATCATTATCACTGAAATTGAAAGAGAGTCCCATATTTGGGTTACCCCCGGGACAGGAATAAAGGGGAAATCTCCCAGTGGGGACACTAGTTCTGGTGACAACCAGGGATTACCTCACTTTGGAGGGATTTCCTCTCACTTCCTGTTTTGGCTCTGGGACAGGGAATGAAGGCAAACTCCCAATTGGACACAGATGGTGGTAATAAGCAAAAATAAAATAATAAATAAATGTGACAAGGATTGTAACCTTCCTTCACTCTATCCAAAATGAAAGTTGCATTTTGTTCTATTTTAACTAATGGTGGCTACTAATGCCCTGTACACATGACCGGAATTGCCGTCGGAATAAACTCAGAAGGTTTCTCCGACGGAACTCCGACGGAATTCCGCTCAAGCGGTCTTGCCTACACACGGTCACACCAAAGTCCGACCGTCCAGAACGAGGTGACGTACAACACGTACGACAGGACTAGAAAAATGAAGTTCAATAGCCAGTAGCAAATGGCTTCCATCTCGTACTTGCTTCAGAGCATGCATAGTTTTTGGTCCATCAGAACAGCATACAGACGATCTGTTTTTCCGATAGGAATTGGTTCCGTCAGGTTTCCAGGTGTATAGAGTAATCAAAATGCCAAAAGCCTGGCTCCTCCCCAATGCGTTTTGCACTACTGGGGGCGAAACATGTCAGGAGGGCATGTCCTGGAAGGAGCCAGGCTGAATCTGTTTTGACTCCTATATACACCTGGGCTGTTTCTCTGGTGTGCGGAGTTTCCTTCTTGCTTTCTCTACATGTGTACACTGAGCAGGGACGGGCTCTTCTCAGCTCTGACGCCCAACTTTAATGTGAGTCACCAGAGTCATGTTGGGGTGATTGCTTTGAGTGGCACCCATAAGCTTTCCCACAATATATGGTCCATGCAGGTGGTGTCATGGTTGGAATTCAAACCGACAACCCTAGTGCTGTGGGGCAGAAGTGCTAATCACGAAGCAACGGCACTGCCCATAAAATGAACCTTCTATAGTATTGCCACCTAAAAAAGTGCAAAAAATATAAATGTATATTCTCCTAACAGCATCTTAACTTAAATACCAGACAGGGGCATAACGAACTGGCCACCTTTAATATGTATATATATATATATATACATATACGGTAAATATATATATATATAGTGTATAAATATATATATATATATATAGTGTAAAAATATATACATATATACACATATATGGTAAATATATATATAGTGTATAAATATATATATACAATATATATATATATATATATATATATATATATATATACCGTATATACTCGAGTATAAGTCGAATTTTTCAGCACATTTTTTTGTGCTGAAAGTGCCCCCCTCGACTTATACTCGAGTCAAGCACTTTTCTGCAGCAAAAAATGTCATTTTCCGAACCGACTTTGGGGCCCCGTATCTCAGGGCCACTTGGTGTGGAGTTTCCCTGAGATACGGGGCCCCAAAACCGGTTCGGAAAATGTCATTCTCTGCTGCAGAAAAGTGCTTGACATTTTCTGAACCGATTTTGGGGCCCCATATCTCAGGGCCACTTGGTACTAGGAACCCCAAATTTGGTGTGCAAACCCAGTGGAACTGGTACAATAACATATCCAAAGCTGGGGTTCCTAGCACCAAGTGTCCCTGAGATACGGGGCCCCAAACCCGGTTCGGAAAATGTCATTCTCTGCTGCAGAAAAGTGCTTGACATTTTCTGAACCGATTTTGGGGCCCCATATCTCAGGGCCACTTGGTACTAGGAACCCCAAATTTGGTGTGCAAACTCAGTGGAACTGGTACAATAACATATCCAAAGCTGGGGTTCCTAGCACCAAGTGGCCCTGAGATACGGGGCCCCAAATCCGGTTCGGAAAATGTCATTCTCTGCTGCAGAAAAGTGCTTGACATTTTCTGAACTGATTTTTGGGGCCCTGTATCTCGGGGCCACTTGGAGCTAGAAACCCCAGCTTTGAAAATTTTATGGTGCTAGTTCCCCTGGGTTTGCACACCAAATCTGGGGTTCCTAGCACCAAGTTTCCCTGAGATACGGGGCCCCAAAACCGGTTCGGAAAATGTCATTCTCTGCTGCAGAAAAGTGCTTGACATTTTCTGAACCGATTTTGGGGCCCCATATCTCAGGGCCACTTGGTACTAGGAACCCCAAATTTGGTGTGCAAACCCAGTGGAACTGGTACAATAACATATCCAAAGCTGGGGTTCCTAGCACCAAGTGTCCCTGAGATACAGGGCCCCAAACCCGGTTCGGAAAATGTCATTCTCTGCTGCAGAAAAGTGCTTGACATTTTCTGAACCGATTTTGGGGCCCCATATCTCAGGGCCACTTGGTACTAGGAACCCCAAATTTGGTGTGCAAACCCAGTGGAACTGGTACAATAACATATCCAAAGCTGGGGTTCCTAGCACCAAGTGGCCCTGAGATACGGGGCCCCAAATCCGGTTCGGAAAATGTCATTCTCTGCTGCAGAAAAGTGCTTGACATTTTCTGAACTGATTTTTGGGGCCCTGTATCTCGGGGCCACTTGGAGCTAGAAACCCCAGCTTTGAAAATTTTATGGTGCTAGTTCCCCTGGGTTTGCACACCAAATCTGGGGTTCCTAGCACCAAGTTTCCCTGAGATACGGGGCCCCAAAACCGGTTCGGAAAATGTCATTCTCTGCTGCAGAAAAGTGCTTGACATTTTCTGAACCGATTTTGGGGCCCCATATCTCAGGGCCACTTGGTACTAGGAACCCCAAATTTGGTGTGCAAACCCAGTGGAACTGGTACAATAACATATCCAAAGCTGGGGTTCCTAGCACCAAGTGTCCCTGAGATACAGGGCCCCAAACCCGGTTCGGAAAATGTCATTCTCTGCTGCAGAAAAGTGCTTGACATTTTCTGAACCGATTTTGGGGCCCCATATCTCAGGGCCACTTGGTACTAGGAACCCCAAATTTGGTGTGCAAACCCAGTGGAACTGGTACAATAACATATCCAAAGCTGGGGTTCCTAGCACCAAGTGGCCCTGAGATACGGGGCCCCAAATCCGGTTCGGAAAATGTCATTCTCTGCTGCAGAAAAGTGCTTGACATTTTCTGAACTGATTTTTGGGGCCCTGTATCTCGGGGCCACTTGGAGCTAGAAACCCCAGCTTTGAAAATTTTATGGTGCTAGTTCCCCTGGGTTTGCACACCAAATCTGGGGTTCCTAGCACCAAGTTTCCCTGAGATACGGGGCCCCAAAACCGGTTCGGAAAATGTCATTCTCTGCTGCAGAAAAGTGCTTGACATTTTCTGAACCGATTTTGGGGCCCCATATCTCAGGGCCACTTGGTACTAGGAACCCCAAATTTGGTGTGCAAACCCAGTGGAACTGGTACAATAACATATCCAAAGCTGGGGTTCCTAGCACCAAGTGTCCCTGAGATACAGGGCCCCAAACCCGGTTCGGAAAATGTCATTCTCTGCTGCAGAAAAGTGCTTGACATTTTCTGAACCGATTTTGGGGCCCCATATCTCAGGGCCACTTGGTACTAGGAACCCCAAATTTGGTGTGCAAACCCAGTGGAACTGGTACAATAACATATCCAAAGCTGGGGTTCCTAGCACCAAGTGGCCCTGAGATACGGGGCCCCAAATCCGGTTCGGAAAATGTCATTCTCTGCTGCAGAAAAGTGCTTGACATTTTCTGAACTGATTTTTGGGGCCCTGTATCTCGGGGCCACTTGGAGCTAGAAACCCCAGCTTTGAAAATTTTATGGTGCTAGTTCCCCTGGGTTTGCACACCAAATTTGGGGTTCCTAGCACTAAGTGGCCCCGAGATACGGGGCCCCAAATTCGGTCAACTGTGTCCATCTGCAGCAATGTCATTTCGGGACCCTTTGGGTTCAGAGACCCCCAATTTTGGCTGCAGCTAGGTGGCATCTAGGAACCCTTAACTACCGAGTTTGAAGTTCACAGTGATGTTGCAAATGGGCATTGTTGACCCTCTTTTCCACTTACAGTAGCTGTGCATTTCTCAACCTCGTCTTATACTCGGGTCAATACGTTTTTCCCATTTTTTTTGTGGTAAATTAGGGCCTCGACTTATACTCGGAACGACTTATACTCGAGTATATACGGTAATTATATTCCTCATAAGTTGGATCCATCAACATATACATGTAGAGATGCCCCAGTTCAGCATACAACGATGTAAAAGTCTATGTTCATTCCTATAATGTGTATTTTACAGGTATTTTTTAACTGCAATGGGTTTAATAAAGAGGTCAGATTTTATTCCTTCCTATTTGAGATATATTTATGTGATCCTGATGTCATCTCCAATAACTCTGGTAGGAAAAATTGAAATGAAAAATTTATGACCTTTAAGTTTCCTTGTCTGGTAATTGGCTTCTCTATGAACAGAGCAGATTGATTTCTATCAGTCATTCATTTAGATTTTATACTTCAAAAAAAAAAAAAAAATTACAATTGTTAATAAGTATTATTTTATAGATTTCATCCTTTCGCTGCTGAAGATCTGCAACATTTTGTAGAGAAAGTACATTGTATTGGGTTTATTTTCACTTGCTTTGCAGTAAAACAGAATAGAACAAACGGGATACATTTACCCTCAGCAAAAAAAGAAAAATGTTTAAAAAAAATCCCTGTAAAGCCGCGTACACACGAGCAGAATGTCCGACAGAAAAAGTCAGACGGAATCTTTTCATCGTCTATTCCGATCGTGTGTGGGCCTCATCTGACTTTTTTCTTTTTCGAAAATTCTGACGGACCTAGAAATGGAACTAAATATTTCCGAAGGAACCAATTCCTATCGGGAAAATCGATCGTCTGTATGCTGTACCGACGTACCAAAAACGACGCATGCTCTGAAGCAAGTACGAGACGGAAGCTATTGGGTACTGGCTATTGCACTTCCTTGTTCTAGTCCCGTCGTACGTGTTGTACGTCACCATGTTCTGGACGGTCGGACTCTGGTGTGACCGTGTGTAGGCAAGACCGCTTGAATGGAATTCTGTCGAACTCTTGTCGGAGAAACCTTCGGAGTTTATCCTGACGGAAAAACCGGCCGTGTGTACGTGGCAATATGCAAAGGCATAATGAGCTAGTATGCACCGCAGTGTGAAATACTTACCTTAGAACGAGGTCCTCGTTTCGCAGGCCGGTCCACGCCGAGGAAGCTGACATTTTGCCCTCAGCATGCGCGCGGGAGTCTTCATCCCCGCAAGTTGCCGAATCTTCAGCCGGGCATTCACAGCGCATGCGGTGCTGATGTCAGCGGCTGCATGCAAAGTGAATATCTACTAAACCGTACAGGTTTAGGAGATATTAATTTTATCTACAGGTAAGCCTTATTATAGGCTTACCTGTAGGTAAAAATTAAAAAAGTGGGTATACAACTACTTTAAAGTGTTACTAAACCCAGGACCCTGCATTTACTATATCTGGTCTCCCACAGTACACAGAAAATGGAAATACAATCATTGTAGTAAATATAAACTGCTAAATAGTTTTGTGACTTCTATCAGTATCCGGCTGAGCACTGGTTAAAGTTTGTAGGAGGAGTTTTCATTCTCCTCTGACTGTCCAATCAGGATGCAGGACCCCTGACCCTCTGTCTGGACAGAGCTAATTGGCCCTGTGCTGATCACATGCACCCTTCAAAAAATAATCTCTCTAGCAATACATACCAAACTGAGCATGTGCAGTTTGTCCCAAGGCTCTGTTCTGTTGCAGATGGATTGGTGACAGCGGAAGAAGGGGAGGATCAGAGAAGACAGGATCAAACAGCCTTTTTACACAATGCAGACGTTTAACCCCTTAGGTTCCACAGTGAGTATAATAAGCATGCTTTATTGCATATACAGACTGATTTTACTGTTGTGAGTTTAGTAACACTTTAACCACTTCAGCCCTGGAAGATTTTCCACCCTTAATAACCAGGCCATTTTCTGCAATACGGCACTGCGTGCACAGTCGTGGGACGCTGTACTCAAACAATATTTATGTCCTTTTTTTTCCACAAATAGAGCTTTCTTTTGGTGGTATTTGATTATCTCTGTGGTTTTTATTTTTTGTGCTATAAACAAAAAAAGACCGACAATTTTTGCTATAATAAATATCCCCCCAAAATATTGTAAAAAAACTAATTTCTTTATCAGTTTAGGCCGATATGTATTCTTCTACATATTTTTGGTAAAAAAAAATCGCAATAAGCGTATATTAAATGGTTTGCGCAAAAGTTATAGCGTCTACAAAATAGGAGATAGATTTATGGCATTTTTATGGCATTTTTATTATTTTATTTTTTTTACTAGTAATGGCAGCGATCTGCGATTTTTATCGGGACTGCGACATTGCGGCAGACAGATTGGATACTTTTGACACTTTTTTGGGACCATTGACATTTATACAGCAATCAGAGCTATATAAATGCACTGATTACTGTGTAAATGACTCTGGCAGGGAAGTGGTTAACACTAGAGGGCGATCAAGGGGTTAAATGTGTTCCCTCGTGAGTGTTTCTAACTGTAGGGGGATGGGACTGACTGGAAGAGGAGACATATCGCTGTTCATAATTACTACGAACAGCAGATCTGTCTCTTCTCTCCTGTCATAACGAGGATTTGTGTGTTTACATACACAAATCCCCGTTTTGGCTCTCGTGCCCGCGATCGCGAATGGCCATCGGTGATTGCGCGTGCTGGCCACGCACATCAGGTCCCCCCTCCTGTGCAGCCGGCGCATGCGCATGCTTGCTGTGGCTCATAAGGGCGCTGACGTATGGGTACGGCAATTCACGGGAACGAACCACTTTGCCTACGTATATGTGCGTGAGCCAGTCGGGAAGTGGTTGAAGCAGAACCTAACTGTGTATGAGCACCACAAACTAAAAACACTATTTAAATCATTATTTATATATAAAGCAAACTCACCTATCTATCTTTGTCTCCATGCTTTATTCTAATGAGAAATCACTTTGAAAAGCATTTCTAGCTGCGGCCATCTTAAGTAAGGGCAGATGATTTATGTAGCATTTACCTCCTGGAATCCATCTGGCCTTAGCTCAGGCATGCAGGCAGGAGAGTGTGCTTACCTGAGAAAGCCTCTCATCCACATAAGAGAAAAAGAATGCACATGAAGACTCCTGGGATGTATGACAGCCTGTGCCAAAAATCTGGAAAGAAACTGAAGAAATGTAAAAGGAAAACATTTAAAACAATTAAATATAATATATTTTCTTAATTTCTATCTATTTACTAAGGCTAAAAGCATAAGCATTACAAATAGGTCATGTTGATTAAGTTTAGTTCCACTTTATTGACCAAGATAATAAAAAATAAAAAAAGTAAAAATGTAATTTTTTAACTAATGCGTGACATTAGACAATTGATTTCCTCCAGGGTGCATTTAAAATCCTGGTATGCATATGGTAGGTACCATTTTTTTTTTTTTTGTTTAAAAGACTTATACTAAGCTGGATTTAAAGTGGTAATAAACCCAAAACTAAAATGTAATATATTGCAACTTACCAGTTCTTAGATAGTGTGTATATATATATATATATATATATATATATATATATATATATATATATATATATATATATATATATACATATATATATATATACATATACATATATATATATATATATACATATATATATACACACAGTATACAGAGAACCCCTCCCACATTTTTGTAAATATTTTATTATCTTTTCATGTGACAACACTGAAGAAATGACACTTTGCTACAATGTAAAGTAGTGAGTGTACAGCTTGTATAACAGTGTAAATTTGCTGTCCCTTCAAAATAACTCAACACACAGCCATTAAAGGGGAGTTCCACCCAAAAGTGGAACTTCCGCTTTAAGTGAAGGTGACCCCCTGACACGCCACATTTGGCATGTCATTTTTTCGGTGGGGAGCGGATACCCTCTTTTTAGAGGCACCCAGCTCCCACTTTCTCCCAGGGCTCCGTGGCGCCGGAAGGAAGTTCACCTCTCCCCCCTCCCTACGTGCAATCTTCTGGGACACGTCACAGGTCCCAGAAGATTGCCCGGCCATTTACAGCACGCAGCGCGGCTTGCGCATGCGCAGAGTGCGTGCCCGGCTGTGAAGCAACAAACGGGTGCCTACAGTCAGAATGCCAGCACCGCGGAGAGGAGGGGGAGAGGAGCGGGGCTTTGTTCGCCCGCATCGCTGGACCGTGGGACAGGTGAGTGTCTGATTACACTTTTTGTAGCTGCTGACTTTTATATGGGTGGAACTCCCCTTAAATGTCTAAACCGCTGGCAACAAAAGTGAGTACACCCCTAAGTGCAAATGTCCAAATTGGGCCCAATTAGCTATTTTCCCTCCCCGGTGTCATGTGACTCATTAGTGTTACAAGGTCTCAGGTGTGAATGGGGAGCAGGTGTGTTAAATTTGGTGTTATCACTCTCACTCTCTCATGCTGGTCACTGGAAGTTCATTATGGCACCTCATGGCAAAGAACTCTCTAAGGATCTGAAAAAAAGAATTGTTGCTCTACATAAAGATGGCCTAGGCCAAGACCCTGAACCTGGTCTACCAAAGAAGTTGAATACACGTGCTCAGCGTCATATCCAGAGGTTGTCTTTGGGAAATAGACGTATGAGTGCTGCCAGCATTGCTGCAGAGGTTGAAGGGTGGGGGGTCAGCCTGTCAGTGCTCAGACCATACACTGCACACTGCATCAAATTGGTCTGCATGGCTGTCGTCCCAGAAGGAAGCTTCTTCTAAAGATGATGTAAAAGAAAGCCCACAAACAGTTTGCTGAAGACAAGTAGACTAAGGACATGGATTACTGGAACCATGTCCCGTGGTCTGATGAGAGCAAAATAACTTATTTGGTTCAGATGGTGTCAAGCGTGTGTGGGGTGGTAACCAGGTGAGTAATACAAAGACAATTTTGTCTTACAGTCAAGCATGGTGGTGGGAGTGTCATGGTCTGGGGCTACATGAGTGCTGCCGACACTGGGGAGCTACAGTTCATTGAAGGAACCATGAATGCCAACATGTACTTTGGAGACTGGGCCGCAGGGCAGTATTCCAACATGATAACGACCCCAAGCACACCTCCAAGATGACCACTGCCTTGCTAAAGAAGCTGAGGGTAAAGGTGATGGACTGGCCAAGCATGTCTCCAGACCTAAACCCTATTGAGCATCTGTGGGGCATCCTCTAAGGGAAGGTGGAGGAGCGCAAGGTTATTTTGAGGGGACACCAAATCACTACTTTACATTATAGCAAAGTGTCATTTCTTCAGTGTTGTCACATGAAACGATAGAATAAAATATTTACAAAAATGTGAGGGGTGTACTCACTTTTGTAAGATACTATATATATATATATATATATATATATATATATATATATATATATATATATATATATATATATATATATATATATTTGCTTTTGGGTTTAATCCTGCTTTATTACATATTTTATAATTAAGTTTAATAAAAAACTATTAAAAATGATTTAAATCATTAAATTTTTTCTTAAAGTGATTGTAAAGGCAGAAGGTTTTTTTTTGATCTTAATGCATTCTATGCATTAAGATAAAAAAGCCTCCTGTGTGCAGCAGCCTCCCTCAGCCCCCCTAATACTTACCTGAGCCCCATCTCTATCCAGCGCTGTCCACGAGTGAATCGGCTGCCTGGGACTCTCCCTCCTGATTGGCTGAGACACAGCAGCGGTGC
Source organism: Lithobates septentrionalis (assembly GCA_037952835.1). NCBI lineage: Eukaryota > Metazoa > Chordata > Amphibia > Anura > Ranidae > Lithobates > Lithobates septentrionalis. Next base: position 626,920 of record JBBDGP010000977.1, on the reverse strand, counting down.
CATTGGCTCCCGCAGCTGTCGATCAAACTCAGCCATTTAGCAGAGAGAGGGGGAGGGCCGAACTGGGGCTCCGTGTCTGAATGAATACACAGAGCTGCAGCTCAGCTCGGGTGCCCCCATAGCAAGCTGCTTGCTGTGAGGGCATTCAACAGGAGGGAGGAGCCAGGAGCTCCAGCCAGGGACCCGAGAAGAGGAGGATCCGGGCTGCTCTGTGCAAAACCAACTGCACAGAGGAGGTAAGTATAACATGTTTGTTATTTTAATAGAAAAAAAAAAACGAGACTTTACAATCACTTTAAGAATCTCAGTGATCTATTGTGGAAAAAAAAAATCTATTATTTGGAAATCATCAAATCTATTGGAAAATCACAAAAGATCTACATAGAGAAGACATTGTCACCATGTCACTTATAGTCATTAAAAATATATGAAGCTCCCAGTGGTCACAATACATAATCAGGACCTAGAAATATCCGGATTTATCTGAAAGTAAGCAAAAGGCACCATGGCAGTGATGAAATGTCATACAATCATAAGATAAGAGATTATTTTATCCTGTACTAGGTGCAAAGATCATTCCAGAGGTTAGAGGACCCAATAAAAGTCTGATGGTCACAGTCTGTCATTTAAAAATCATTTGTGAATATTTTGAATAGACGGGGCAATAATAACCCGAATGCCATCATTATGTATCTCATTATGTTATTATCAATCAATGACACAGCAATTATTGCCGCCTCATATTGGCCCTGATTTTGTGTTACAAGTCATTGATTTTTAGACACAACTCACCTTTTGACGTGTGATTAGCCCAGTTCACTTAAGGTTCAATCCTTCCATGAAATAGCCATTTGTTTTATGGCGAATCCCCTCATTATTGCTTTCATGACTTGGAGGAACCTATTGTAGATTAACAATATCAGGAAAAAAATATCTTGGCTTCATCTATAAAATAACGACCTACCTATGAGGGCTGGGAATAAAGAGCAGAAATATTTTTTTTTCCTGTAGAATCATTTACATACTCCAAAATGCTACATCAAATATTTACCATACCTAGATTTAGTTTTCGATTAAACAAAAATGTTTTTTATTTTTTTTGTCCATCTCAGTACTGCTTATCTTTTGCAGATGCTTTACAGCCATTCCCGTCTACATGCATGCACTGTATGGCATTTCTGATTATGAAAACAATGTGTTGAAACGGCCCCTTGTAGTCACCATCAGAAAACACATATGGGAGGGTGACAATGTAGGAACACAAGCGTGTAGGTCAGCCTCCCTACAGAGGTGGCGCTATTACGGCAGTGGCCATGCAGAGAGGATGGAGGTGAAGAGCAACATTTGTTCCTCTGCGGCCCCTGTAGGTGTCATCAGGGGAGCAGCCATCTCCGTTAGTGCCAACCATCAGTGCCCATCAGTGCCACCCATCAGTTCCACCTATCAGTGCCCATCAGTACCACCTTATCAGTGCCCATTAGTGCAGCTTATCAGTGCCCATCAGTGCCCATTAGTGCAGCCTCATCAGGCTGAAACTGTTTTTTTTTTTTGTTTTTTTTAGCAAAAAAACCAAAAACCCAACAGTGATTAAAAAAGAAAAAAGAAAGCTCTATTTGTGTGAACAAAAATTATAAAAATTTCATTTGGGTACAGTGTTGCATGACCGTGCAATTGTCATTCAAAGTGTGAGACCTCTGAAAGCTGAAAATTGGTCTGGGCAGAAAGGGGGTTTAAGTGCCCAGTAAGCAAGTGGTTAAAGTGGTTGTTAAGCCGCTCTGTTCTCTTTACATAAACTTCCCTGTTTACTAATGACAGGTGCCCCAGTGTCTGTGCTTTATAAATAAAATGCCGTTCTATACCGGATTTCAGAGCGCCGCTCAGGGCTCAAGTGACCGGCTGGCTCTCCCCTCTCCCGAGCTGACCGCTAGAGCGGGAGGGGCCGAGAATCCCCCGCTGGCGTTAGTCGGGAGGAAGGGAGGAGAGGAGGAGAGAGCCAGCCAGTCATATGAGCGCCAGGCGGCGCCTTGAGGTGATTCAGTTCGCAAATGCAGCGCTATACAAATCATTCATTCATTCATTCATTCATTCACTGTAATCCGGTAAAGAACGGCATTTTATTTGTAAAGCACAGACACTGGGACACCTGTCATTAGCAAACTGGGAAGTTTATGTGAAAATGTAAGAGTAGGGGAGGGGGGGTGGGGTCACTTGTTGGAGCTGACAGGCAGGGAGGGAGGGGGGAAGAGCAGACAGAAGAGGTGCTGATGATGAAGGCACATAAACTGACCACGGTCTCAGGGCTCAGCAGTCATAATATACCGTGGTCAGTTTACAAGGGGGAGGGCAGAACCAGGCAGGATCAGCCAGGTATTTTAGGTTATACAGGCGGTCAAATTACACAGCCAAGTACTGTGCTGTATAACATGCTTTAAAGCAGTAGTTCTCAACCTTTCTAGTGCCGTGACCCCTTGATAAAATTTCCCAAGTTGTGGGGATCCCAACAGTAAAATTATTTTGGTAGCGTGGGTTGTCAGCTCCCAAGGCAAGACAAGTAATTTGCGCCCCTAACCCACGGACATTTAGCGCTCCCTGAGTCCCTTCCACTCGTACAGTATTAAAACCCCTTATGGTACATTTTAGAAAGTACCACTCTTTCTCTTTGTTCTCCTTTCTTTCCCTTTTATCTCTCTCTATCCTAATTTCTGGGAGAGCGGTGCGAGATTTAGGAACATCCCAGGATTCGATGACCCCTGGCAAATCATCATTCGACCCCCGAGGGGGTCCCGACCCCCAGGTTGAGTACCACTGCTTTAAATGAACATGATAAATATTTTTTTTTTAAGGGTAACAAACATTTTAAGGTTTGACATGTTGGTTATCTATTTACTCGGTACAAACTCGTCTTTTATAATTTATCAAAAATGTGGGTAGTTTATTGTGTTTGTTTGCCCTAAAATTCACTTTAGTGTGTTTTTTACAGAAATGTTGTGTTTCCTAGATCTTTGCGGTAATAACGTGTGACATAAAAAATTGGAACTACCACTATTTTATACTCTAGGGCAGGGGTCTTCAAACTACGGCCCTCCAGTTGTTCAGCAACTACAATTCCCATCATGCCTAGTCATGTCTGTGAATGTCAGACTTTTACAATGCCTCATGGGATGTGTAGTACTGCAACAGCTGGAGAGCCGTAGTTTGAAGATTCCTGCTCTAGGGTGTCTGCTTTCAGAAAAAAATATATAATGTTTGGGGGGTGTTGTGTAATCTTCAGGCCTAAAATGATTTTTTAAACATATGTGCAAACAATGCAAAAAACGGCTCTGGCAGAAAAAGGGTTAATGTTCCAGGTAATATAATTGTGAAGAGTCGGAAGGGGGTGCTCCACATTGATTTGGCTATGGGGTCCTGTTATATATGGTTGTGCCCAAGGGATCGGTTCACACCTGAATTGCAGAGAAAAGCAGTCTGTGTTCCTGCAAGACTCCTCTGCGAATCAGTGAGGTGTGATTTTCAGTCTAATCATTTGAATGGGCTGAAATTTCGCTGGATCGCACCAAATGTAATACTTGGACTACTTTTTAAAAAATGTGCTGCAACCGGATCACATGGCCCTGCTGTACCATGTGACCATGTGATCCGGTGCAGGCAAACACACTGCATTTGTGATGTGATTTTGGGGTGTTGTTAGGAACACATCAACACCCACAGCAGTGTGTTTTGAATGAGGTACGGTGTGAAAGGACCCTAAATCTGCACGTTTAAAATAATTTTTGAGGACATTTGCCGATCAGGCTTTTCTGGCACTTTTCGTTTAAATCAGTATTTTTTGCTAGAAAACTACTTAAAACCTCCAAAAATTTTTATATATATATATATATATATATATATATATATATATATATATATATATATATATATATATATATATATATATATATATATTTTTTTTATTTTTTTTTTTTAGCAGAGACCCTAGGGAATAAAATAGCAATCTTTTTTATTTTTATTATTTATTTTACTTTTTATTTTTACACTGTCCCTTTAATTTAATTTTTTTTTATTACTTTTATTCCTATTACAAGGAATGTAAACATCCCTTGTAATAGAAATAAGTATGACAGGACCTCTTTATGGAGAGATCTGGGGTCAAAAAGACGCCCAATCTCTTCTTTTAGAAAGAAAATATAGAGCTTGCTGGGACTTTAAAGGTGTTGAAGCCTCTCAGTATAATTATCAGACCATGTTCATTTAGTTAAAAAAGAAAACTTTATTGTACAAACTAATTAAAATGATATGTAACAATAAATTTGTACCCCTTGTCATAGATAAAAAGAGGGATATAGTTGTTATGGCAGCAGCTAGCTACCATAACCCCGGTATCCTCTTCTTAAGCGGGCGGTCTGCTTTCAGATAAAAGTGATCTCTGCGGCAGATTCGCCGCAAGATCACTTTTATCGGAGGCGGGATAGGGCCCCCCCCCTCCCTCCGCTCTCCGGTGCCCTCCACCGCTTTCCAGAGCCGTCGGCAGCGGCGGAGGCGAACGCCTCCTTCTCCCTGTTAGGGATGGAGATGAGTTAGGAGAAGATGGCCACCCATCTCCATACCATTGCAGGGCGTAAGCGACGTCAAAATGTCACTTCTGCCCATAGCTGATAAAGCAACATTTTTTTTTTTTTCTCAAATGACATTTAATTATTTTACATTTTTTTATTGCATTTTAGTGTAAATATGAGATGTGAGGTCTTTTGACCCCAAATCTCATATTTAAGAGGTCCTGCCATGGTTTTGTTCTATTACAAGGGATGTTTACATTCCTTGTAATAGGAGTAAAAGTGACATCATTTTTTTTTCTTCTAAAGAACAGTGAAAAAATAAAAAATGAAAACGTAAAATAAATTAGAAAAAAAAAATACATTTTTAAACGCACCCCGTCCCGCCGAGCTCACGTGCAGAAGCAAACACACACGTGCGTAGCGCCCGCATATGAAAACGGTGTTCAAACCACACATGTGAGGTATCACCGTGTGATCGTTAAAGAGAGAGCAATAATTATAGCCCTAGACCTCCTCTGTAACTCAAAACATGCAGCCTGTAGAATTTTTTAAACGTCGCATAAGGGTAAACGCTTGTGGCCGTTCCACGAACGGGCTCAACTTTGAAGCGTGACATGTTGGGTATCAAAAAAATTTGGCTAACTTTACTGTTGTCTTACTTTTTAATTCAAAAAAATGAATTTTTTCCCAAAAAAGTGTGCTTGTAAGACCGCTTGCGCAAATATGGTGTGACAAAAAGTATTGCAACGACCGCCATTTTATTCTCTAGGGTGTTAAAAATATATATATATAATGTTTGGGGGTTCTAAGTAATTTTCTAGCAAAAAAAAAAAACAGATTTTAACTTGTAAACAACAAGTTTGAAAAATAGGCCTGGTCTTAAAGTGGTTAAACACTCACAAAAGTAGATTGAGATTTCAGGAGGATCCAAACAGGGGGTCTTGCCTCATGTGATGAAGCACCAAGTGAACCAAAACACAAATCTCTTCTTTACCTTTAAAAGCAAAAGATCCAAAAAAAAAAAATAGATCTTTCATTTAAAAAAAAAAAAAAAATTCTTCCAGCCTGGACCGGAAGTGACTTCATGACGTTGCTCTGATCCTCCAAAGCCATAGAGGCGATTGAAGAGTGTTAACTCTTTAATCGCTTATGGGAGCAGCCGGCCGCATCGTCAAAATGTTTCTTAGGCGATCTGGTGGAAACGGTAAGCCCGAGAAAACGTTTCTTAGGCGATCTGGTGGAAACGGTAAGCCCGGGAAACACCGATAAGTGAACAAAAAATCTTCCAGCCTGGACCGGAAGTGACATCATGACGTTGCTCTGATCCTCCAAGGCCATAGAGGCGATTGAAGAGTGTTAACTCTTTAATCGCTTATGGGAGCAGCCGGCCGCATCGTCAAAACGTTTCTCAGGCGATCTGGTGGAAAACGGTAAGCCCGAGAAACACAGATACGTGAAAAAAAAATTCTTCCAGCCTGGACCGGAAGTGAGATCATGACGTTGCTCTGGTCCTCCAAGGCCATAGAGGCGATTGACAAATGTTAACTCCTTGATCGCCTATGGGAGCAGCCGACCGCATCGTCAAAACGTTTCTCAGACAATCTGGTGGAAACAGTAAGCCCGAGAAACACAGATAAGCGAAAACAAAATTCTTCCAGCCTGGACCGGAAATGACGTCATGACGTTGCTCTGATCCTCCAAGGCCATAGAGGCGATTGAAGAGTGTTAACTCTTTAATCGCTTATGGGAGCAGCCGGCCGCATCGTCAAAACGTTTCTCAGGCGATCTGGTGGAAACGGTAAGCCCGAGAAACACAGATACGTGAAAAAAAAATTCTTCCAGCCTGGACCGGAAATGACGTCATGACGTTGCTCTGGTCCTCCAAGGCCATAGAGGCGATTGACAAGTGTTAACTCTTTGATCGCCTATGGGAACAGCCAACCGCATTGTCAAAACGTTTCTCAGGCGATCTAGTGGAAACGGTAAGCCTGAGAAAATGTTTCTCAGGCGATCTGGTAGAAACGGTAAGCCCGAGAAACACCGATAAGCGGAAAAAAAAAATTCTTCCAGCCTGGACCGGAAGTGACGTCATGATGTTGCTCTAGTCCTCCAAGGCCATAGAGGTGATTGAAGAGTGTTAACTCTTTAATTGCCTATGGGAGCAGCCGGCCGCATCATCAAAACGTTTCTCAGGCGATCTGGTGGAAGCGGTAAGCCCGAGAAAACGTTTCTCGGGCGATCTGGTGGAAACGGTAAGCCCGAGAAACACCGATAAGCGGAAAAAAATTCTTCTAGCCTGGACTGGAAGTGACGTCATGATGTTGCTCTGGTCCTCCAGGGCCATAGAGGTAATTGAAGAGTGTTAATTCTTTGATCGCCTATGGGAGCAGCCGGCTACATCGTCAAAACGTTTCTCAGGCGATCTGGTGTAAACGGTAAGCCCGAGAACCACCAATAAGCGCCCCCACCAGAAACCTTTTCAGTGGCTCATGAGATGCCTGGACTGGTTTCATGAGAAAGCCGGCTGCCTGCAGAAAAAAAAAACGGTATGCACTTATGGCTGATAATTTCAGCCATAACCCCAGTAAACCACTTGAAAACCACAATGCATATTTTGGTATTGTGGTCGGCAAGTGGTTAAAATGCCTGAATACAGTATCCAAATATTTCAACCTGAGCATCCTTGTGTTGTGGCGAATGAGTTAATTGCTAGAGAGTACCTCCTCAGAAGCCATCCAAGTGTCAGACATCAGTGTATTTGAAAGCATCTAGTGCAGTTTTATGATATTATTAATCTTTGTTGCAGAAAGCCCAGCAGGTGAAAAAATGAAGACAATTTAGTAAATAATGGACGCCAAGATGACTTATTGTTTTCCTGCAATGAGGAATAAGTGCAGTTTATTTTCTGACCTTTTTTCCAGCGCCTGCCAAGAAATCAGAGGTAATAAACTTAGTTGGCTCTTGCTCGGAGATGAAGAGCTGATTTATTTAAAAAGCTTATTTTTTTATTTTATTTTTATTTTATTTATTTTTATTTATTTGTTTTACAACCTTGTTGATTGCTAATAGAGCTAAGAATATGTTTACCATTTTGTACTCTCCAATTTTTGATGTATTCAAATAAACAATCACCAACAAAGATGGCAAGCTCCTTTTTAATTTAATGGAGAGTTTACAGAGTAAATTTGGCAAGTAACAGCAGAAATTTAATATATCGGGGAAATATTTATAAAAACTGAAATGTGAAATGACCAAGACTACCACTCTGACCTCTTGTGTCCTTCATTTGGTAAATTTAAAGTTCACCTATAGGGGTTGATTTATTAGAATTGGAGAGTGCAAAATCTGGTGCAGCTCTGCATAGAAACCAATCAGCTTCCAGTTTTTTTTTTTTGGCAAAGCTTAATGAACAAGGTGACATTAGAAGCTGATTGGTTTCTATGCAGAGCTGCACCAGATTTTGCACTCTCCAGATTTAGTAAATCAACCCCGTGGTCTAGTAGTGAGTGTACACAACCCCATGGGTGAGCTCCACAAATTCAGCAAAAATTTACATATATAAAATATATACAAAATGTATATATATATATCTATATTAGTTCCCTAACACTTATTGTTTGGAAGTTGTCTATGACTTCCAAACGCATCTTGGGCAGTGGTGGCTGGTGCTCGAAAAAATTTGGGGGGGGGGCAAGTTTGGCTACCTCATCGATCATCGGCCTCGATGCGATCCACTCGCACTACCCCCCGACGCTTGATCGAAGGATACGGAAGGCGGCGATCCATGGCCTTACCTTATGCTGTGGTAGAGGTGTGGAGAAGAGGTTGCGGAGGGAAGAACCGGGGCTGTTGCTTTTCCTCCCGACTGAACAGAAGGCGGAGTCCTAAGGCTCCCTGGCCAATCGGGACTCAGGACCCGCTTCCTGATTGGCCTGGGAGGAGAAGCAAGAAGATGGTGAATATTAATTCGCTAATGTCACACAAGTGGGTGGGCCTGGGGGCGCAGCGTTCTACGCTCCAAGCCCACCCTTTTTTAAGCCAATTAGAGCAACAGGCTCTAATCACGTGCTTAAAAAAAAAAAACTCATTGAAATCCTTCGTCTGGAGCCCTGCATATAGATTAGGAGCCAGATGCATGGCTTAAGGGGGCAGAGCCCCTGCACCCCTAATGAGCGGGCCGCCACTGATCTTGGGATCTTGATCATGTCTGCTCCCCCTAATTTCGTCCAGACCCCCTGAATTACCTGCACATATTAACCGCTTCAGCCCCGGAAGATTTTACCCCCTTCCTGACCAGAGCACTTTTTGCGATTCGGCACTGTCGCTTTAACTGACAATTGAGCGGTCGTGCGACGTTGCACTCAAACATAATTGGCGTCCTTTTTTTCCCACAAATAGAGCTTTCTTTTGGTGGTATTTGATCGTCTCTGCGGTTTTTATTTTTTGCGCTATAAACAAAAAAAGAGCGACCATTTTGAAAAAAACACAATACTTTTTTACTATAATAAATATCCCCCAAAAATATATAAAAAAACTATTTTTTTCCTCAGTTTAGGCCGATATGTATTCTTCTACACAATTTTGGTAAAAAAAATCACCATAAGCGTATATTGATTGGTTTGCGCAAAAGTTATAGCGTGTACAAAATAGGGGATAGTTTTATGACATTTTTATTATTAATTTTTTTTTTACTAGTAATGGCAGCTATGTGCGAATTTTATTGGGACTGCGACATTATGGCAGACACATCGGACACCTTTGACACATTTTTGGGACCATTAGCATTAATACAGCGATCAGTGCTATAAAAATGCACTGATTACTGTAAAAATGTCACTGGCAGGGAAGGGGTTTACACTAGGGGGCGATCAAGGGGTTAATGTGTTCCCTAGTGTGTGTTCTAACTGAAGGGGGGAGGGGACTGTGTAGGGGAAGATATAGATCGTTGTTCATACTCTGTATGAACAGACGATCTGTCTCTTCTCCCCTCAGAGAACCGGAAACTGTGTGTTTACACACAAAGTTCCCGGTTCTCCATGTCTCAGCAGCGATCGCAGGAGCCCGGCGGTGATCAAGACCACCGGGCATTCGCATCGGCTTGGGGGGCATGCAGCGGGTGCGCCCCTAGTGGCCACAGGGCGAAGCGATGTAACATAACATCGCTACACCCAGCCGTGCCATTCTGCCGCAGTACAACTGCGGCGGCTGGTCAGAAAGTGGTTAAAATAGATGTAAACACGTACTCAGTGAAGTGAACAGCCTCAGATGATACACAGAGATGAAACAAATCTCCCTACATGAGTACATGAGTTTTACTTGTATATCTGCTGTCTTTCCCTTTCTACACTCTTTGGAAAGTGCAGATTGCGTTAAAAATCTTTCTTCCTCTTTCAGCAGTACATAGGGGTTGGTGGGGAGACTGGACTTACACTGTGTGAGAGCTGATTGAAGGAAAGGGACCCCCCCTCCACATTTTTCAGTTGCTGTCATCTCCTGTGTTGGAGAACTTGTCAAAAGTTATCATGCTGATAACAGAGGAAAGGAGCACCAGAGAGAAACAACACTTATGCCACGTACAGACGATCGGACATTCCGACAACAAAATCTATGGATTTATTTCCGGCGGATGTTGGCTCAAACTTGTCTTGCATACACACGGTCGCACAAATGTTGTTGGAAATTCCTGTGCTGTGCTGACTTCCTGGGTTTTTAACTTTTAGGTTTGTTAACTTTTCGTAACAATTACAAATGTTTGTTAGGAATTTGGATCCTAAATTCGTAAACGAAATTTCGTATTTCGCACAAAATTCGGAAGCATAGCAATTTGTATTTCGGATCCTCCCGAATGTACGATTTTACGGAAATTCGTACGAATTTTCGATTCCTACGAAACTAATCGCACATGTCTAGCCTGCACAGGGAGCTGAAATTGTCCAGCATGTCTTGATATGCTGACGCCTTAAGAGTTCCCTTCACTAGAACTAAGGGGCCAAGCCCAACCCCTGAAAAATAACCCCACACCATAATCCCCCCTCCACCAAATGATTTGGATCCATAAAGACATGGATGAGCGAGTTTGGGGTTGGGGAACTTGACTAGCCTGCACAAAGTCCTGACCTCAACCCAATAGAACACCTTTGGGATGAATTAGAGTGGAGACTGCGAGCCAGGCCTTCTTGTCCACATCAGTGCCTGACCTCACAAATACGCTTCTGGAAGAATGGTCAAACATTCCCATAGACACACTCCTAAACCTTCCCAGAAGAGTTGAAGCTGTTATAGCTGCAAAGGGTGGGCCAACTCAATATTGAACCCAACGGACTAAGACTGGGATGCCATAAAAAGTTTATGTGCGTGTAAAGGCAGGCGTCCCAATACTTTTGGTAATTTAGTGTATATGCAATCTGGCTGATCATATGCAGGCTCTATTGAAAAATTGGCAAATGTCCTGCAATGGCAAACAAAAGAACAAGCCATAGAAAAAAAAAAAAAAAAAACCTGAGCGCAACTATTTGTAAATCTCTCCTTTGTAAAGTAACTTCTCACGTTGTGCACTTTTTTTTTTATTATGTATTCAGTCTTAAGTAGCATATGCATGCAATTATGAGAGAATTATTTATTTTTGATTTAAAATAGTTCTTTTCTTCTGTCTTCTACTCAAGTGTGTTGAGAGATTTGAAGGTGTACCTGTTGAGCTTTGTAGCTTACAAGACGTGGGAGCAAAGGGAGTTCATGCTTTATAATTAGCGGGTCTGGGGGGCAGCTGTGGTGTATGAAACTCACCAGCCAACATCTTTGTGTACGCTCACAAGACGTTTTTATGTTTCTGATTAGCTTCTTTTTTTTTTTTTTCTTCTTTTTTTTTGACTGCACATGTGTTTGAAATTTAACTAAAAAAAAATTGTATATATTAACAGTGCCATTATGGCTCCTTACAACGTGCTCACACTTACTCACTTCAAATAAAAATAATAAAAAAAAAAAAAACTTTAGCAATACAAGGTAAAAACACTTTGGAGTTGATTTGCTGAAGGCAAACAGGCTGTTAACTTAGCAAAGTAATTTTTCACTTTTTTCATTTTTTCCCTTAGCTTAGTCAATAAGACTGAATTCACACTGTAAGCTTCAGCTGCAAGAGCCGCTTTACCCCCCTTACTGCAATAGGGGGCAGTGTGGTGCGTGATTCAGGGCATCACATGGCTCCCCTTTTTTTTTTTTTGTACAAACTTTATTTAACCTCTTCAGCCGCAGAAGGTTTTACCCCCTTAACCACTTGCTTACTGGGCACTTAAACCCCCCTCCTATCCAGACCAATTTTCAGCTTTCAGCGCTGATGCACAATTACGCAGTCATACAATACTGTACCCAAATGAAATTTTTATCATTTTTTTCCCACAAACAGAGCTTTCTTTTGGTGGTATTTGATCACCTCTGCGTTTTTTATTTTTTGTTAACAAAATGTAAAAAGACCAAATTTTTGTTAAAAAAAAATATTTATTTTTTATATTTTGTTATAAAAATTTTAAAACAGGTAATTTTTCTCCTTCATGTACACTGATGAGGCGGCACTTATGGGCACCGATAGGTGGCAGTGATGGGCACTGATGGGTGGCAGTGATGGGCAGTGATGGGCACTGATGGGTGGCAGTGATGGGCACTGATGGGTGGCAATAATGGGCACTGATCGGTTACACTGATAGGCAGCACTGCTAGATGGCACTGATTGGCACCACTGGTGGGCATTGATAGGTGGCACTGGTGGGCAATGTGGGCACTGTCAGGTGGCAATGGCAGGTGGCCTAGATGAGGCATAATGGCCTCTTCCTCTTCGGGACCGATGTTTCTTGCAGATGAGCCGGTGATCGGCTTTTTTTTCTCCTCGCGCTGTCAGAGTGAGGAGGGAAAAAAAACAATTACTGAGCTTTTGTTTACATCATGTGATCAGCTGTCATTGGCTGACAGCTGATCACATGGTAAGAGGCTGGGACCGGCCCCTTACTCGGATCGGTGATCACCCGAGTCTCAGTGACTCAGTGATCACAGCGCGCTCCGCGCGTGCCCTGCAGGGCGTGTGCACAGGAGAGGTCGTCATATGACGGCCTCCCGGAAATTCGGGTCCACGCTGTGGCCGTCATTCGGCTATAGCGCGGATGCCAAGAGGTTAATGATCAGGCCATATTTTGCGATATGGCACTGCGTTACTTTTACTGACAATTGCGCGCTCGTGCGACCTTGTACCCAAAAAATGTCCTTTTTTTCCCCACAAATGGAGCTTTCTTTTGGAGGTATTGTATCACCTCTGCGTTTTTATCTTTTGTCCTAAAAACAAAAAAAGAGCGGCAATTTAAAAAAAAAAAAAAAAAAAAATTTTTTACTTTCTGCTATAAACATATCCAATTATAAATTTTTTTTAAAACAATCTAATTTCTGCATCAATTTAGGCCAATAAGTACAGGTGATACTCGAAAAATTAGAATATTGTGCAAAAGTTCATTTATTTCACTAATGCAACTTAAAAGGTGAAACCAATATATGAGACTCATTACATGCAAAGCAAGATGGTTCAAGCCGTGATTTGTCATAATTGTGATGATTATGGCTTAGGCCTGACTGCATTTTTAGTGCTTTTTGCATTTTTCAGATTTGCCCTACAGTCCATTTACCATGGTTTCCTATGGAACACGTTCTGTAGTGCAAATCTGCAAAATGCAAAAATGATATTTTCTACTTTTTGTTATAAAAAAATCCAATAAACTAAATTTTGTTCATACATTTAGGCCAAAATGTATTCAGCCACATGTCTTTGGTAAAAAAATGTCAATAAGCGTATATTTATTGGTTTGCGCAAAAGTTATAGCGTCTACAAACTAGGGTACATTTTCTGGAATTTACACAGCTTTTAGTTTATGACTGCCTATCTCATTTCTAGAGGTGCTAAAATGGCAGGGCAGTACAAAACCCCCCCAATGACACCATTTTGGAAAGTAGACACCCCAAGGAAATTGCTGAGAGGCTGGTTGAGCCCATCGAATATTAAAATTTTTTGTCCCAAGTGATTGGGACAAAAACCCTTGGGACAAAAACCCTGAAAACCCTTCTCTTCAGAGAAGCCTATCCTACCCACACCTAACAACTGTTTTTAAATTTTTTCCATCAGCTCATCCCCCACAGTTATTACTTTTTTTTTCCACTTGACCCTCCCTTCTAGATTGTAAGCTCTAACGAGCAGGGCCCTCTGATCCCTCCTGTATTGATTTGTATTGTAAGTGTACTGTCTGCCCTCATGTTGTAAAGTGCTGCGCAAAAATAATAATAATAATAATAATAATAATAATTGAATAATGACAAAAAAAAATTACAAAAAGTTGTCACAAAATGATATATTGCTCACACAGGCCATGGGCATATGTGGAATTGCACCCCAAAATACATTCTGCTGCTTCTCCTGAGTACGGGGATACCACATGTGTGGGACTTTTTGGGAGCCTAGCCGCGTACGGGGCCCTGAAAACCAAGCACCGCCTTCAGGATTTCTAAGGGCATAAATTTTTTATTTCACTCCTCACTACCTATCACAGTTTTGAAGGTCATAAATTGCCCAGATGGCACAAACCCCCCAAATGACCCCATTTTGGAAAGTAGACACCCCAAGCTATTTTCTGAGAGGCATGTTGAGTCCATGGAATATTTTATATTTTGCCACAAGTTGCGGGAAAATGACAAACTTTTTTTTGTTTGCACAAATTTGTCACTAAATGATATATTGCTCAAACATGTCATGGGCATATGTGGAATTACACCCCAAAATACATTTAGCTGCTTCTCCTGAGTATGGGGATACCACATGTATGGGACTTTTTAGGAGCCTAGCCTCGTACGGGGCCCCGAAAACCAATCACTGCCTTCAGGATTTCTAATGGCGTAAATTTTTGATTTCACTCCTCACTACCTATCACAGTTTCGGAGGCCATGGAATGCCCAGATGGCACAACCCCCCCCCCCCCCAAATGACCCCATTTTGGAAAGTAGACACCCCAAGCTATTTGTGCCATTTAGTGACAACTTTGTGCAAAAAAAAAAATTGTCTTTTTCCCGCAACTTGTTTCACAATATAAAATATTCCATGGACTCGACATGCCTCTCAGCAAATAGCTTAGGGTGAACTGTCCTGGCATTTTATGCACAACATTTAGAAGCTTATGTCACACAACACCCACTCTTCTAACCACTTGAAGTCAAAGCCCTTTCTGACACTTTTTTGTTTACATGAAAAATTTTTTTTTTTTGCAAAAAAATTACTTTGAACCCTCAAACATTATATATTTTTTTAAAGCAAAGGCCCTACAGATTAAAATGGTGGGTGTTTCATTTTTTTTTCACACACTTTTTGCGCAGCGATTTTTCAAACGCATTTTTTGGGTAAAAACACACTTTTTTAATTTGAATGCACTAAAACACACTATATTGCCCAAATGTTTGATGAAATTAAAAAGATGATCTTAGGCCGAGCACATGGACACCAAACACGACAATCCTTTAAAAGCCTTTACAGGTTACCACTTTAGATTTACAGAGGAGGTCTACTGTTAAAATTACTGCCCTCGATGTGACCTTCGCGGTGATACCCCACATGCATGGTGCAATTGCTGTTTACATTTGACGCCAGACTGAAGCTTGCGTTTGCCTTTGCGCGAGAGCAGGTGGGGACAGGGGTGCTTTTTTTTTTCTTTATTATTTTTTTTGCTTTTTTATCTTATATTTAAACTGTTCCTTTCATTTTTTTTTAATAATTTTTTTTATTGTTATGTCAGGGAATGTAAATATCCCCTATGATAGCAATAGGTAGTGACAGGTACTCTTTTTTGAAAAAATTGGGGTCTGTTAGACCCTAGATCTCTCGTCTGCCCTCAAAGCATCTGACCACAGAGAGATCGGTGTAATAAAATGCTTTCCCAATTAATCAATGGCGCTGTTTACATCTGGCAAAATCATGAAATGCTCGTAGCTTCCGGTTTTTTAGGCCATAGAGATGATTGGAGCCATTCTGGTCTCTGATCAGCTCTATGGTCAGCTGGCCGAATCACCGGCTGCATTCTCGGGTTCCCTGTTGGGACAGGAGAGCCAGAGAAAAACACGGAAGACGGTGGGAGGGGGGCATTTCCTCCCACTGCTTGTAAAAACAGTCTAGAGGCTAATTAGCCACTAGGATTGCTTTTACATGAAAGCCTACGGCTGGCTGAAAAGAATGATACCAAGATAATACCTAAACCTGCAAGCATCATTCTGGTATAACCAATCAATGTCCAGCAACATCAGGCTCTTAGTACTATAAGGGGAGGTGACGAGACGCGCCGCCCGTGCCCCTGGATGATGTGACTCTATCACGAAACGCTGCGTAGGGCAGAGCGACATGTTCTTGTCACCTCCCATTGCTGCTGTTGTTTCCAGTAGGACGGGCTGTCTGTGAGCTTCCAGCCGGCGCTCCAGACTACACTACATGCCTACTATTGTCTACTAACATGTGAGTTTAACTTTTTACTTATCCAATAAAGTCAATGATTTTACACTATATGGAGCCTTTTTTTCCTTCTATGACCGTATCTGCAATGCTGTGGGCTGATGTCTGAGTACCTGTCAGTGTGAACATCTTTAGCCTGAACCTGCAGTCTTTTGATGTCCCATCTCGGTATAAGGTCTCTGATCCATTGGTCGTGGTTCGAAGCAGTATTAACAAACAGCTTTCTCTGATCCTCTGTAATGGGGGATCATGAGTTTCTGGTAAGCGGCCAGTCTGATTTCACGGTGGTGGAGCAAGCACGCTTTTTTCTTACAGCAAGAATTTATGTTTTTTGGAACTTTTTTAAGATACTTTCATATCACTTTGATTCAACCCCCCTTTTTTTCTTATTTAATTTCACTGTGTTTGTGTTACATAGATGAATCGCGGCTACAATTGTTATTGTTTATGTATTTCACTGTAGCGCAGTTATTCCCCTCATTTTTCTTATATTGTAATCTTTTTTTTCATGCAGCCTGTGGGCTCATCGAAAAAAAGAGATTGATCGGTGGGTATGCCCACCATTAGAATACATCCCTTCATCCACCCACTTCTAATGATGGGCATACATGCACCATTTATATATGCCGAAGCATGGGGGCATCCGCCCCAAAATTTAGGAGCAAATTACTCCTCCGCCCCTGCTGCCCCCATGCTTCGGCATATATGCTCTTTTTTTTAACTGTGGTGGTGAAATCACCTACTACAGCGCTGGAGTCACGGCTTTATGTATCATGGGAGCAAACGCTGTTGCTGTCAAGATAAATAAATCCGCGCTGCAGCTGAATGAAGTACCTGAAAACAAAAAAATGGCTAACAATAAAACACAGTAAACAGTAAATTATAAAAAAATTACATACCTGAAAAGCAAACATGATAAAACATAATAACAATAAAACATTGCAGAATAGAATACAGTAAAAAAGAGCACAACAATAAAACAACTATTTTTGTTTTTTTTATTTGATATATTTTTTTTTTGTAACTGTAACTTTTGTAACTGTAACTTTTGTAACTGTAACCGGTTCCAGGTTCGGGTTTTAAAATGCGATGGCATCTTGGGAGACCCTGTGAAAGTGTGCCTAGTCTGTGCAGTGCTGTACCCTACGCTAAAACTCAACTAGTGAATGGTAGCACTCAAAACATTCACCAATGCAAAGACCAGGATTGTCAGGACAGGAGGGACAATAATAGCGGGTGTCACGCCTATATCTGCACTTTCTACAGACACGATATCTTCTTTGGGGGGCTCGTTGGGTAGGGGTACTCGGGAGGACATAAGGAAAATGCTTCTCATGCAGCCGGCTTACTGCATTTGGTTGGGGAAGGTGAGGTGGAGCACCATCTGGATACAGAAGGGCTCTGACGATCTCTTCCTGGAATGTAAGGAAGGATCCAGTCCGTCCTGAAGCTCTGTATAGCACATGAGCGTTCAGCAAAGCCAATTGAAATAAGTATACAGACACTTTTTTATAACAGCGTCTGGCCTTACGGGCAACTAGGTATGGCGCCAACAACTGGTCGTTGAGGTCCACCCCTCCCATATTTTTGTTATATTCGTGGACACAGAGGGGTTTCTCCACAACACCAGTCACCGTAGTAATTTGGGCCATCGTGTCTGCATGAAGGGAGGTGAGAACGAAAACATTCTTATTATCCCTCCACTTCATAGCAAGCAAATTATTACACTTCAAGCAGGTTCTCTCCCCCAGCCTAAGACGGGAATCTACAAACCGCTGGCAATGAGGTCGCACGGTGCCACATGCTCCAATCTGATGTTCAAACAAGTGGCTAAAAAGTGGCACGCTTGTGTAATAATTGTCCACGTACAAGTGGTACCCCTTTCCGAATAAGGGTGACACCAAGTCCCACACAATCTTGCCAGCGCTTCCTATGTAGTCAGGTCAGTTTGTCGGCTCTACGTTACTATCTCTTCCCTCGTAAACCATAAAACTATATGTATAGCCTGTGGCCCTGTCACAGAGCTTATACATCTTGACCCCATATCTGGCACGCTTGCTAGGAAGGTACTGTTTGAATGACAGGTGGCAACAAAACTTAATCAGGGACTCATCAACACAGACAACCTGATGGGGAGTAAACAAGTCTGCAAAACGTTGGTTGAAGTGGTTTACGAGGGGCCAAATTTTGTAGAGCTGATTGTATCCAGGGTCTCCACGAGGACAACAGAGTTCATTGTTGTTGAAGTGCATGACCTGCAAGATCTGCTCGTATCGTGCCCTGGCCATGGAAGCAGAGAACACGGGCATATGCTGAATTGGGTCAGTGGACCAATATGACCGCAACTCACTCTTTTTATTTATGCCCATGTTGAGGGAAAGGCCCAGAAAAATCGTAAATTCAGAAACCGTAATTGGTTTCCAATCTCTGGCATGGGAGGACTGGGGAATAGTGGCAATGTGTTGACCAGCGTACAAATTGCTTTGGTCCACAATAGATCTATAGAGATCTTCGGTGAAAAACAGCGATTAAAAATCAAGTGACGTAAAATCAACTGTTTCCACCTGAATGCCGGGTTGGCCAGTGAATGGGGGAAGTACGGGTGCTGCAGAAGTGGTGGGTTCCCAATTAGAATTGGCGAAGCAGGAAGGGCACTATGGGCACAACGGGCCTGTCTTTGTCTTTTTCTTGGTGGCAGCGGGACACTACTTGTGCTTGCCACCTTGCCAGTTTGAACTGCACTCATGGGACTCGCCACGTCACCAAGTGTTACTGCAGTGCTAGATGTACGACCAGGGTGTACTAGGCTGCTGGTGCTTGCCAGTTTACCAGAAGGAATAGTGGCGCTAGTACTGCTCTGCTCCATACGAGGGACCTGCGGTTCTTGCACCTCAACAGCAGAAGAAGATTGGGGTCTGGTACACCTGACCTTGGCAGGGACCACAACTCCGTCGTCAGAGCTATCTGTCATGTAGCCGCTGCTGTCTACAGGTTCGTATTCTGAGCCTGAATCTGACAGATGAGTGACTTCCTCTTCACTATCTGTCATGCTCAGAAACGTGTAGGCCTCTTCACTAGTGTACCTTCGATTTGCCATTTTGGGTTCTAAATTTACTGGTACAGTAGTGAGACTCACAGGTAAAAAAGCTCCTGACTGTTAGCGACTGTATCAGGCCTAACTCTGCGGACGTTGCAGTTATGTGTTTAGTGTTTTGTAAGTGACAGTGATCGATCGATACTGCACTTGGGTGGGCTGGGCTGGGCTGGGCGGAGGGGCAAAACGCAGGTGCTAGCAGGTATCTGGGCTGATCCCGCTAACACTGCATTTTTGGGAACCCTAAACTACTGGGGACGCTTGTATAGATCTGATCAGATCAGATATTAATCAGTTCAGATACTATACCACTAAGGGTGGTGTATGCTGCGTGCGTGGGTGTTAGCGGTACTGGCGCTAACCTGACGCTGCCTGAGGTGACGCAGACCCTATCTGACCCTAAAACCTAACTTATATCAATGCCGGGCGATCAGGGGGTTAAACCTTTATTAGGTAATAAATGGCTGGTGCCCTGACACTATAAAAAACAAACTAAATAACCAGCGTCACCCATAACAGTTATATGGTGATCACTGGTGAAAGGGTTAACTAGGGGGCAATCAGGGGGTTAAAACCTTTACTAGGTAGTATATGGGGGTCCCTGACACGGGCAGGCAGGGACATACAGGTAAGCCCTTATGCCTGCCCGTGCCATTGTGCCAACGTACATCGGCGTTCGGCAGTCGGCAACTGGTTAAAAACAACCACGCTGTCTTTTTTTGAAAGCTGGTGGTAAGTAGGCTTGGAATTTTTTCCTGGGAATTCCCCAGGCCTTGTTTATATTTTTTTGAAAAGCAGCCTATATTTCTCCTGAGGTTACCTGTGGGTTTTTCTTTGTATCCTGGGCAATTCTTCCGACAGTTATGGCTGCAATCTTTCTTGGTCTACCTGACCTTGGCTTGGTATCAAAAGAGCCCCTAATTTTCCATTTCTTAATAAGTGATTAAACCGTACTGACTGGCATATTTAAGGCTTTGGATATATTTTTATATCCCTTTCCATCTTTGTAAGGTTTCATTACCTTGTTACGCAGGTCTTTTGACTGTTCTTTTATACCACCTTATGGCTCAATGTCTAGCCTGCTTAGTGCATCCATGTGAGAGCTAACAAACTCATTGACTATTTATACACAGACACTAATTGTGATTTAAAAAGCCACAAATGTGGGAAATTAAACTTTAATTTCCTTTTTAACCTGTGTGTGCCACCTTCTGTGTTTGTACCAAGGCCAAACATTCCAGGGTATGTAAACTTTTTATCAGGGCCATTTGGGTGATTTTTGTTATCATTATGATTTAAAAAGGATCCAAAAAAAAAAAAGATGTGATAATAAATGGCTTCATGTAATCGCTATCCTTAAACAAAAGAATGTTTTTGGCATGATCAGTCATATTTTCTATATTAATGCCAAAATTTCACAATTTCTGCCAGGGTATGCAAACTTTTGAGTACGAGTGTGTGTGTGTGTGTGTGTGTGTATATATATATATAAATATATATATATATATATGTATGTATGTATGTATGTATGTGTGTACAGAGTGTGGTTCTCCTCTACAAGTGAATATATATATAATTATATATATATATATATATATATATATATATATATATATATATATATATATATATATATATGTATATGTATATATATATATATATATATATATATATATATATATATATATATATATATATATATATATATATATATATTAGATACTTTTACTTTTTACTTTTTTACTTTATTTTTATTTTTTTTGTTATTTTATTAAATTATTTATTTATTATTATTTATTTTTATTTAACTTTATTGCTAGAAAGCAGTTGCTGCCAAGATGCCGCAATAACCACTTGCTGACTGAAGTCCTATCAGCAAGTGGTTACTAGCAATAAAGTTAAATGTAAATAAACAAATACATTTAAATAAAATAAAAAAAAAATAAAAATAAATAAATATATATATATATACAGTGCCTTGCGAAAGTATTCGGCCCCCTTGAACTTTTCAACCTTTTGCCACATTTCAGGCTTCAAACATAAAGATATAAAATTTTTATTTTTTGTGAAGAATCACCAACAAGTGGGACACAATTGTGAAGTGGAACGAAATCTATTGGATTGTTGAAACTTTTTTTAATTCATCAAAGTTTATTGTGAAAAACAAGAGATGCATCTGTGGAGACGCAGCTCCACACAGTACAATACAGTGTTAGATATATCATCAGAAACACCATTGAACATCAGTTACATTGCAAGGGTTGGTATCAATTGTTTATGCTTGTACAACTGTAAGTCTTAATAAAGCAGATATCAATGATTATCATTCATGGATTCTGTATTGTCATTCACAGAAGAAGAATAGTTGGAAAAGGAAAAGAGAAAAGAAAGAGAGAAAAGGGTATTAAGGATTAAACATTCAGTTTAAGTTAATGGGAATCACTGTTCCTCACTAGACTGTTTTTCAATATTTAGTTTGTCATATGAGAGTTAACTTTCAGCCAGGACCTATTTCATAGCATCCAAATATGCCTGTGAGTATTTATATATAAGCCAAGGTGACCAAGTTCTGTGAAATCTTTCCACATTTTCTCCTGCTTGTGCAATAGTCTCCTCCATCTCATAAAACTCCTCTATCTTATTAAGCCATTCCTGTATGGATGGGATTTTTGTAGATTTCCAGTACAGTGGGATGACTGCTTTGGCCGCATTTAAAAGATGTTTGGTGAGTGAGTGTTTATACCTCTTAATGGGGAATTCCGTGACATGCAGGAGACATGCCGCTGCGTCTAACTTTAATTTTGTTTCTGTTATTGAGTATATCATCTCTCTGACCTTTGCCCAAAATGTGTTCAATATTGGGCACTGCCACCAAATGTGGAGCAATGATCCTTTGTCAGAGTTACAGCGCCAGCAAGTATCCGAGTGGTCTGGAAACCAAGAGTGTAGTTTTACTGGTGTGGCATACCATTGAGTAAGTAATTTGTATGCTGTTTCCTGAGTTTTTGTGCTCAGGGAGCATTTATGAGCAAACACACATGCTTTCATCCATTGTGAAGTCGTTAATGGAATACCTAGTGCCCTCGACCAGCTCTCTCTGAGATCCCTCTCACCCCTGTCTTCCCCAGAAAAAATGAAAAATGAAACTTTTTTAACTATTAAAAAAATGAAAAGTGGGGCGTGCAAAATTATTCGGCCCCCTTGCGTTAATACTTTGTAGAGCCACCTTTTGCTGCGATTACAGCTGCAAGTCGCTTGGGGTATGTCTCTATCAGTTTTGCACATTGAGAGACTGAAATTCTTGCCCATTCTTCCTTGCAAAACAGCTCGAGCTCAGTGAGGTTGGATGGAGAGCGTTTGTGAACAGCAGTTTTCAGCTCTTTCCACAGATTCTCGATTGGATTCGGGTCTGGACTTTGACTTGGCCATTCTAACACCTGGATACGTTTATTTGTGAACCATTCCTTTGTAGATTTTGCTGTATGTTTGGGATCATTGTCTTGTTGGAAGATAAATCTCCGTCCCAGTTTCAGGTCTTTTGCAGACTCCAACAGGTTTTCATCCAGAATGGTCCTGTATTTGGCTACATCCATCTTCCCCTCAATTTTAACCATCTTCCCTGTCCCTGCTGAAGAAAAGCAGGCCCAAATGGATATCTTTGAGAAATGGCTTTCTTCTTGCCACTCTTCCATAAAGGCCAGATTTGTGCAGTGTACGACTGATTGTTGTCCTATGGACAGACTCTCCCACCTCAGCTGTAGTTCTCTGCAGTTCATCCAGAGTGATCATGGGCCTCTTGGCTGCATCTCTGATCAGTCTTCTCCTTGTCTGA
Organism: Lithobates septentrionalis; assembly: GCA_037952835.1. Lineage (NCBI taxonomy): Eukaryota > Metazoa > Chordata > Amphibia > Anura > Ranidae > Lithobates > Lithobates septentrionalis. The sequence continues at coordinate 603,923 of JBBDGP010000977.1, read as the reverse complement.
GCTGAAAGTTTAGAGGGACAGCCAGGTCTTGGTAGATTTGCAGTGGTCTGATACTCCTTCCATTTCAAAATGATCGCTTGCACAGTGCTCCTTGGGATGTTTAAAGCTTGGGAAATCTTTTTGTATCCAAATCCGGCTTTAAACTTCTCCACAACAGTATTACGGACCTGCCTGGTGTGTTCCTTGGTCTTCATGATGCTCTCTGCACTTTCAACAGAACCCTGAGACTATCACAGAGCAGGTGCATTTATACAGAGACTTGATTACACACAGGTGGATTCTATTTATCACCATCAGTCATTTAGGACAACATTGGATCATTCAGAGATCCTCGCTGAACTTCTGGAGTGAGTTTTCTGCACTGAAAGTAAAGGGGCCGAATAATTTTGCACGCACCACTTTTCAGTTTTTTAATTGCTAAAAAAGTTTAAAATATCCAATAGATTTCGTTCCACTTCACAATTGTGTCCCACTTGTTGGTGATTCTTCACAAAAAATTAAAATTTTATATCTTTATGTTTGAAGCCTGAAATGTGGCAAAAGGTTGAAAAGTTCAAGGGGGCCGAATACTTTCGCAAGCCACTGTATATATATATATATAAGAAAAAATAACAAGAACACTATTTGTTAAACTATTATGAAGAAGACAAAAAGGAGCAAGTCCTCTTCTAAGTGTGCTGAATACTTAACCTGCTAATAATCTACATTTCCCATAACCAGCTGCACTTTTTTTATCTAATATGCAAGCTGCAGACTGTATTTGGGTTATCCAGAATTCCGGGAAGGGTGACAGCGTCACGTCGGAGGGGCCGCACTTTAGAGGCCACCGAGTCTTTATCTTTTATAATTTCATAACTCTGCACATTGTAAAAGCAGAGCAAGTCTGGGCGATGCATTATTGGGGGGGGGGGGGGGGGGGGGTCACGCTGCTTATTGCTGTATGACACCAGCAGATTAAAGGTGTAGCTTGGCTTATTTTAATTTTCTTCTTGTTTGACTAGAAATGTCTCCCCTAGCTGGGAGAGCAGAGGGTGAGCACTCTTCATTGTACGGTTCATGTCAGTCATTTAGAATTGACATGCTGCCCCGCTGCTGAATAAACATACCCTATATCATATTAAACCTTAATCACACTGGGGTCATTTAAGGAAATAACTCATCTTAAACATAAATGTCGGCTTGGAGAAAGAAATATGAACAGTGCAGAAGACGGTTTGTGCCAGAGATTTTCTCCCACAGTAATGAAAATTTGACTCGAGCTGACAATATGGCTTCATTATACGATCGATATTACTTTTCTGTTTCTTTAACCTTCTCCTAAAAAAAATGTGGAATAAATGGACGATAAACAAAAAGGAGGGTGAAATCTACCGATCTGCTTGTTGTTCTGTATATGTTTGCCTGCTCTGCTTCTGCCACTCTCTATTTTATTTATAGCATGGCATTTTTATTGTCAAAAATAAATAAATCGGACATTGAGTAAACATTTTACATAATACTATAAAATAATACAAATTTTATTTAAAACAATACAAGTTTTAGAAGATAAATAAATAAAAAGCTTGATGAGCAATAAACCATGTAAACCAGACAGGCATTTGTTTTAAATTCAAAAGCTCTTGGGAAGTTACAATTTTAAAACAATTAAAAAAAAAATAAAAAAGCTATCTAGTGCACACGACCAATCCTGACGATATAAGTAGCCGAATGACAGCTCAATGAAATAAAAAAAAAATTATATTAAAAGGGGCCAGAATGGTGGTGACATCATTGACCAGATATGGCCCTTTGCTTAAAGTAAAGTATCTGGTCAGAAATCAGTATCAGAGTCTACATAAGATATGGCACCAACATCCCGTATACATAAGAGGAAATATTTGGAAGATGTGGGAGGTGCGAATTATTGAAACAACAATATGTAAAAAAATATACAAATTTTATTAAATGGACAATATCTTATATTATGATATTGTTCATTTAATACAATTTGTATATATTTCTTTACATATTGTTGTTTCAATACTTTGCACCCTTAAAGTCCCACATCTTCAAAATATTTCCTCTTTGCTTAAAGTGTTGGGTCACCTTTACAGAAAAAAATACAAAGGTGAAATAATACCATACATTTTTTGTAGTGTAAGGATGAACTAACCCTTTAAATAGTGGGGATTCTCACTGACATCAGTGGTTTTTAAGGATTCCACTTCTACTGTATATATAATTTATACTATTATTCTATACATGATTATACCATTTCTGTATATGATTTACATAATTATTTCATATATGATTACAATTTCTATGTTTGATTTTTACTGTTACTTTATATATGATACCCCTTCTATATATGATTAATACCGTTATTCTATATATGATTTTGCCACTCCTATATGTAATTTATACCGTCTATATGTCATTATACCACTTCTATATATGATTTTTACTGTGTTTTCATATATGATTATACCACTTCTACAGTATATATTATTATTATTTTTATACACAATTTATATAGCGCCAACAGTTTACGCAGCGCTTTACAATGTAGAGGGGGGACAGAACAATTACAGTACAGTTCAATACAGAAGGGACAGGAGGGCCCGGCTCGTAGAGCTTACATTCTAAAGGGAGGAGGTGGTGGTAGAAAAGGTAATAGATGCGGGGAATGATTTATGGGGGTGGCTCGGGGACGGTTGTTAGGTGGGTGTGGGATAGGCTTCCCCGAATAAGTGAGTTTTCATGGATCTCTTAAAGGTGGACAGGTTTGGGGCTGATCGGACAGACCGGGGCAGGGAGTTCCAGAGGATGGGAGAGACTCTGGAGAAGTCCTGGAGGTGAGCATGAGAGGATGTAACAAGGGAGCTAGAGAGCAGGAGGTCCTGGGAGGAGCGGAGGGGACGATATCTGCAGATGAGGTTGGTGATGTAGATGGGGGCGATGTTGTGGATGGCCTTGTATGTTGTGGTTAGCATTTTGAATTTTACACGGTGGGGTAGGGGAAGCCAGTGAAGGGATTGGCAGAGAGGAGCAGCAGCCCTGGATTGATTAGTAAGGTATATGAGTCTAGCAGCAGCATTCATAATAGACTGAAGGGGGGATAGCCTGCTTAAGGGTAGGCCATTAAGGAGAGAGTTGCAGTAGTCAAGGCGGGAAATAATCAAGGAGTGAATTTGTTGCTTTGTGGTGTCATTAGTCAGGAAGGGTCGAATTCTGGAGATGTTGCGGAGGTTATGGCGGTAGGATTTAGCCAGTGATTGGATGTGGGGGCTGAAGGAGAGGTCAGAGTCAAGGATTACATCCAGCACCCTGGCATGTGTGGAGGGACCAATGGTTGTGCTGTTGATCTTAATGATAAAGTCATTGGGGGGGAACCAGGAAGGAGGAAATATAACAAGCTCAGTTTTAGAAAGATTGAGTTTGAGAAAGCGGTGTGACATCCATACAGAGATGTCATCCATTAAGTTTGAGATTTATGAGGAGATCGAGGGGGTGAGTTGAGGAGTGGAGAGATAGATCTGGGTGTTGTTGGCGTAGAAGTGGTATTGGAAGCCATGGGAGGTTATCAATTGGCCCAGGGAAGAGGTATAGAGCGAGAATAGGAGGGGCCCAAGGACATAGCCTTGGGGTACCCCAACAGAAAGAAAAAGAGGAGCGGAGGAGATGGTGTTGTAAGTGACACTGAAAGTGCGCTGAGATAGGTAGGAGGAGGACCAGGATAAAGCAGAATCACAGAGGCCAAGGGAGTGTAGTTTGCTGAGGAGGAGCAGGTGATTAACTGCGTCGAAGGCAGCAGAGAGGTCTTATGCCCTGTACACATGGTTGGATTTTCCGACGGAAAATGTGTGATAGGACCTTGTTGTCGGAAATTCCGACCCTGTGTAGGCTCCATCACACATTTTCCATCGGAAAATTTTATAGCCTGCTCTCAAACTTTGTGTGTCGGAAAATCCGACAACAAAATCCGTTGTCGGAATTTCCGATCATGTTTACACAAATCCGACACACAAAGTGCCACGCGTGCTCAGAATAAATAAAGAGATGAAAGCTATTGGCTACTGCCTCGTTTATAGTCCCGACATACGTGTTTTACGTCACCGCGTTCAGAATGATCGGATTTTCCGACAACTTTGTGTGACCGTGTGTATGCAAGGCAAGTTTGAGCCAACATCCGTCGGAAAAAATTCTAGGATTTTGTTGTCGGAATGTCCGATCAATGTCTGACCGTGTGTACGTGGCATAAGAGTATGAGTAGGGAGTGCTGGCCATTGGTTTTAGCAGTAAGTAGGTCATTGGTGAGCTTTAGTAGGGCAGTTTCAGTGGAATTTCGTGGACGGAAGCCGGACAGTAGGGGGTCGAGAAGGTTGTAGATTATATATATATAATTTATACTATTATTCTATATATGATTTATACCATTATTCTATATATGATTATATTGTTCTATATATAATTTATACTATTATTCTATATATGATTTACACCATTATTCTATATATGATTATATTGCTCTATATATAATTTATACTATTATGCTATATATGAATATACCACTTCTATATATGATTGTTGCTATTATTTTATATATGATTATACCACTTCCACAGTATATTTGATTTATACCGTTATTCTGTATATGATTCTGCTAAATTGTAAGCTCTAACGAGCAGGGCTCTCTGATTCCCCCCTGTATTGAATTGTACTGTAATTGTACTTTCTGCCCTAATGTTGTAAAGCGCTGCGCAAACTGTCGGCGCTATATAAATCCTGTATAATAATAATAATATGATTATGTCAGTTTTATGTATGGTTTTTGTCTCCCGCTGAACAGGTAACTGAATGGGTAAAAGTTTAGGTGTTTGTCTGAACGCCCCAACAGCCAAAGTTCAGTCTGTACCTAAGTTCGGACCAAACCACTTTTGCTGTTGGGGAGTTCAGACCGCAATAAAAGCTTAACAGGTGTGCTAATCCATCTCTACTATATCCAAATTGAAAAAAAAAAGTTTTGCATTTAGTTACAATTTAAAGGCTGCTTGGCCAGAGTTTTCTGCAATTTGCCTTGCGTTGCATGACCGCGCAATTGCCAGTTAAATTAACGCAATGCCAAAAAGCAAACAATGGCCTGGCCATGAAGGTGGGTAAATCTTCCGGAGGGCAAGTTGTTTAAATCAGCTGCTCATAGAGCTTAAAAATAAGGGTTTAATATCACTTTAATGTAGAGTTCAAAAGGAGACTGATGCTGTTATCTTGCTTGAATGGCTTCAGTCACTTAACCACTTCAGTCCCGGAAGGATTTTACCCCCTTCCTGACCAGAGCACTTTTTGCGATTCGGCACTGCATCGCTTTAACTGACAATTGTGCATATATTTTCCCACAAATAGAGCTTTCTTTTGGTGGTATTCGATCACCTTTCTTGTTTTTCTTTTTTGCGTTATAAACAAAAAAAGAGCGTCAATTTTGAAAAAAAGCAATATTTTTTACTTTTTGCTATAATAAATATCCCCAAAAATATATAAAAAAATGAATTTCTTTCTCAGTTTATGCTGATATGTATTCTTGTTGGTTTGCACAAAAGTTATAGCGTCTACAAAATAGGGGATAGATGTATTATTATTATTATTATACAGGATTTATATAGCGCCAACAGTTTACGCAGCGCTTTACAATATAAAAGAGAGACAATACAGTTATAATACAATAAAATACAAGAGGATTAAGAGGGCCCTGCTCAGAGGAGCTTACAATCTAATAGGGTGGGGCAGGTGGTGCAAAAGGTTGTAAATGTGGTGAATGAGCTGTTGGAAGTGGTAGGAGATTAGTTGGAGACGTGATAGGCTTTCCTGAAGAGATGAGTTTTCAGGGATCGCCTGAAGGTAGCAAGAGTAGGGGATAGCCAGATAGGTGGAGGTAGCGAGTTCCAGAGGATGGGAGAGGCTCTGGAGAAATCCTGGAGACGAGCATGGGAGGAGGAGACCAGAGAGCTTGAAAGCAGGAGGTCTTGAGAAGAGCGGAGAGGTCGATTTGGGTGATATTTGGAGACAAGTTTGGTGATGTAGCTCGGGGCAGAGTTGTGAATGGCTTTGTATGTTGTGGTTAGTATTTTGAATTTAATTTGCTGGGTGATTGGGAGCCAGTGTAGGGATTGGAGGAGAGGGTTGGCAGACACTAAGTGGTTGGTAAGGTGGATAAGTCTGGCATCAGCATTCATGATAGACTGAAGAGGGGATAGCCTATGGAGAGGTAGGCCAATGAGAAGGGAGCTGCAATAGTCAAGGCATGTATAGCATTTTTATTTTTAATTTTTTCTTATTAGTAATGTCGGCAAGCTACGATTTTTATCATGGCTGCAACATTATGGCGGACACATCGGACACTTTTGACACTATTTTGGGACCATTGTCATTTATACAGCGATCGGTGCTATAAAAATGCACTGATTACTGTGTAAATGACACTGGCAGAGTAGGGGTTAAACACTAGGGGGTGATCAAGGGGTTAAGTGTGTCCTAGGGAGTGATTCTAACTGTAGGGGGGGTTGTCTCACTAGAACATGACAGAGATCAATGCTCCCGATAACGGGGAGCAGTAGATCTCTGTCATGTTGCTAGGGAGAAATGTCTTGTTTACATAGGCATCTCCCTGTTCTGCCGCTCTGTGACACAATCGCAGGCCCCCGGCGGACATCGAGTCTGCGGGACGCGCGGGCACGCTCACGGAGTACGCAGCGGGCGTGCGCCCACTATGTCGCGATTTAAAGGGGACATACATGCCCAGCCGTGCCATTGTGGTGACGTACATCGTCGTGCGCTGGTCGGCAAGGGGTTAAACAGAAAAGCACGCATTGAAGAAGTTTTGGCCTCTTTGGCTTTCTACTTGTTCCTGGTCTGGATCTGAAAGTGTTGGAATCAGACACAGCCAGACAGCTAGCATTTTCAGTAGGAGGTTAGCAGTGGCACCCTCTCTCTTTCCCACTAGTCTTTCCTTGCACTTCATCTGATTTTTGTTCTACTATTATATGACGCATGTCGGACTTATTTCAAGCACATTTGTGCCACCTTGCTGTTGGATTGTCCCTCACACTGTACTTTGCACGGTTCTCTCTCTCTCTCCTTTCCCTGCTCGGCACATAAAACTATAACAAACTGAGATATGTGACAGCAAAACCATTGCAATTTATAGTAAAGAGATTATCTCCTGAGTTCTTGTACAGATACAAGGAAGGAATGTAATTAATTCTTTCCACTCTACAATAAACTCTACAACACAGGCTCTTTATAGAGAAGGCCGTTATCTTGGATGTTTTAAAGCTGGAAGTTAAAGCGAAAAGTGCAAGACTTCATCTCTAATGTGTACAACTTTACAGCTTTCATTACCAGTTAATTCAAGATGAGAACACCTTAAACTACCAGACTGCCTTTATCTCACTAGATTTCTTGTTCTACATGTCAAAACTGCAGATCAAAAAATATTGAATGTAGACGTCTTTAAAGAGAAGCTGTATTGTAGAATAAACCTAATAAGGGTGGAAGTTATGGAAGGATAGACTCCGTACTTGGTACTTCGAGTCATGAAGACTTTAAAGCGCTCAAGGGTATCTGTAGTCGTGTAGACCACTATAAAGTCCGCCTGTTACCATGACAGCTTTAGCAAGCTGTGAAACTCTGAAAGAATTAGGTTTGAAAAAGTCAACTGTTGTTCAGCATCTCTGAAGATCTCCATGAGAGTGACCCCCAAACTTCTACAACCTACTTAGAACTTTTAGCAGTTATACATAAACTTGAAGTCTTTTATTTATTTATTTATTTCAGGTACTTATATAGCGCTGTCAATTTACGCAGCGCTTTACATATACATTGTACATTCACATCAGTCCCTACCCTCAAGGAGCTTACAATCTAAGGTCCCTAACTCACATTCATACATACTAGGGACAGGACCCAATTCACCTACCAGCATGTCTTTGGAGTGTGGGAGGAAACCGGAGTACCTGGAGGAAACCCACACAGGCACAGGGAGAACATGCAAACTCCAGGCAGGTAGTGTCGTGGTTGGGATTCGAACCAGCGACCCTTCTTACTGCTAGGTGAGAGTGCTACCCGCTACACCACTGTGCTGCCCTATTTATTGATTATTATATACAGTATAAGCTTTGATTCATTATGCTAAAACACCAAAATGAGGATCCTTTTATTACAAAAAAAGTTACAATTATTTTCAGTCAAGAACATTTGAAAGCCGCAGCCACATAGCTACCTTAGCGAAGCTTATCCTTGTGTTAGAGCTTTGTGAATCAGGTCTATTTCATCTTTCATCGAAAATGACACCTGTAGCATATAGAATATCCATACTACTATGGATATTAAGGCTTAACTGAATAAAAAAAAAAACCCGGAAGATGTTATATGTGATGAAACGCGTTTGACTGAGCCGACGTTCCTGACATCATTACGCATCCTGTACCTCGGAAGTGGCCCGTCTGAGTTCCAGGACCGGCTTTTTATAATATTAGTGCTTTGGTTTTAAATTTTGCGAGTATGTAGGGTATTTTAATCAAATTGCATTCCGCGGTTTTATGCTATGTGGCTTCCTTAGTTCTTTTTCTTTGATATGGTGGAGCCTTGGAGTCTGGATGAATAGAGACCCATACAGGGAGACGGTCATGCTACTCTATGAAGGATCCCATTCTTCTAAGAGAGTCAACATATCCTGGTAAGAGTGTCTTACAGAGCACGTGGTGATGGGACACTGAGGTGTGGATTTTTGCAGTGGAAGATTGTCACTGTCTTAATGAAGTTTTCTTGGAGTCACTACTATTTCTGGAATTTGGGATTTATGTGTTGATTTATATTACTTTATTGGACTCCCTTATCCACATGTGGCGATTGATGTTTATATAGATTAAGCACTGCACTTTGTTTTTTTTTGTATCGGTTGGTGTGCTTGCAGCTATAAATTCACCTTGAATTGTGATTTATTTTATTATTAAGCACAAACAGGCTATCTCATCACTTCAATTCCATAACCTCTACGTTTAAGCCCAGCCTTGCTGATGAAACACATGAGAGAAAGAGGTTGGGACTCTATGTCATGCCATGCAGATTAATAAAGTTTCCAGCACTTTTCTTTAGAGTGCAGCTGGTCTTTTCCTTTGGATTTGGGCAATCTGTGGGGCATAGGATTAAACACTGCTGTGTTCACATATTCTATAAGGCTGACCCAATTTAGGGCTTGGGAACAGCATATTCTACACTTTTGCTATGACTGCTTGGGAATTACTACTCTCAAAAGAAGAGTTCACAAATGCCCTACACTATTTTGTCTCTGTACAAGTTTCCTTAAAGCAAAAAAAAGTTCTCATAACATATAATTGTCTCCAGGGCTACAGACAAACTTTAGAGCCAATAATTTAAGTGTTTTTTGAAAATTGTTTATGAGCTCCTGTACAGCCCCCTGGGACCCATAAAACCTGGGGCACTCTAAAAATGCAAATAGTAACTAGCTTTAATAGTCATGGATCTGAAACACCCCCAACCTAACCAATAAAGTAATGGAGGTGGCCTGGGGTATGCCAGAACTGGTAATCACAGAGGGCTGTAGTTATTTGCTCATCAAAGTACTCTGTGTGTGTGTGTCTCTGTGTGTGTGTGTGTGTGTGTGTGTGTGTGTGTGTGTGTGTGTGTGTGTGTGTGTGTGTGTGTGTGTGTGTGTGTGTAGCCTTCCACACTGCAGTCCACAGCAATCTAGCACAATATGGCACTGCATAGCGACTAACGCTCCCTGGACAGACTTTCAGATATCCACAAAGTACTCCAACACACACTGACAAATGGATGCTGGGAACTTAGCCTTTTATAGTGAAGGTAATAGGTCAAAGACTGTTCTAAATGAAAAAATCAAGCTGTCATTATCTGAAGTCGGGCTCGGAGGCCAATAGCTATAGCACCAGCGAGGCACCTACCGACCAGCTGGATAAATACAGAAGTAGGTCACCCGGGCAGATGACACAGGCTTTCATGAGGCACTGAGTCTAAATACTAACAGGTGTCCACCAGAGTTCCTGATGGTGGAGATGGATTCTGCTGTGTGTTTGTACCAGGTCGTGGCCCGAGGAGATGGGCAAGCTGGAGATCAGTAGCATATATAGCAGGTAAGGATGAAGCAGAAGTGTAGTCAGTAAACAAGCCGAAGGTTGGTACTGAGTGGTTGCAGGTTGGGATTAAGCAGAAGTGTAGTCAAGGAACAAGCCAAGGGAGGGTAACGCATCATGAAGGATAGGAGCAAGTTTATGGGAGAACAAAAGAGTTCAAGGTTCACCAAACAACACGAGACAAGAAAAAGTCCTAAATAATCAGACATGGGGCTGTTCAGCATCTCAGGTGGCACGAAAAGAAGAGTTACCGCCAGACACAGCAGAGGTCTTAGGTTCATATCCAGGCCCTGACACATAAGTTAATTCTACTTTGAACGCCAGCACTGACTGTTGTCTATAACATCCTCTACCTGCTGATCTGTCTGCTTAGGAGTACTTTTGAGTCCATTTTGCCATCTCATCCAGCCCTGATGAAGGGGGATTTTGTGGCCCCTGAAATGCATTGCATGTCTTTTGACCTGCGTGTTGTAAGTAGTAGGACAATAAAGACTTTAGACTCCCAATGATTTTTCATTTTGCACTCTCTTTGACCTATTACACTTGGATTTCATAATATGGGTGAATGTCCTCTTCGGGGGGAAAGGGGGGGGGGGGGTGAGCTGCCAAATACAAGCCAATTGGGCTCAAAAAATTACTTTATCCACCTTTTGATAACCCATGAAAATCTGTGTCCAATGCTCCTTTATAGTTTTTGGGCTTGTATAGTGAGGGAGCTGGTACATAACAAAGCACCCATTATTAGCCCTTCTAAGCCAACTGGCCCAAGTTCAAAGGCCAAGTAGTACATTTGTTTTATCACAGTCACGTGATAGTTTACATTTTTGGTATTTTCCATTTTTCAACATTTAATTAAAAAAATACATATAAAGATACCAAATGTAATAATATTGGAAAATGTAACAAGAATACTTAGCTATAGATGCCTTTTTGCCAAGGAGTCCTCCATCTTTGTGGCTTGGCACGATGATCAAACCAGGCGCATGCATAAAAACAGCCTTGGAAAGGGACTACCTTATTCCAGTTTTGGCTGTAGTATATACAGGACTAGTGGGTAAGTAACAACCAAATATAACTCAGGAAATGTAGTATTATTTTTATAGAAGATAGCACACATCCCCGAGGGGCTTGGTAATGAAATTCTGATAGTATGAAGACAGCTAAGGTAACCAGGCTTGGGATTCATACTTAGATATTGGTGAACCAATAATAATCAGGAAATATGAAACTTCCCCATCAACATTATAGTACATTTCTGCATTAAATCCCAAATAAGGAAGATTCTGTATCTGTCCCGAACCCAGGGCCGGTACAAGGGATGGACAGAAGGGGGGGCCGCCTTGGGAAATGTGTTATCATGTGAGGTTCGGGGGCACCACAAGGAGATTGGGGGGAGGGGATTTGTGTTGGGATGGGGAATTTGGGGGGGCAAGAGGTAAGAATTGTTCTAGGTGAGGGACTCTGGGGGGTGTGCTAGAAGTGGTGATGGGGGTGTTGTGTTGAGAGCGGAGATGAGGGAAGAGAACTTGTGCTAGGATGGGGGATTTGGGCTAGAAAGGGAAATATGGTGGGGGGGGGTGATTTGTGCTAGGAGGATACATTTTTTTTTTTGGAGGGGGCATTTGTACTGGGGGGGGGGGGTTGTGCTCGGAAGGTAGATTGGGGTAGGGAATTTGTGTGCTGGGAGGGGGGATTTGGATGGAGTGGGTGGGGATCTGTGCTTGGTGGGGAAATTTGAGGAGTAGAGTATTTGTGCTAGGAAGGGTGGATATTTTGGGGGGGAGGGGATGGTGCTGGGGGCATATGTGGAATGAGAGGATTTGAGCTTTTGAGCATGCAGATTAGCAGTCAATTTTTTGGGGGGGAAATGGATTTTTGCTGACGCATAATGCTCATACATCTTGGGGGGGGGGGGGGGCGTGCAATTTGGCATGTTTACCCTGAGCTCTAGATGAACTTGTCCCAGCACTGCCCATGTCTACTGGTTACATTGAAAATGTTCAGGTTCTCGAATGGAAAGAGACCAAGTGAAATTGTCCAAGAAGCTATGAACCCCAGTATAGCAGTGCCCATAAGAAGTTGTATACATTGGTATACATGTTTGTAGATGTGTTCTATTAGCAGATTATACTCATGAAATATGACGATGGCCTATTATAATATGCATAACATTGTAAGGGAATTATTATGTCATAGGAGATAATTGCAAATATATATACTCATGATATAATGGAAATATTCACAAGAGCACTAAATTAAACAGATCTGGCATGTAATTCCCATAGCTCGGTTATTCTTTCTAACTATATTTAGTTTCAGTGGAAAATTATAATTTCCTCAAGGATTCCAGTGTTTTCTTTCCTTTCTGTGAAATGGGAGGATGAAGCAGAAGCTGTGAAGCAATAAGTGTCAAGTCATGTGAAGTTCAGTGAACTTTTCCAGATGGAGCTGCACTATGAAAGTCTCACACACTCGGTGGAATTCAATAAAATCTTGCAACTATGAGTCCTCTTACCGAGATTCAGTAATTACTTTAAGTTAAAATTTCTGAGGTTCAATGCAAAAATTAATGGGTCTCTTGATAATAGACATATCAAACCGCAGACTACATTACAGAACAGTCGTGTAAACTACGAAGAGGTGCTGCTGGTTATTTCTAATACTTTGCAAAAGTGTTATTGAGGCAAGCCTAGGGGTCCATAGGAGAAGCAGTAAGAGAAAAGACGTGGTGGGGATAAATGAATCACTTTTGGACAGGGCTGCTGATAAGGCAGTACAACTGGTCCTGTTGGGTCCTGTACTGGGCCCAGATCTCATCAGCTAAACAGGGGGGGCCTGGGGCAGTATTATTTTTAATTTCTGCCTAAATTAATAAATTGATTTTACTAGACCACGGACCCACTCCTACCTGCTTACCAGGACTTAAATTCAATTTTCCTGAGACCCATCAGGTCAACAGAGGGGCCCAGGAGGTGGGAGCAAAGAAGGGAGTTTTTTTTCATTTTCGGGTGTAGGCGGATACAGTCAGTGCCGCTGTTCCACTTCACCTCATGGGGGTGGAGGGTGGGGGGGGTTGGGGGTGTTCTGTCAGGAAGGCTGTACGGGGTCCCATGATTTCTAACAGCTGCCCTGCTTTCGGGTTAACATGTATTAAACCGGGCTATTTTTCGTTTGTTCTTACCTGGTGATCTGGCCGGTAACACACCTCCAGTATTAGTGAGACAGCACTCTGGATGAAGAAGCACAGGAGGCACAACAGGAAGGGCATTGTCAATCTTGGGGGGGGGGGGGGGGGGGTGTTAAATGTATTAGTAGATTTAAATACACTACCAAATTGAAGACAAACTCCAGTTTACACTTTATGATCAGATACATAACTTCCTTTTGTGATAAAGGTTTTACATAAATGAATAAAAGCAGAAGGTTGATAGAGATGAAGCAGGCCCAAATCTAGTGGGGTGCTAGGGTGGGCTGTGCCCCCTCTCCCAGATTTTAGTTGTCCCTCCCCCCACATCTTTGAGAGTGCATCCACTGACACATGAACCAGCCTGATGGGGACAACTAATGTAAGGGAAGACTCTGATGGAGGCAGTTTATGTACAGGGGTACTCTGATAAGCACAATTAATGTGGGGAGACTCTAGTGGAAACATTGATGTGGGGGAGGGGGACCCTGATTTAAAAGGTGAAGTAGAGCCAAAGCTCGTTTAGCTGTACTTCTCCTGTGGATCACACGAGTGCAGTTCGTTCTGCACTCCTATGACCCGTTTTCAGCAGACAGCTGGCTGAAGTCTGCTGTCTGTTGACGTCACAGAGCCGGTCCAAGCTCGGGCAAGATCGCGACAATGGAGTTAGGATCCGCCCACATGCCTGGATCGGCACCCAGCTCAGCCCCTCATCAGGCCCTGAGGGCTTGAGACCGCCACTTCCACCCCTTCCACAGCCCAACGATCCAGTGCGCGCGGGGGGGGGGGGGGGGTGCAGAGCAGACAGCCGGTGATTGACAGTCACCAGCTCTCTTCTCAGTTCTCAGTCTTAGAGGCGCCGATGCATCCACCTAGGTAAATATGATTAATAAATAAAAAGAAGAAACACACTTCTTGTTCCCTGTTCTTTCCTGTACTAACTCTGTACTACCTTTTTAGACGTTACTTCCAGGTCATGACTTATGGCCACGAGTGGCCATGCCATGCATCTAAAGGCACAATGCTCCACATTTGGTGGGAATGCCCCTGCTACAAGTGTTTTTGACACAAAGCCTCAACCTCTACTGCAAACCCAAATCCCATTCTCTCCTACCATTCTTCTCCTCTTTATGATTCCAGGACCTTACAAATCAGCTAGGAAAGATGTCCTCCGCAGTTGCCAGGATGGCTATCCCCCATCCCTGGAAAACTTCCACCATACCTTCCCTTGAGGAATGGGTGAGTGAACTTGATTCTATCAGAGATCTTGAGCATCTGTTGGCGCAGGAAAATGACAGGGTAGAACAGTTTTTAAAGAACTGGACCTCCTGGTCTATATTTCTTTTTTTCCTTGCCGTTCCAAGCCTGGATCATGGATATGAGCCTCCTGAACAAGAGTCAGCCATGATGGAGTGAACATCTTTCTCCCCTTCTTCCACCCGCTACACTTCTCTCAGCCCATAACCATCTTCTTCAACCTCCTGCACTGAATCCCCAGTTTTTTATTCCACATGCCACTAGACGTATCTGTTTGCTTCTTGCTCTTCCATAGTCAGCCATCCCCGATATTCTTCATTTTATATCATGAATAGGCTCCTAACTTTTAACGCTTTAGTACTACCAGTTTGTGTAGATATGGACTTGATGATCCTGCCCTTTACAGAGCAATATTTTTTACTTCTTTAATGCTATCCTTTTTATCAGTCGCATTTTGCTCTCCTATACTGCCAATGTTTGCAAATTAACAACTTTTGAGATTTGAAAATGTTAGATTTGATATCTTCCTTTTGTAATCTTTACCTCTGCTTTGTATATGCTTTATTTCAATAAAACTAGATTGAACTAAAATGTAAAATACAAATCCAGTAGGGATATAGAGTATCCATTTTAATGACTAAGGCAATTTTTTGCAATAAGAAAGTAGTGAAGGATTCATCTCAGGCCTCCAGAGTTCTGGATAGTTGTCTCTATGATGCAAACTTTAATGTATAAGAACCCATTGCTATTTCAATATACAAAAAAAAGAGCCAGTGTTCCATTTACTGCCTGTTTATTTAAAGACCAGTCCTTCCAAAACTGAAATTAAAGTTTTTGGTAGATGCTGGAGGATTATACCACTTGTCAATTTCTTACATCTCTTGGGGACTCTAGTGGTGAGTAGACAAAAGCTTGGGTTCAATTGAACTAAAAAAAAAAAAAAAAAAGTATAATTTCCGGGGCAATCAGCTGTGGTCAGGGCATTCCCCACCCTGCAGCTGCATGTACACAAAGGTATGGTTGACGTGCAGCTACATGGGTTGTCCTGCCCACAGCTGATTGGCCCAGGAATAACAGCTAACTTTTGGATTTGGCCAACCCAAGTCTGCTCTGAAGCTAAGCTCGTCAATAGTGGTGAGATCTCTATACTTGTCTTCCTGGCTCTGTACATATTCAAAAATTATTATTAATTCTAATACCATTCATACATAATAGCAAATCCATCCTTTCGCTGTTAAATTGGTACCAAGTGAAAATAACACTATATGGTTGGTTGATATAGTTGACGTCGTATTTATGCACATGTGACTATATAAGTAGCTTGTCAGGAGATCATGTCAGCTGAGAGATAATTTTAGCCATAAGACTTGTGCTCATGCACATGCAAGAATGTGCACTCATGCACCATGGCTTACACATGGATGCATCAGCATGTCCACCACATACACTGGCACTCGGTGGCCTATTTAAACTTGGGCCCTCCATTGGACAATTGCTGGATTGTCTTTCAGCTTGTAACTCTGTTATCCTTGATCCTGAAACTTCTTGACTTTGTTATTGACCCATCTTTTATCTGACTTGCCTCTGAATTACCCCTGCCTGTTTGTGTCTGCTGCCTACCTGTGTTGCAGGCCTTGGCTTGGAATCTTGACCAGTCTCCTCATGCATCACTAACTTACTAACAGACATATCAGCCTGGATGTCACATCACTTCCTCAAACTCAACCTATCCAAAACCAAGCTCATGATATTTCATCCCCCACGTGTTACTTCCCCTGATTTCTCTGTCAAAATCAACGGCTCAACTATTAACCCGTTCCCCCACGCCAAGGTCCTAGGTGTAATCCTGGACTCTCAACTATCCTTCCAGCCCCACATTCAATCGCTAGCCAAAACTAGCCAATTGGCTTCCACTCAACCTACAAATTAAATTGAAGATATTAACAATAACTTACAAAGCCATTAACAACCTGGCCCCCAGCTACATCACTAAACTGGTCTCAAAATACCAAGCAACTAGTTCTCTTTGCTCCTCCCAAGACCTCCTGCTCTCCAGCTCCCTTGTCACCTCCTCCCATGCTTGCCTCCAGGACTTCTCCAGAGCTTCTCCCATACTCTGGAGTGCTCTACCCCAATCTGTCCAACTTTCTCCTACTTTGTCCACTTTCAGACAATCCCTGAAAACTCATCTCTTCAGAGAAGCCTATTTGGCCCTCACCTAACAACTGTACATGTATTTTCTCCATCAGCGCACCCCCCCCCCCCCCCCATAGTTATTACCTCTTGTATCTCTTGCCCCTCCCTCTTAGATTGTTATCTTTAACAAGCAGGGCACTCTAATTCCTACTGTATTAAAGTGTATTGTATTTGTACAGTCTACACTCAAGTTGTAAAGCACTGCGTAAACTGTTGGCGCTATATAAATCCTGTATAAAAATAATAATAAGAAGAAGATTTTGCCCATCGATTCTTTACCTTGTTGCTTGCACATTGCCAACCTTGCCTCTGACCTTGATCTAGCTTGTGATTTGGTGCCTTCCTGCTCGGCTGGAAGTGAACTTGGTTTGTGACCCGACTCTGCTCTCTACTGGTCTGGGTGAAGTTGGAGAGCCCTCATGGCTGCACTTCTGCTTATTTGACATAAGCACTCTCAAGTTCAAGGCTGCAGTTCCAGATTTCTGGCACCTGCTCCCTGCCATTTCCCTAGCAGTCCCTGTCTCACCTCTCACGGGTGCTCAGATGGGAATTGTGCAGGAGGCCACATTCATCGTCTTGAGAAACTCCTACAGGTATGCATAACAGCCTCAGAAATATGTGTTTTAAGTCATAGTCCTTCAGTCCTCCAACATCATTCTGTTGACTGAAGCTCAGTAAAAATATAAAATTTTTAGAAGAATGACATAGTCCATTAATGTAAGAATGGCAGAGTCTAGAGAGGATCATTAAGGTCCACACAGGGCTAATGTTGATACAAAAATGAAATAAAGCACAGAGGCATTTAGATAGATCTGTATTAAGCTTAACAGTCCTTCAAATAATATCAAGTGCTGTAAAAGTATTGCTCAGCATTAATAGCGCTCTTACAATCTATTCCACAAAGTAAGAGTCTCTCCATCAGCACTGCTTTACTCAATTGCAGAACTAATTTTGGAAATAGAAGAACATACTCTTCTATTAAATCAATAGCATCCATGATATGTCATGTCTCCCCTATCTTCCTTTCCTAACACATCGCTCCATCACCGTCACAGTTTCTCACCCCTTTATTCATTCCCAGCCACCCACCATCTCCTTCCTTAGCACTCAATTAACTATATGAAAGTGTGACCCTTCTTTTTAGAAAGAAGCTTTTAGATTAATCATATTATCTTAGGTTTCCAAATCTCAGCGCCTCCACGACCTTTTTTTCCTCTTAGAATCCATTATCTTAAACTAGCACAATAATCCTGGCTTTAGGGAGGGAGTGAGGGAAGCAGAAATCAGACCTAATAGATGGCAAATAAGATTAATCTATGATCTAAGTGCCGATTACACTTGGCCCTGCCCTTGAACGTCCAGCTGTAACCTTGAAAATCACATCGACAGGGTTGGATTGTGGGGTTCTAGACGTGTACATAAATGATCCTGCTAATGTGCTGATCTTTCCAAGGGGATCTTAAGACAAATGACTGTATATCTACTAAAGGAAATAAGTGCTACAATCTTAAATTTCAAAGTTATTTTATTCTTTTTTTTTTTTCAAATAAGTCTGGTCATTTTCATTTTCAGTCATAACTAGTATGTAAAAGAGACATGGAAGCCTAAAAGGGTAATTTTCCTGGTGCAAATAAATGTAATTTCAATAAAAATGGAGCAAAGGAGGAGGAAGGTGTGATCAATAGCAGCCAATCCTATGCATGCTTACATTACTGTTTGTAACCTGGACAAGAACATTAAAGCTAATGATTGGGATTTTCCTGGTGCCATTTAATAACAGCAATGCAACATACTCAATGAAATTTAGATTACAAATTTCAATAAACTTTCATAATAAAATATAGTACCAGCATGGTTACTTTTTTTCCCATAGCATACAATAGAAGCCTCTAATGGCTTGTCCCTCTGAATTCCAAATTTGTCATATGTCATATATGATTTCCTTCCTAGTTCAACTTTTTCACAGGAGCTTGAGGAAGACATTACAACAGAAAACACCAGTACAATACTAGTTTTTGCTGTTGTTAGCGATGTCTTCTTCTTTGACTTATATTATACTAATCAGTGGTCTGAGTTCTGTAGCACATATATATTAAGGTTCTTTAATGTCTATGCTGCATTGAGTTTTGACTTGGTCTGGATTTTAAGATTTTGTAAAAAAGTTGACCTAAGACGGAAATCCTGTATGACATATGACAAATTGAGAATTTAGAGGAATATGTCATCAGAAGCTTCTATTAGATGCTATGGGACATGGATCTGGCTTGGAGACCAGTAGCTATAGCATGGGAGAGGCTACCATAGCGCGGCTGTATAAGTGCAGCAGCAGGTCACCCTGGTGGATGACACGGGCTCAACCGAGGTGCAGAGTCTAAGCACTAATCAGGGTTCACCAGAGAGCCTGATGGTGGATATTTTGCTGCCTGTTAGTTCCAGGTTGCAGTCCCCAGGATCACCCCACCACCCCACCAGGGGGTGAGCAAGTCGGGGTCCAGTAGCAGATATAGCAGGTAAGGATCAAGCAGAAATTAAGTCAGTAAACAAGCCAAAGGTCAGAAACAAGTCACAGGTTGGCTTTAAGCAGAAACATAGTCGAGGAATAAGCCAAAAGATCAACAAGAGACTACATTAATGGAGGAGTACACCTGATGTTGTAGATTGACTATTCATATATAAACACTCTAAGAGACCATTTTTATCTTTTTTGGAATTCAGTTCAACAAGAAACATGAAAGGAGGAGTAAAACCTGATATTGTAAATTGACTACCCATATATAAACACTCTAATGCCACGTACCATGTACACACGGTCGGACTTTTCGACAACAAATGTTAGATGGGAGCTTGTTGTCGTAAATTCTGACCGTGTGTAGGCTCCATCTGACATTTTCCGTCAGAATTTCCGACAAACAAAATTTGAGAGCTGGATCTCAAATTTTCCCAGAACAAAATCCGTGTACACAATTCCGAGGCACAAAGTTCCACGCATGCTCTGAATTAAGCAGAAGAGCTATTGAACTTCATTTTTCTCGTCTCGTCATATGTGTTGAACATCACCGCGTTCTCGACGTTCACAACTTCCGACAACATTTGTGTGACCGTGTGTATGCAAGACAAGTTTGAGCCAACATCCATTGGAAAAAAAAACATGGATTTTGTTGTCGGAATGTGCGATCATGTATACGCGGCATTAGAGTCTATTTTTATCTTTGTAGGACTTCAGTTCAACAAGGGACAACATGACTGGAGGAGTAAAACCTGAAGTTGTAGATTGACTATCCATATATAATGCACTCTAGGAGTGTCATAAGATACAAAATGAACTGAGGAGTAAAACCTGAAGCTGTAGATTGACTATTCATATATAGGAGCACTCTAGTGCCCCGTACACACGGTCGGACATTGATCGGACATTCCGACAACAAAATCCTAGGATTTTTTCAGACGGATGTTGGCTCAAACTTGTCTTACATACACACGGTCACACAAAGTTGTCCGAAAATCCGATCATTCTGAACGCGGTGACGTAAAACACGTACGTCGGGACTATAAACGGGGCAGTAGAAAATAGCTTTCATCTCTTTATTTATTCTGAGCATGCGTGGCACTTTGTGCTTCGGTTTTGTGTACACACGATCGGAAATTCCGACAACGGATTTTGTTGTCGGAAAATTTTATAGCCTGCTCTCAAACTTTGTGTGTCGGAAAATCCGATGGAAAATGTGTGATGGAGCCCACACACGGTCGGAATTTCCGACAACAAGGTCCTATCACACATTTTCCGTCGGAAAATCTGATCGTGTGTACGGGGCATAGGAGTGTCTCTATATCTTTGCAGGACTTTAGTTCAACATGAATAGAGGCGTGAAACCTGATGTTGTAAATTGACTATTCATATATAAGGGCAGTCTATGAGTGTCACTAATTGTATCAAGGGTGGAACCACCCTGTTATTTTGCTTGGGGCACCATCCCTATTAACGGAAAATCATACAAGATTCTTCCTCCAACTTCAAAAACATTGGAGATGGAAAGGATAAATTAGGGGCTTTAGATGTGCCACAAAAAAGGAAAAATATCAAAAAGTTAGCAAAATATCCAACAATTTATTGTACAGTTAAAAACGCCATTAAAAACACACAGAATAATTGCCACATATGGTTATATATAGTTGATGCATATATAACATCCCAGTATGGCGTAATGGATCTGGCGTAATGGATCAATGTGTTTATATATATACAACCAATATCAATCTATAAAAGATGATAAAGCAAACGAAGTAGCAATAAACAATAGATATGCCATATATTGTAAATATGCATATTAAAGAGTACACAGAGTTACAACTAAAATAGTAATCATAACGGCCATTAGGTATCTGGAGGGGAGAGAAAAGATATTGGTAAGGGGGTGTACTGGACACCTTTGCTGCCATTGTGCTATATGCTGGGTGTTCAATGCATCCCTGTGCCTTAAAGGAGGGGTGGGCTCCCTCCAGGCTCACTTGCCCTCTACCGATCCACATTTGATGCATGTGCTTCTACTATAGAGGCTCTCAAAATTTAGGACTGCAGATAATACTGGGGTGCTGTGAAGTGGCTCTGCAGCTTACACATGTATTTGCAAATGTGTGCAAGCTAAACCCCTGTTTTAACGTAAACTGTTATGCCCCGTACATACGATAGGATTTTCCGATGGAAAATGTGTGATAGGACCTTGTTGTCGGAAATTCCGTCCGTGTGTGGGCTCCATCACACATTTTCCATAGGAATTTCCGACACACAAAGTTTGAGAGCTTGCTATAAAATTTTCCGACAACAAAATCCATTGTCGGAATTGCCACTCGTGTGTAAACAAATCCGACGCAAAAAGTGCCACACATGCTCAGAATAAATTGAGAGACGAAAGCTATTGGATACTGTCCCGTTTATAGTCCCGACGTACGTGTTTTACGTCACCGCGTTCAGAACGATCGGATTTTCGGATCGAGTAAAAAAATCGGAGTAAAAAAAGTCCTGATATCAGTGGAAGTAAACATTGCCACATCTTTAGTGGAAAGAATAATGCCCCATCATTGGTGTCAATGACAGGGATAGTGCCCCATTGTTGGTGTCAGTGGGAGGAATAGTGCCCCGTTGTTGGTATCAGTGGGATGAATAGTGCCCCTATTGGTGGTTTCAGTGGGAGGAATAGGGCCCCATCATTGGTGTCAGTGGCAGGGATAGTGCCCCATTGTTGGTACCAGTGGGATGAATAGTGCCCCATTGTTGGTGTCAGTGAAAGGAATTATGCCCCTATTGGTGGTTTCAGTGGGAGGAATTGTGCTCCATGGTTGGTGTCAGTGGTAGGAATAGTACCCTATTGTTGGTGTCAGTGGCAAGAATTATGCCCCAATTGCTGGTGTCAGTAGGAGTAATAGTGCCCCAAGGGCGAGATAAAATCAAGCAAAGGGCCGCATCCGGCCCCCTGGGCTGCAGTTTGGGGACCACTGCCCTATACAGTGTACCTCTGTAAGACTTAATTTCACCATACAGTATAACAACATTAAAATTACACAGCCATTGCTAAAAAAAAAATAGAGCAGGGGACATGGGTTTGTGTTTTTAAAATACATTAGGGTTGATTTACTAAAACTAAAGAGTGAAAAATCTGGTGCAGCTGTGCATGGTAGCCAATCAGCTTCTAACTTCAACTTGTTAAATTAAAGGAGTTGTAAAGTCTCAGGGTTTTTCACCTTAATGCATTCTATACAATAAGGTCAAAAACCTTCTGTGGTACAGCTCCCGGCTTTTTCTTACCTAAACCTGATTGGGCCACTGGCTCCTGCTGACACAGGATTAGGGGGCGCAGCAGCAATGGATGCAGCAGCAGGACTCAGGAGCGTGCCCACACGAGTGCCCCCATGGAAAGCGGCTCTCCGTGGGGGCACTTGATGGGGAGGAGGAGCCAGGAGCGCCACCGGGGGACCTCAGAAAAGGAGGATCGGGGTCACTCTGTGCAAAACCCTTGCACAGAGGTAAGTATGACATGTTTGTTATTTAAAAAAAAAAAAAACATTTACAATCACTTTAACCACTTCCCACTGGGCCACTGCACATAAACAGCCGGGTGGGCACTTCCTCCTTCTGAGTGGATGTTCCTGAATGGGACATGCCGCATCTCGGAACGGCAGGAAGGCACTATGATTGGCCCTCCTGATCACATGATGGATGTGTCCAATCACACCCATCATGTAATGTAAATAGAAAGCCGTTGTAACGGGTCTCACCTCTTCCTCTCCTCACACAGAGCATGTCAGTGAGGAGAGGAAGAGAGATCTGTGCTGCAGCCGGAAGATCAGTGAGTTTTTAGCTGTTTGTCTGCTTTTTACCCACTGATCAACCAGCTAGTGTCCCCAAAACACAGTGTCCTCAAAAAACAGTGTCCCCAAACACAGTGAAAACACCTGTCATGCAGCTGTCCCAGTGAACATCTGCCCGTCAACAGCTGGCACATCTGCCCATGAACATCTGGCACATCTGCCCGCCAACATCTGGCATATCTGCCCGTGAACATCTGGCACATCTGCCCACATGGCTAAAAGATTCTACAGCAGCGAGGAGGCTCTCCAGAGTATGTCAGACGAAAGTAGCGGGGAACTCTCTCCGTCAGACTCAGATAGCAACTATGAGCCAGTGGAAAGCAGTGGCTCTGAAATGGAAACTGAGGAGGATAGAATCCTAACAAGGAGAATCGGAAGATATGAGCAGGCGCAGACACTCCAGGGCATCCACCAGCAGGCATCCAGCAGCAGCACAGCACTCCAGGATGATATGCAGGCATCCACCAGCAGTGCAGCACTCCAGGGTATCCACCAGCAGGCATCCACTAGCAGCGCAGCACTCCAGGATGATATGAAGGCATCCACCAGCAGTGCAGCACTCCAGGGCATCCACCAGCAGGCATCCACCAGCAGCGCAGCACTCCAAGATAATATGCAGGCATCCACCAGCAGCGCAGCACTCCGGGATAAGCAGGCATCCACCAGCAGTTCTGCAACCTTCATAGAGGATAGGCCAGATGCTAGCAACAGGGAGTCCCATCAACAATGAGGCAGGGCCCATACTAGCCTCCCAGATTTTTTACTGTATCCAACATGGCTGCCCGATACGTCAGTAGAACCTGTAATTCCCCTTTTTACAGCCCAGCCAGGCCCTCAGATACAGTCAGAAAATGTAACCCTAATTTATTATTTTTACTTATTTTTTTACCGATGATCTCCTAAATGACATCGTGGAGCAGTGTAATCTATACGCCAGCCAACATAGAGCCAACAATGCAAATTCTTCATATGCCTGTCCTTTTGTTTGGAAACCCCTCACCGTGGAAGAATTAAAAATTTTCCTTGGCCTAACCCTCAACATGGGGCTGACAAAAAAATTAACTCCATGCCTACTCGTCTACCCAACCTATCCACCACATGCCAGTCTATTTGTCTTTGATGCCCAGAACCCATAACGAGATGATTATGAGGTTTTTACATTTCAACAACAATGCCCAATGCCTCCCTCAAAATCATCCCAATTATGATAAATTATTAAAAATTCTGCCCCTAATCAATTTTTTTTGCGCCAGCTTCAAGCAGATGTTTACCCATGATATAAATATTTGTGTAGATGAATCCCTAGTACACTTCACCGGAAGACCTGTCATAAAGCAATACCTCCCCAGTAAAAGAGCCAGATGTGGGGTAAAATGTTATAAGGCATGTGACAGGGCCACGGGTTTATTTTATAATTTATGAGGGAAAAGATAGACAGCTAAACCCCCCTAGATGCCTTACTTACATGGGAACATGTGGCAAAATTGTCTGGCAGCTGATCGAACCATTGCTTGGGAAAGGTTACCACCTATATGTAGACAATTTCTATACGAGTCTCCCACTTTTCTGCCATCTGTACCGAAAGAACACTGTGGCCTGTGGGACAGCATGGACCAACTGCAAAGGCTTCCCACAGAGATTGGTCTCCAAGAAATTTAAACAGGGGGAAATGGCCAGTATGCGGACTGAAGAGGTACTAGCACTGAAATGGAGAGATAAAAGAAGAAATGTCTACATCCTTTCCACAATGCATAATGACACCTTGGTGGAACTGCAGAGAAGAAGAGGCCCCATCCAGAAGCCAAAATGTGTGCATGAATATAACCTTTACATGGGGGGTGGATATGAATGACCAGCTGATGCAGCCCTACTTGGCCACCAGGAGATCACTGTTTTGGTACAAGAAAGTCGCCATTTGATGCAACTAGCCCTGTTCAATTTGTACATTATTTTTTCTAAGTGCACCCAAAGTTCCCTTCCCTAATCTAAAATTCCAAGAAGACATTATCACAACCCTTCTCTATCCCCATGGCCAAGCCCCTCAACTAATTTGTTCCAATACATTAGACAGTCTCCATGAAAGGCACTTTCCCGAAATCCTCCCTCTTACTCAAACAGGTCGCAAACCCCCCAAAAAATGTTGTGTGTGTTCAAGTAGAGGAATGTGCCGTGACACCCGATATTACTGTCCCCAATGTCCCTCCCAGCCAGGCCTCTGTATTGGAGAGTGCTATCGGAGCTATCATACTTCACTACACTATTAGTAAAGTGAAGATGATTTTTTTACAGTTTCCACTATCTGCCATTTCTGTGACTGACCTGGACTGTTAACGACTATGCCTCTGCCAACCATGTTTCTGCCTCCAACGTGAATTGACCATAACCTATTAAATGACCATGCTTTTTGCCTGTATCCTGAACTGATCTTTTGCCCTGCCACTGTACAGCACAGGGGTCTCACATATTAGAGGGTCTCCAGAAAAGATTTTCCGAGTGGAGAAAATGTTTTTCTCCGGGTTTTTTGTTCTCTTGGATTAGGGTCTGGAGACTCGGAGGCTTCGTAGAGATTTGGGTGGGAAGAAGCCTGTACCCCTGTCCTCAGGTCTTACCTGACCAAGGCCTAAATTTTATGGTGCTGCCTGCTGCCACCTGAACTGGTCATGCCTCTGCCTGCCACCTGAACTGGTCATGCCTCTGCCTGCCACCTGAACTGGCCATGCCTTTGCCTGCCACCTGAACTGGCCATGCCTTTGCCTGCCACCTGAACTGGCCATGCCTTTGCCTGCCACCTGAACTGGCCTTGCCTTTGCCTGCCACCTGAACTTTCCATGCCGCTGCCTGCGACTTGAACTGGCCATGCCTCTGCCTGTTACCTGAACTGCCTGCTAAACCATGGACCATGTTCATACTTTTCCATATCTCTGTCTGCTGCCTGGACAATTCCTGGACATTTCCTTTGGCTGTCTGGACCATTGCTTTGACTGCTCTGGAACGGTATTCCTGCCTGCTAAAACCAGGTGATCCTTTTTTTTTACCCTTTGCTCAGCAGAAGGTATTTTGGGGTGTAATTCTTGGTGCGTACATGCTATGTGCATGTTGGGCCTATGTATGTGGCCAGGCTGTGGAAAATTCTCACACATGGGGTATCGCCATACTCAGGACAAGAAGCAGAATTTATTTTAGGGTGTCATTTTTGCTATGTACATGCTATGTGTTAGAAATATCTTAATAAATTGACAACTTTTGGAAAGAAATGACATGTTCAAAAGACTCATTATGCCTCAAATAATATACATTGGATTGTTTTCTTTCCAAAATGGGGTCACTTTGTGGGTAATTCCATTGTCCTGGTGCACCAGGGCCTTCAAAATGTGATAGGTACTCAGGAAATGAAATGTGTAATTTATGCCTTCAGAACGCCTGATGGTGCTACTTGGATGTTGGGCCTCTGTATGTGGCCAGGCTGTGGAAAAGTCTCACACATGTGCTATCGCCATACTCAGGGCGAGTAGCAGAATGTATTTTGGGGTGTAATTGCAAGTATGCCTGCACCGTGTGTGAGAAATAACTTATAACTTGTAAATATGACAGTTTTGTGAAGAAAATTTATATATATATATATATATATATATATATATATATATACAGTCAGGTCCATACATTTTGGGACATTGACACAATTCTAATCTTTTTGGCTCTATACACCACCACAATGGATTTGAAATGAAAACAAACAAGATTTGTGCTTTAACTGCAGATTTTCAGCTTTAATTTGAGGGTATTTACATCCAAATCAGGTGAGCGGTGTAGGAATTACAACAGTTTGTATATGTGCCTCCCACTTTTTAAAAGGACCAAAAGTAATGGGACAGATTAACAATCATCCATCAAACTTTCACTTTTTAATACTTGGTTGCAAATCCTTTGCAGTCAATTACAGCCTGAAGTCTGGAACGCATAGACATCACCAGACGCTGGGTTTCATCCCTGGTGATGCTCTGCCAGGCCTCTACTGACACTGTATTCACTTCCTGCTTGTTCTTGGGGCATTTTACCTTCAGTTTTTTCTTCAGCAAGTGAAATGCATGCTGAATCGGATTCAGGTCAGGTGATTGACTTGGCCTTTGCATAACATTCCACTTCTTTCCCTTAAAAA
Organism: Lithobates septentrionalis; assembly: GCA_037952835.1. Lineage (NCBI taxonomy): Eukaryota > Metazoa > Chordata > Amphibia > Anura > Ranidae > Lithobates > Lithobates septentrionalis. The sequence goes on along the minus strand of JBBDGP010000977.1, from coordinate 576,622 downwards.
ACTCTTTGGTTGCTTTCGCAGTATGCTTCGGGTCATTGTCCATCTGCACTGTGAAGCGCCGTTCAATGAGTTCTGAAGCATTTTGCTGAATATGAGCAGATAATATTGCCCGAAACACTTCAGAATTCCTCCTGCTGCTTTTGTCAGCAGTCACATCATCAATAAATACAAGAGAACCAGTTCCATTGGCAGCCATACATGCCCACGCCATGACACTACCACCACCATGCTTCACTGATGAGGTGGTATGCTTTGGATCATGAGCAGTTCCTTTCCTTCTCCATACTCTTCTCTTTCCATCACTCTGGTACAAGTTGATCTTGGTCTCATCTGTCCATAGGATGTTGTTCCAGAACTGTGAAGGCTTTTTTAGATGTTGTTTGGCAAACTCTAATTTGGCCTTCCTGTTTTTGAGGCTCACCAATGGTTTACATCTTGCGGTGAACCCTCTGTATTCACTCTGGTGAAGTCTTCTCTTGATTGTTGACTTTGACACACATACACCTACCGCCATGAGAGTGTTCTTGATCTGGCTAACTGTTGTGAAGGATGTTTTCTTCACCAGGGAAAGAGCTCTTCAGTCATCCACCACAGTTGTTTTCCATGGTCTTCCGGTTCTTTTGGTGTTGCTGAGCTCCCCGGTGCGTTCTTTCTTTTTAAGGATGTTCCAAACAGTTGATTTGGCCACACCTAATGTTTTTGCTATCTCTCTGATGGGTTTGTTTTGTTTTTTCAGCCTAATGATGGCTTGCTTCACTGATAGTGACAGCTCTTTGGATCTCATATTGAGAGTTGACAGCAACAGATTCCAAATGCAAATAGCACACTTGAAATGAACCCTGGACCTTTTATCTGCTCCTTTTAAATGGGATAATGAAGGAATAACACACACCTGGCCATGGAACAGCTGAGCAACCAATTGTCCCATTACTTTTGGTCCCTTAAAAAGTGGGAGGCACATATGCAAACTGTTGTAATTCCTACACCGTTCACCTGATTTGGATGTAAATACCCTCAAATTAAAGCTGAAAGTCTGCAGTTAAAGCACATCTTGATTGCTTCATTTCAAATCCATTGTGGTGGTGTATAGAGCCAAAAAGATTAGAATTGTGTCTCGATGTCCCAATATTTATGGACCTGACTGTATATATATATATATATATATATATATATATATATATATATATATTTCTTAGCATTGTGGGGAAAAAAATTGCAACTTCAAAAAATTCACTAGGCCTCTTACTAAATACCTCAGACTGTCTTCTTTCCAAAAAGGGGTCATTTGGGGGGTATTTGTACTCTCCTGACATTTTAGGGCCACAAGAATTGAGATGGGCCATCAGTGCATTAGGATTGATCAATTTTCAATAGTGCGTAGCATAGCTTGTAGACTGTATAACTTTCACACAAACCATTTATCATACAAGTATCAGGATTTTTTTACCAAAGACATGTAGCAGAATACATTTTGGCCTAAATTTCTAATGAAATTTGATTTTTTTCTAAAATAGAAAGTAGAAAATTTCGTATTTTTTCAAAGTATTCACGCTTTTTTTCGCTTATATCACATAAAATAAAAAATGAAGTGGTGAATAAATACCACCAAAAGAAAGCTCTATTTGTGTGAACAAAATGATAAAAATCTCATGTGGGTACAGTGTAGCATGACTGAGTAATTGTCATTCAAAGTGAAAGAGCACTGAAAGCTGAAAATTGGTCTGGGAAGGAAGAGGATGAAAATGCCCCGTATTGAGGTGGTTAAGCTTTGAAAAAAACAAAAAACAAAAAAACAGAAGCTGATTGGTTTCTATGCAGAGCTGCACCAGATTTTGCAATCTCCAGTTCTAGTAAATCAACCCCATTGCTAGAAGCAAAAGTAGTTCTATAATGCTAATACTAAATTATCGCAATGATTAGCTGCCCCAATTGAGTGAAGTATACTTCCACATTTTTAAAATAATACTTTCCACATTCAGCTGTAAAGATGTGGACTAGAGAGGACATCATTGACAGCTAAATTACTTTGGAAATAAACTATTGAAATGATTAGATACACCAATGTTGTTATACTGGAATGTTTCCCAGTAGCAATATGTTTAATTTTTATCAGCCATGTAGCATTACCGTCCCTGTATTTGTATCCAAATGTTTTTACTGCCGCTACAGCTGTCCAAAATACATTTTTGGTTTACACACGAAGTGACAAAATTTGCACTGTAACATAAAAGTCATTAGAAAGGTCATTTCAACAGCTGAAGGTGATGACTTAAATTGATTTAGATTCCTAACTCCATAATTGCATTCACCTAATGGAATCTATGTTCACTGCGTTTCCATATATAATGAGATCAAGGCAGAGCTTTGTTTAGGACAAAAAAAAATAAATCTCATCTTGCTCTGTTAAAAAAAAAATCAAAAAAAATCAGGATGTTCCAAGAAACAGGCTCATTATCTAAAAAGTTGATGTGCTAAAATATTCATTTTTTTTAAATTTATATCAGCTTTATTTTTATGTGAACTAGTCAATACTTTGGTGTACAATATAAACTTGTTAAATGATGTTCCTTTACTAATAATATGTTTTAATGAATATTCATATTTATTAAAGCGGTAGTAAACCGCCATGCTTTTTTTTTTTTTACCTGTAAGGTAAAGTTTAATGCCGCGTACACACGGTCGGACTTTCCGACGGGAAATGTTGGATGTGAGCTTATTGGCGGAAAATCAGACCGTGTGTACGCTCCATCGAACATTTGTTGTTGGACTTTCCGCCAAAAAAATGTTTGCTAGCAGGTTCTCAAATTTTCCACCAACAAAACTTTGTTGTCGGACTTTCCGATCGTGTGTACACAAGCCTGTTGCACAAAAGTTCAAGCATGCTCGGAATCAAGTAGAAGCAGGAAGCGCTTGGTCTTGTAAAACTAGCGTTCGTAATGGAGATATCACATGACTATTGAACTTCCTTTTTATCGGCTCGTCGTACGTTTGTACTTCACTACGATCCCACGTTCGTAATTGTTGGCCAACATTTGTGTGACCGCGTGTATGCAAGACAAGTTGGAGCCAACAACCTTCGAACAAAATTCCATGGTTTTGTTGTCGGAAAGTCCGATCGTGTGTACGGGGCAATAATGTGCTTGTATGCAACTTACCTTAAAGTGATACATAGTTACATAGTAGGTGAGGTTGAAAAAAGACACAAGTCCATCAAGTCCAACCTATGTGTGTGATTATGTGAATACTAAAGTCTCATCTTTTTTTCTTTAAAAATAATAAACATATTATACTCACCTACTCTGTGAAATGATTTTGCACAGAATAGCCTGGATCCTCCTATTCTGGAGTCCCTCACCGGCGCTCCTGGCCACTCCCTCCTGTCGAGTGCCCCCCACAGCAAGCAGCTTTATATGGGGCACTCGAGCCAAGCCACAGTTCCGTGTGTCCATTTAGATGCGAAGCCGCGGCTAGGTCCCGTCCCCTCTCTCCTGATTCGCTAAATTACTTTGATTGACAGCAGCGGAAGCCAATGGCGCCACTGCTGTGTTTCCTTGTAATAGGAATAAAAGTGAGCAAAAAAATAATTTAAAGGGAAATTGTAAAAAATATAATAAATAAATAAATAAATAAATAAAAGAAACAATTAAAAAAAATAATTTGAAATGCCCCCGTCCCCGCGTGCTCGCATGTACATAAGTCACGCCCACATATGTAAACATTCAAACCACATATGCGAGGTATCGCCGTGAACGTTAGAGTGAGAGCAACAATTGTAGCCCAAGACCTCCTCTGTAACTCTAAACTGGTAACCTGTAAACATTTTTAAAGGGTCGCCCATGGAGATTTTTAAATTCCGAAGTTTGGCGCCATTCCAAAAGTGTGCCCAATTTTAAAGCGGGACATGTTAGGTATCTATTTACTCGGTGTAACATCTTTCACATTATAAAACAAAAATTGCGCTAACTTTGTTTTTTTTTTTTTATTCAAAATTTTAAAAAAAAGCGTTTGAAAAAATTGCAGCGTAAATACTGTGTGACATAAAAAGTTGCCACGACCGACATTTGATTCCCTAGGTTCTCTGCTAAAAAAAAAACATATACCATGTTTCCCCGAAAATAAGCCCGGGTCTTATATTAATTTTGGCAATCACAACACAGTAGGGCTTATTTTCGGGGTAGGGCTTGCCATTTAATGTGCTGTCTTCTTGCCCCCTCTCCCTCCTTGCCTGGCAGGAATCCCCAGTGTGAAGTGAATCAAAAGTGGTTGTAAACTCCAAGAATCCTTTCTATTAGAGTAGAATATAATGAAAAAGGTGTGTGTTTTCTGTTCAAGATCCCACACTGACATGCAGAAGAAGAAAAGATCAGCTGAGCGCCCCTCGGCGCTTCCATAGCCCGCCGCGATCCAGCATTGCAGAGGGTGGGGGGCCGAGATCCCCGCTCAGAAGCAGGAGAAGAGGAGATCAGCTGAGTGCGCCTCGGCGCTTTCATAGCCCGCGGCGATCCGAGCATTGCAGAGGGCGGGGGGACGAGATCCCCCTGCTGACAGGAAGGGGAAGAGGAGTAGATCAGCTGAGCGCCGAGTGGCACTGTATACCGAAGGTATTTGACTACAGGTTAGATTACAGAAACACACACACTAGGGCTTATTTTCGGGGTAGAGCTTATATTGCAGTCCTCCTTGAAAATCGGGGTAGGTCTTATTTTCGAGGTAGGGAAACACGATATAATATTTGGGGGTTCTGAGTAATTTTCTAGCAAAAAAATGATGATTTTTTACATGTAGGAGAGGAGTCCCAGAATAGGCCCGGTATGGAAGTGGTTAAAGAAACGTTTTAATATGTTGCATACTTTTTTTAGTTGCACTGAATTGGTGACCCCCTTTCAGCTCACTATGATCTGCAAGTAGAAACACATTTTCCCATTCTATTCAAATAACTCCACCAATGGATGAGGAAGATATAGAATTCCTGGTGTGTTTCCTGTGCCAGGTTTGCGGCAGGGAGTAACTGTTAAAAAAAAAAAAAAAAGGAAATAGATCTGCACAAAACTAACAAACACCTGAGTGCTCGCAAATTAGGCTGATCAAGATTAAATCTAAATTTGTCTACTTTAGTTCGCTTATCTTCTATCACCAGATGGCCGACAAATACTACATGGCGTTTTAAAGCGAAGCAAGAGCCACTGAAATGTGTAATTCATTTACAAAAATGTACACATGCTGCACCAAATAATTTTTCCTACATTTAGTCTACAAGTTATAAGCCATTATTTTTTTGGAAAGTTAGGACTATTATTTAGTAGCAGATTGATTGTATAGGTCAGGGGTCAGCAACCTTTTTTCAATTAGGGGCCAGATTCAATATGTATGTCAATGCATGGAGGGCCACATTCACCTGCTAATAAATGAAGATAATAAATCCTAACATAGTAATATTAACAGTACAGGTTTACCTCACTTCACTAATACAAAGCCAGTTCCCCCTGAGGGAATATGTAGCTGGGGATTCGCATTTTACTGCCCCCTCCTCCATCCTGGCACCCAAGGGTGGCTGACGCCAGCCCTGCTAGCCAGCATGATCTGGAGATGGGGTACCTGTCCTCAGGGGAGAAGAGGTCCCTGGGGTCCCTGTCACAAGGGATGATGGGGTCCCTGTCCCCAGGGGAGATGGGGTTTCTGTCCCCAGGGGAGATGGGGTCCCTGTCCCCAAGTGAGAAGGGTTCCCTGTCCCCAGGGGAGAAGGGGTCCTTGTCCCCAGGTGTGATGGGGTCCCTGTCTCCAGATGAGAAGGGGCCCCTGTCCCCAGGGGTGATGGGGTCCCTGTCTCCAGGGGTAATGGGGTCCCTGTCCCCAATCGAGAAGGGTTCACTGTCCCCAAGCGAGAAGGGGTTCCTGTCCCCAGGGGAGAAGGGGTCCCTGTCCCCAGGGGAGAAGGGGTCCCTGTCCCCAAGCGAGAAGGGGTCCCTGTCCCCAGGGGTGATGAGGTCCCTGTCTCCAGATGAGAAGGGATCCCTGTCCCCAGGGGAGTTGGGTTTTCTGTCCCCAAGTGATAAAGGGTCCCTGTCCTCAAGTGAGAAGGGATCCCTGTGTCCAGATGAGAAGGGGTCCCTGTCCCCAGGGGTGATGGGGTCCCTGTCTCCAGATGAGAAGGGGTCCCTGTCCCCAGGGGAGATGGGGTTTCTGTCCCCTGGGTGATGGGGTCCCTGTCTCCAGATGAGAAGGGGTCCCTGTCCCCAGGGGAGATGGGGTTTCTGTCCCCAAGTTATAAGGGGTCCCTGTCCCCAAGTGAGAATGGGTCCCTGTCCCCAAGTGAGAAGGGGTCCCTGTCCCCAGGGGAGAAGGGGTCCCTGTCCCCAGGGGAGAAGGGGTCCCTGTCCCTAGGGGTGATGGGGTCCCTGTCTCCAGATGAGACTGGGTCCCTGTCCTCAGGGGAGATGGGGTTTCTGTCCCCAAGTGAGAAGGGATCCCTGTCGCCAGGGGTGATGGGGTCCCTGTCTCCAGATGAGAAGGGGTCCCTGTCCCCAGGTGAGAAGGGGTCCTTGTCCCCAGGGTTGATGAGGTCTCTGTCCCCAATCGAGAAGAGGTCTCTGTCCCCAAGCGACAAGGGGTCCCTGTCCCCAGGGGAGAAGGGGTCCGTCCCCAGGGGTGATGGGGTCTCTAATAGTGTCCTCCCATTGCAGTGTCCTCTGTACCTCTATAGCAGTGTCCTCTGTCCCCTGCACCCCCCTACTGTAGTATCCTCTGTCCCCTGCACGCCCCCACTGTACTGTCCTCTGTCTCCTGCACCCCCCCAGAGTAGTGTCCTCTGTCCCCTGCACCCCACCCCACAAACACACGCTGTGTAGGTAGAACTATCCTACCTTACACAGGTATACAGCGAGCAGAGCAGCAGAGATCAACATCACAGGGCTGGATGGGGGTGGGAACTGCTGAAGTTACATTTTCACATTAACAGGCTGGTGATTGGTTGCTAGGATCGCCCAGCAACCAATCACCTGCTGTTTAATGAAAAAGTAAACTCCAACATTTCCCGCCCCCTATCCAGCTCTGTGATAACGGCCGCTCGGCGCTAATGTCCACAGCCCGGGTGCCCGTGAATTAATCACGGGCACTAATGGCCCGGACATTCAGTGGTGGCTGAATATATAATGTGGCAGAGGGCTCATCCTAATGTCAAAGTCCCCATCAGATATATTGGGGTTGATTTGCTAAAACTGCAAAATCTGGTGCAGCTGTGCATGTTAGCCAATCAGCTTCTAACTTCAGCTTGTTCAAGTAATACTAAAGCTTTGTTTTTTGTTTTTTTTTCTCAAATAACAAACATGTCATACTTACCTGCTCTGTGTAATAGTTTTGCACAGAGCAGCCCCAATGCTCTTTTTTCGGGTCTCTCGCCAGCGCTCCTGGTTCCTCCCCCTAAAGTAGTGCCCCCCAGAGAAAGCTGCTTGCCCTGGAGGGCACCGCTGCACGCTCATTCCCAACAAATAGAGACACATTGAGCTGCGTCTCTGCCCCACCTCCCACTCTCTCCTCATTGGTTCATTGGCTGTGATTGACAGCAGTTGGAGCCAATGGACTCCCGCTGCTGTCTCAGCTAATGAGGAGGGAGAGTCCCCTTCCAGCCAAGGCTATCGTGAACATCAATGGATCGGATGGAGCTCAGTAAAGCTCGATTCACATGTATGCATGTTGCTTTTGAGCGTTTCTGCAGTGCATTTTGCTGTGCTTTCTGCGCTTTTTTACTGCGATTTTACCGCAATTTGCATTTTTATGCTTTTTTGGGGGAAAGTTTGTTGCAAAATCTCGGTAAAACGCGGTAAAAACACACTACATGCTTTCCTGCAGCTTCTCCATTGAAGTCTATTGAACCAAAAAAAGCATAAAAACAACGTTTTGCGTTTAAAAACCCTTTTTCCAAAAACGCAGAGGCACAAAAATGCATTGATGTTCCATAGGAACCCATGTTAAAGAATGTCCTGCATTTCTGCAAAAGGCAAAGAGCATGAAAAAACGCACTGGAGCCGTAAGGTTTGGGGGGGGGGGGGGGGCTGCATTTAGAAAGTTGTTTTGCCTTCATGCATAGAATGCATGAAGATAAAAAAAACCTTCAGCCTTTAGAACCACTTTAAGCTTTGAAAAAAATAAAACTGGAATCTGATTGGTTTCTATGCAGAGCTGCACCGGATTTAGCACTCTCCAGTTTTAGTAATTCAGCCACATAGTGTCCGCAGACCTCAGATCATCTCTACAGGTACAGCGTGGGCCTTCTCCAACAGTTCTTCCATCCACGAGCCATGGCATGCTGTGCATGTGCAACCTTTATTCCATCCATAGACACTCATGAGAAAACCTCCTACCTCCAGGCTAGTTGCAGGCTTGTGTGTAGTTTGTAGACATGTGAGATTCATTCTGCCTTGATTAGTTTTTCGGAAAAAAAAAAATTTCAGAGACTAAAGCCGCGTACACACGAACGGAATGACTGACAGAAAAAGTCTGACGGAAGCTTTTCATTGTCTATTCCGATCGTGTGTGTAGGCCTCATCTGACTTTTTTTTTTCGAAAATTCTGACGGACCTAGAAATGGAACATGTTCTAAATATTTCCGACTGAACAAATTCCTATCGGGAAAACCGCTCATCTGTATGCTGTTCCGGACGAACGAAAAACGACGCATGCTCTGAAGCAAGTATGAGACGGACGCTATTGGCTACTGGCTATTGAACTTCCTATTTCTAGTCCCATCGTAAGTGTTGTAGGTCACCGTATTCTTGACGGTCGGACTTTGGGTTGACCGTGTGTAAGCAAGACCGCTTGAATGGAATTCCGTCGGAGTTCTGTCGGAGAAACCTCCGGAGTTTATTCTGACGGCAAATCCGGTCGTGTGTATGAGGCATTAGATGTATCCGAATTACCAAAAGGACATTAAAACTAATGCCAACAAACTTGAAAAAAAATTGTAATGAAAATAACAAATGCATTTGTTTCCTACGTATCATTTGGATGACGTCACATAATGCAATAGTATTTTGGGTCTATGGGAAAATTAAGTTAAATTTTTGAATTTGTTCGCTAATTCAGATTCAGATAATCAATTGCCACTTGGATTCCAGATCGAACTGGTAGCAACAGGTCTCATCCCCTGTGACGATAGTTTGCAGAACGGATCGATCCTGGTCACATATGGTAATGAAATCTCCAGAGGTTTCCATCTGTTTTGCTTTCTGTTGGTCTGTCAGCTTGTGCGGCACAAACTGGGAAGAGATCTTCCGCTTACCCAAAACTTTGTGGACGTTGGTGAGCACCATGTCCTTACTAATGCCCAATTCCTCCACCGTCAATCGTAGAGTCAGTCGCCAATCTCATACCAGCATTTGTCGCACTCACTTGATCATGTTTGGGGTTCTGCTTGTTGACGGCCAACTTGAACGTGGCTCATCCTCAGTTGTTTCCTTCATGACACAAAAGCTTTTGAACCAGCCATAAACACATTTCCTACCCACGGCTTTCTTCCCGTACACTTGCACCAACATTTCATGCGTCTCCGTTACCGTTTTTCCCAATTTGTAGCAGAACTTCATTTGTTGCTCCATTGCACTGTGACCCTACCTCCATCACTGACTACGTTCAACTGCCCGCAGTGAGGTTACCCCTACGATCATGTGTACTCCAAGCTAGGTGGTGCTTCTCGACGTGTCTCTGGATAGCCATGTGCATGCGCTCGCAACTGGCCCATGTTGCCGTTGAGATATTGGACCATTCACCAAACTTTTTAGACACACCTTGTATGTAAAGTGCTGCATAAATTGACGGTGCTATATAAGTACATGTAAAAAATTTTAAAAAATAGTGCCAGCGGGGTACTTTCAAAAGGGGAGGTTAGGGACCTCTCTGTGCAGTATCGTTGCACAGAGCAGTTATTTATAACATCTTATTTTACCCCAAAAAAATGTGTCCTTTATTATTATTTAAGGTAACCTTTGCTTTTGTTTTGTTTTTTCATGGTACGCTCAGTTTGAATCGCTCAGGGTTTTGATAGGTTTAGTTAGCATGGCAACCCTATAAAGTTAAAGAAAAAGTTGTGATATTGCTGCCCAATAGTGAACAATCAATCAACTATTCAATCAATTGCAAAAGCAAAAAATAGTGACTTCCATAAATATTGGGTAACAATAAACTCTTGTGCTATAAAATTGCTACAAACAAACATTGATACATTGAAAAATACATAAACACATATGGTATTTATCGGCGTATAACACGCACAGGCGAATAACATGCCCCCTTATTTTAGGAAGGTAGTTTCAGAAAAAAAAAATTACATTTTAAATAAAGAACTTTGAACCAAAATAAGGGCCAGTACCCATCAATTCAGACTCACCATTGCCCATCAATTCAGCCTGATCAGTACCCCTCTGCAGCCTTGCCATTGCCCATTAATGCAGCCTGATCAGTACCCCCCTGCAGCCTTGCCATTGCCTATTAATGCAGCCTGATCAGTACCCCTCTGCAGCCTTGCCATTGCCTATTAATGCAGCCTGATCAGTACCCCTCTGCAGCCTTGCCATTGCCCATTAATGCAGCCTGATCAGTACCCCTCTGCAGCCTTGCCATTGCCCGCCCCCTGGACCGGCTCCTATGATAGACCAAACACTGGTCCAATGCCGTTCATGTTACGTCTATCCTAGAAGGGGGGACTTTGTATGACTGCGAACCCCGAGTAAACAGGAGATCCCGGCTCTGTATAATCCAGCGGCGCTTGCCCCTGCCTTCCCCTCCGAGGCAGCCAGGTATAATATCGGCGTATAGCACGCACACATGATTTGCCCCATATTTTCAGGGGGAAAAGTGTGTGTTATACGCCAATAAATACGGTATTAGGCAAATAAATAAAGTCCCAACAGTCCACACATAAATTGCTCTAGTGCATCTTCATATTTCAACATGTGCTCCACCATATAACCAGAGTTTTGAAAATACTCACTCATCTCAGGACAAGACCCTCAAAAGGGCCAACACAGCAAAATGGTAATTAATCCTGTACACCAGGATCCTCTGCTCACTTCCTCTGAGGATAGAACTTCCGCAACTGGGATGACTCCACAGAGCTCTCAGAATAATGGAAACCATCTCCAATAGTGCATTATCGTGGTTAAAATGCATAAGAGAATACCAACCAAGCTTAACCTCTTCAGCCCCGGAAGGTTTACCCCCCTTCATGACCAGACCATTTTTTGTAATACGGCACTGCATTACTTTAACTTACAATTACCCAAATAAAATTGATGTCCTTTTTTCCCTACAAATAGAGCTTTATTTTGGTGGTATTTGATCACCTCTGCGTTTTTACTTTTTTTTTTTGTTTTGTTTTTTTTTGCGCTATGAACAAAAAAAGACAGACAATTTTGAAAAAAAACAAACATTTTTTTACTTTATGCTATAAAACATGGACAGGAGTTTATTGTTACTCAATATTTATGGAAGTCACTATTTTTTGTTTTTTCAATTGATTGAATGATTGATTGACTGTTCATTATTGGGCAGCGCTATCACAACTTTTTACGTTACCAATTGCACTGTAAGTGATAGTCTAAACAGTGACTGTTTAGTGATAGCAGCAGCCTCACATTATATATGGGAATAAGTGGCAGCGCACAACATCTTTATTATTTTTTGACTCTATAAAGTTACCTCTTACCATCCAAATGTAAAAAGGGTTAAATATGGATATTTAGGATATGTCTTGATAAGCCACACTGATAATAAAACAAGCTACACAAACAATCCAGCATCGCACTTTTTGGCCTCATGCACACGGAACGTTTTGCCCTCTCTCCTAGACGTCTTTCTGCCTGGTAGCGGTGCTTTGGTAGAAAAAAACACTTGATGCTTGTAAACACATGTATTGCGTTTAGGTGTGGCTAGAGCTTGGGCCTTAATTAATTTCATTGGCCACAATAATAAGTTATTCTGACCATTGAAATAAATTATTGCTCAAGAGCTAAACGTACCTTTCAAATAACACGTGTTTAGACGCATTTGAACGTTTTTTTCTGCTCCTGGATGCACTGGCGTTTTTTTTTTTTTTTTGGGGGGGGGGGGGGGGTTGCCTCTAAATGTCCCTGTCTGTAAACTGACACATAGGCTAAAATGCTGGGGCGTTAAGAGACAGAAAAAACAACGCCAGATGCCCCTAACTGCCATGTTAACCTCTTTAGGACCACCAGCCTGCATTGTACTGCAAACAGGCAGCCTGTACGGGTTCATTTTGGCCACTATATAGCACAACACCCCCCACCCCATGATTTTGTCAGCAGGTCCCGGCCAATGATAGATGGCTGAGGCCTGCTGATCACAGTCCTGTGTTGATTTTTTTTTACCAAAGACAGGATACATTTTGGCCAAATTTGTGCATGACCGCGCAATTACCAGTTAAAGTAGCGCAGTGCTGAATAGCAAAAAAATGGCCTGGTCATGAACGGGGTAAAACCTTTCCGGAGCTAAAGAATGTGCAGTGTGCATGAGTCCTTTCTTGCAAAAAAAAGTTTGATAACGACCACTATTTGGAAGACATCATAGTAACATAATAGAATGCATTATAAATACTACAGTATATCTTCCATCATTTCCCTATTGTCATATCTAATTCTTCATCGCAATGCTCACAAGTTTAACAGACATATTTATTATTATTATTATTATTATTATACAGGCTTTATATAACACCAACAGTTTGCGCAGCGCTTTACCAAATAAATTCTTTGGGAACGTCGATAAAGAGTTAACCAGTGCGAGAAACAGACAATCTGTTGCCATTAAGCCAGTGAGAGTAATGAAATTTCATTTAATTTGTCAGGAGGAAAGTGCTAATGTTAAAAGGCATTTAATAAAAAGCCTTTTTTTTTTTTTTTTTTTAAAGGAAGCCTTTAAGTAATTACTTCAAGTGTCTTCGGCCCTCTCACTGGAATATTTACTTTACTGTCTTGCAGTGCCAAAGTGTAATTAAATTAGCACCGCATTTACATTCCATTTTTCTTTAAAAGTGTGACTTTATTAACAATTACTGTAAATTTTTGATGCATCTAATCGCGTGTTTGGTGCAATTTAAATGCTCCTTGTAAATTCCACCAAACTTAAGACGTAAAGTTGCCGAGGCAGCAGATATGGGAATGTATTGAAGAGCTGCCATCCTGCATTAGGCAGAGAGAGCCCCCCCCCCCCCCCCCCCCCGGCTGATAGTTATGGACCGCCAGACAGTCCCATAAGGCTCTCTGGCTACAGCTATTTCACTGGCAGATAGGAAAAGGAGAAGAGGGCATAATGAAAAGAATTGATCCTGCAGCCACTTGGATCCCTTATCGCTTTGTGCCAGTCCCAATAAGATTAGTGCATGTTCACCACCGCACAAAAAAAAAAAAGAAAGATGGGTCAGGAAAAAGGAACTGGTTTGGCTTGGCTTCTTTCGGTATGTGTTAACTTCAATATATCGCATTGTGACATAATAGAGAGGTGCAGATCCTGATAAGTAAATAATCACAAAGGCATTTCATTTAAGGCTGGGTTCACACTATCTTCGCATGCGGCTCCCAGCAGGGGTCCGGTGCGTCTCCGTTCACCGTTTCAGGTCCGATTTATGCCCAAATTTTTGGCTGAATTAGGACCTGAAACAGACCAAAAGACGCACAGGGCTTCTGTGCAAATTCGCACCGGAGCCGCAGCGGAGATATGTGAACCTGCTCCATAGACAGCCAGTCAAAATCTCCTGCTATTGCGAATTGTATGCGGGGAATAGTGTGAACACGCTGATTGGCTCCCGCTGTGTCCAACTGGTACCAGGTACGCGATCTGGTGCAGAGCAGCCGCCCTTAAGCGTTTAAGGTTTGACAGTAGATTAACCACTTAAGGACCGAGCCTCTTTCTGAGATCTGGTGTTTACAAGTTTGCTAGAAAATTACTTAGAATCCCCAAACATTATACTTTTTTTTTCCTAACACCCTAGAGAATAAAATGGCGGTCGTTGTTTTCTGTCACACCATATTTGCATAGCGATCTTACCAGCGCACTTTTTTTGGAAAAAATACACTTGTTTGAATTAAAAAATAAGACAACAGTAGAGTTAGCCCAATTTTTTTTATTATGTGAAAGATAATGTTCCGCCGAGTAAATTGATACCCAACATGTCACGCTTCAAAATTGCGTCCGCTCGTGGAATGGCGACAAACTTTTACCCTTAAAAATCTCCATAGGCGACGTTTAAAAAATTCTACAGGTTGCATGTTTTAAATTACAGAGGAGTTCTAGGGCTAGAATTATTGCTCTCACTCTATCGATCACGGCGATACCTCACATGTGTGGTTTGAACACCGTTTTCATATGCGGGCGTTGCTCACGTATGCTTTCGCTTCTGCACGCAAGCTCGTTTTAGGACAGGGCGCGTTTAAAAAAACACATTTAAATTTTTTTTATTATTATTTATTTTACCTTTTATTTTTTATTTTTACACTTTTTTTTTTTTTAATGTTTCACTTTTATTCCTATTACAAGGAATGTACACATCCCTTGTAATAGAAAAAAAGCATGACAAGACCCCTTAAATATGAGGTCTGGGGTCAAAAAGACATCAGATCTCTTATTTACACTAAAATACAATAAAGAAAAAAAATTCATTTAAAAAAAATACAAAAAATAAATAAATGGGCCTTTAAGAGTTATGGGCGGAAGTGACGTTTTGACGACGCTCCCACCCTGCATTGATATGGAGACGGGTGGGGGCCATCTTCCCCTCACTCATCTCCATGTCACACAAGAGAGAAGATCTGATCGACCTCCGTCGCTGCTGACAGCTCTGGTCCGGCCGCCACTGACAGCTCCGGCCCTCTCCCGCCGCCGATAAAAGTGAAAAAAATTTAATCATTTTTTTTTTAAAAATTTTTTAACACACTGTGAGCAGAGCATTTTTATGTTACCATAGTAACATTATACTGCTCTGGGAAAGTGATCAGCATTTTTTTTTACACATTTTGTTTGCTTATAGCAGTGCATTACATTGCTACAGTATAAGCAAACATTTTACTGAATGAAACAGATTCATTCAGTCTGTTTTGTTGTGATTGGCTGTAATTGGTCAAAACTAATCACATTCTAAAAATGGGCTGTGATTGGCCCTGTCCGTACCATGTGATCAAATTGACCAATCACAGCTAGCAACACAGTTATACACAGTTTTGTTCATGGATAGAAAACTGGTTACAGGGGCGTGTCCAAATGAGCGGTGATAAATAGCATGTACTCAGACTGGTGTGGAGTGCATACTTACCAACTGTCCCGAATTTCCGGGATTTAGACTCTTTTCCCGATTTTATTACTTCCCGGGAAATGTCCAGAGAAATCAGTTTTTTCCCGATTTTTCCACCGCCGCCTGCAGCTAGAGGTCCGCCATTTTTTTTAAGAATACCAGAAAAAGTGAAGTGGAGCTGGGTGGCTACAATAGAAACGGAGCTGCTGTGGCACTGCCCACCCCCCGCTCCACCCCGCTCCATCCCACTCCGCCCACCCCGCCTCACTCCGGGGGGTGGGCTGTGGTTCTATTGTAACCATAGGTGTACGCAGCCTATCGCATTAGGGTGTGCACCAAATCTCAAACGCACATGCGAGTGTGTGTGTATGTATGTATGTATATATACACACACACACACACACACACATACACTGTATATATTCTTATAAATAAATATGAGCAAACGTTTTATAATGTAAGAAAGGTCTTTCCCATCTCCCTGCCGGCACAGTGAAAGAAAAGTGCAAAATGTGGAAGGTAAGAGAGTGGGCACTATGTACATGAAAGGAGTAAGGGAGGTATGAGTGGGAGGTATGAGAGTGAGCAGTATGTACAGGAGAAGAGTGTGGGAGGTATGAGTGGGAGGTATGAGAGTGAGCACTATGTACAGGAGAGGAGTGTGGGAGGTATGACAATGGGCACTATGTACAGGAGAGGAGTGTGGGGGGTATGAGAGTGAGCAATATGTACAGGAGAGGAGTGTGGGAGGTATGAGAGTAAGCAGTATGTACAGGAGAGGAGTGTGGGAGGTATACAATGGGCACTATGTACAGGAGAGGAGTGTGGGGGACTATGAGAGTGAGCAGTATGTACAGGAGAGGAGGTATGAGAGTGAGCAGTATGTACAGGAGAGGGGTGTGGGAGGTATGACAATGGGCACTATGTACAAGAGAGGAGTGTGGGGGGTATGACAGTAGGCACTATGTACAGGAGAGGAGTGTGGAGGGTATGAGAGTGAGCAGTATGTACAGGAGAGGAGTGTGGGGGGTATGAGAGTGAGCAGTATGTACAGGAGAGGAGTGTGGGGGGTATGAGAGTGAGCAGTATGTACAGGAGAGGAGTGTGGGAAGTATGACAATGGGCACTATGTACAGGAGAGGAGTGTGGGGGGTATGACAGTGGGCACTATGCTCAGGAGAGGAGTGTGGGGGGGTATGAGAGTGAGCAGTATGTACAGGAGAGGAGTGTGGAGGATAAGACAGTGGGCACTATGCTCAGGAGAGGAGTGTGGGGGGGTATGAGAGTGAGCAGTATTTACAGGAGAGGAGTGTGGGGAGTATGAGAGTGAGCAGTATGTACAGGAGAGGAGTGTGGGAGGTATGAGAGTGAGCAGTATGTACAGGAGAGGAGTGTGGGAGGTATGAGAGTGAGCAGTATGTACAGGAGAGGAGTGTGGGAGGTATGAGAGTGAGCAGTATGTACAGGAGAGGAGTGTGGGAGGTATGAGAGTGAGCAGTATGTACAGGAGAGGAGTGTGGGAGGTATGAGAGTGAGCAGTATGTACAGGAGAGGAGTGTGGGAGGTATGAGAGTGAGCAGTATGTACAGGAGAGGAGTGTGGGAGGTATGAGAGTGAGCAGTATGTACAGGAGAGGAGTGTGGGAGGTATGAGAGTGAGCAGTATGTACAGGAGAGGAGTGTGGGAGGTATGAGAGTGAGCAGTATGTACAGGAGAGGAGTGTGGGAGGTATGAGAGTGAGCAGTATGTACAGGAGAGGAGTGTGGGAGGTATGAGAGTGAGCAGTATGTACAGGAGAGGAGTGTGGGAGGTATGAGAGTGAGCAGTATGTACAGGAGAGGAGTGTGGGAGGTATGAGAGTGAGCAGTATGTACAGGAGAGGAGTGTGGGAGGTATGAGAGTGAGCAGTATGTACAGGAGAGGAGTGTGGGAGGTATGAGAGTGAGCAGTATGTACAGGAGAGGAGTGTGGGAGGTATGAGAGTGAGCAGTATGTACAGGAGAGGAGTGTGGGAGGTATGAGAGTGAGCAGTATGTACAGGAGAGGAGTGTGGGAGGTATGAGAGTGAGCAGTATGTACAGGAGAGGAGTGTGGGAGGTATGAGAGTGAGCAGTATGTACAGGAGAGGAGTGTGGGAGGTATGAGAGTGAGCAGTATGTACAGGAGAGGAGTGTGGGAGGTATGAGAGTGAGCAGTATGTACAGGAGAGGAGTGTGGGAGGTATGAGAGTGAGCAGTATTTACAGGAGAGGAGTGTGGGAGGTATGAGAGTGAGCAGTATTTACAGGAGAGGAGTGTGGGAGGTATGAGAGTGAGCAGTATGTACAGGAGAGGAGTGTGGGAGGTATGAGAGTGAGCAGTATTTACAGGAGAGGAGTGTGGGAGGTGTGACAGTGGGCACTATGTACAGGAGAGGAGTGTGGGAGGTATGACAGTGAGCACTATGTACAGGAGAGGAGTGTGGGAGGTATGACAGTGAGCACTATGTACAGGAGAGGAGTGTGGGAGGTATGACAGTGGGCACTATGTACAGGAGAGGAGTGTGGGAGGTATGAGAGTGAAAGCAGTCTGTGTATGTGGTTTCCAGATCATGCGAAGTTAATGTATATCCATTCAATTTAACCCTGTATTGATCCAAACTGTAAAATCCAAAGTGTAAATTCACCGTAAAAAAACGAAACACTCTAAGGCTAAGTTCACATCTATGTGCGTGGGTAACGTAACGCATGCAAAATTGCATGCCTTCCCAACATGCAAAGAAATGTGCTGCCCTTATCCAGATGTGCAGCAGTGCCATCGTTTGTTATTGGCATCGCCATGCATCTGCAAGCATGTGGACCAAACTACAGGGTGCCGCACACTTTTGGAAAAGATTCAGGACTTCTTTTCCATGTTTGTGCGTAGGGCAGCCCATTGAAGTTAATGGGCTGCCCTACCCGTAATGCAAGAAAACCATGCCTGTGCGTGCGTAAAAAAAGCCTAAGGGCCCTTTCACACTGGAGCGGTTTGCAGGCGCTATTGCGCTAATAATAGCGCCTGCAAACCGACCCGAAAGTGCCGCTGCTGTTTCTCCAGTGTGGAAGCCCTCGGGGCTTTCACACTGGAGCGATGCGCTAGCAGGACGGGAAAAAAAGTCCTGCTAGCAGCATCTTTGGAGCGGTGAAGGAGCGGAGTATATACCGCTCCTTCACTGCTCCTGCCTATTGAAATCAATAGGGCAGCGCGGCTATACCGCCGGCAAAGCGCCTCTGCAGAGGCGCTTTGCGGTGGTTATTAACCCTTTCTCGGCTGCTAGCGGGGTTTAAAACCGCCCCGCTAGCGGCCGAATACCGACGGTAAAGCGCCACTTACAATAGCGGCGCTTTACCGCCTCTGCCCCAGTGTGAAAGGGCCCTAACTGAGTAGATGCAAAATAACAATTCTCAATAAAAAAAAATATTATTCTCTAAATAATCAGTGTTCATACAATTGCACTACCATGTAAATAACTGTGAACACTGTGCTCTGCTCTGATTATTGAGGACAGGTAACTTGTATAGAGAGTGTTTAGTTTATGTGGGGAATTTACATGTTGTACAGAGTTTGGAGAACACTGGGTTAAATTGAATGGTTATAAAGTTTCTTCAGATTATCTGGACATACACAGAGTGTGGGGGTTGTTTATATAGTGATAAGTGCCAGCATCTAAGATATCTGTTAGCTGTGAGCAAGGCTGAAGACTCAGCCAACTCCCCCATACACACTCTGCTCTTCCGATCCTCCTATTAGCTTAATCTTTCTCATCACACTGCAAACAAATCCTCCTGAATAGTTCTGATGTGAAACTGCAGCTTACCTCTCCAAATTGACTTTTCTTAGAACATGAGCTCAGCTCACCCCCTTCCCTGCAGTGTCAGCAGCACCTGGCACTAGCAGTGCCCCCCCCCTCCCCACCACGTTCTCTGGGCAGACAGCACTGGAGATGGGGGAGGATCTAAGTGAATGAGGGCACAGATTGAACATATATAAGACTTGGGGGAGATAGAAAAACATTGGAAGCTTCTAAATGCAATCACTACCTGGATCCAGCAGACTGCAGCCACTTGTCTGCCGCTCTCAGGCTCTGCTAGTCCACTGCTTCTAGGGAGAGAGAGGCTGGAGGGGGGGCGGAGTGCAGATGTAGATCACTCCGCCGGCTACTGTGAGGACCTGCAGCCGGAACTATAGAAGCTGCATCGGAAAATGCGGCTGGCTTACTCCGCAGCTGAGGTCCTAGTTCCCTGCTCAATCACCTCCCACTCGCAGCACAGCTGTTTTTACTGGCCCCAGTGGTGGTGACTGAAGTTACACAGGGATAGGACAGATGTTGCAGGCATTTAGCACTGACAAAACTTGTTGAAACACAGACAGGGCTGAATGATTAGGGTGTGCCTGGGCACACCCGGCACACCCCGTGGGCACGCCTATGATTGTAACCACGCGGCTGGCAGAGACACTATTTTGTTCCCCCTTGTACTTTTGTAGTGGCGACAGAGACACCGCTGGGGACACCTGATGTAAGGGGGGGCTCCACTGGGGACATCTGATGTAAGGGGGGGCTCCGCTTTGGACATCTGATGTAAGGGGGGCTCTGCTGGGACATCTGATGTAAGGGGGGCTCCGCTGGAACATCTGATGTAAGGGGGAGCTCCGCTGGGACATCTGATGTAAGGGGGCTCCGCTGGGGACATCTGATGTAAGGGGGGCTCCGCTGGGGACATCTCATGTAAGGGGGGCTCCGCTGGGACATCTGATGTAAGGGGGGCTCTGCTTTGGACATCTGATGTAAGGGGGGCACCGCTGGGACATCTGATGTAAGGGGGGGGGCTCCGCTGGGACATCTGATGTAAGGGGGGCTCTGCTGGGACATCTGATGTAAGGGGGTCTCCGCTGGGACATCTGATGTAAGGGGGGCTCCGCTTTGGACATCTGATGTAAGGGGGGCTCCGCTAGGGAACATCTGATGTAAGGGGGGCTCCACTGGGGACATCTGATGTAAGGGGGGCTCCACTTTGGACATCTGATGTAAGGGGGGCTCCGCTGGGACATCTGATGTAAGGGGGGCTCCGCTGGGGACATCTGATGTAAGGGGGGCTCTGCTGGGGACACCTGATGTAAGGGGGGCTCAGCTGGAGACACCTGATGTAAGGTCAGACTGTGCTGGGGGCACCTGATGCAAGGACAGACTCTGCTGGGGGCACCTGATGTAAGGACAGACTCTACTGGTGGCACCTGATGCAAGGACGGACTCTGCTGGGGGCACCTGATGGCATCTGGTGGCAGGTGACACGCTCAGGGGTCCCACTGATTCTGGATTATGGTGAGTTGAATGATTTCATTCTATATTACAGTGTAATAATAGTAATAATGCACTTCAATCATCCTGACACCACAACAACCATGGTGCAGGGATGATTGAACCGATAACACCAGGTGTTTGGAGTATCTTTATCTGCTGCTTTGTTAAAATCTGGAATATACATTTCTATTGTGCTGTAGGATCTGGGGCTGCTGTCCCTCCATTCCTCTTTCCTTCCTTCTCTCTCCTTCCCTCCTTCTTTCTCTCTCCCTCCCTCTCTCCCTCTTTCCCTCCCTCCCTCTTTTCCCCTTTCTTTCTCTATCTCTCATTCATCTCAGACTCTAACCACACCCCCATGTAAACCACGCCCATATAAGCCATGCCCACTATTCATGTAAACCACGGCCATCCTATGGCGCGGCGCGCTGCACTTTTCTTTCTTTCCTATGGCACACCTACAAACGCATGCCCCACCCCCTAATTATAATAAGACTCCGCCTACAGCCACAAAAGTGTCCCTATAAATGTTTTTACAATGTTGGCAACTATGGGAGTGATAAGTGGGGTACCCCAGGGCTCTGTCCTGGGACCAATTCTGTTTAATCTATTCATAAATAATATAGAGGTTGGTATAAATAGATCAATCTCAGTGTTTGCTGATGACACAAAAAAAAGTAGGGCAATAACTTCACAGCAGGATATAGAAACTTTACAAGAAGACCTAAATAAAATAATGGAGTGGTCAACTGCTAGATGGCAAATGAGGTTTAGGCTGGGTTCACACTAGTGAGAATTGGATGGATATCCCCGCATCCAATTCGCACAGCAGGAGATTGTGACCGTCTCTCTATGGAGCCGGTTTACATATCTCCGCATGGGCTCAGGTGTGATTTGCACAGGATCCTTGTGCGTCTTTTGGTCTGTTTCAGATCCGAATTAAGCCAAAAATTTGGAAACGGTGAACGAGGACGCACCGGACTCCTGCTGTGAGCCTCTGCCTGCTCATATGTAAACCCAGCCTTAAAGGGATCTTGTTTTTTTTTTTGTTTTTTTTAAATGACAAACATGTCTATACTTACCTCCTCTGTGTAGTTGGTTTTGCACAGAGCAGCCCCGATCCTCCTCTTCTCAGGTCCCTCTTTGCTGCTCTTGGCCCCTCCCTCCTATCGAGTGCCCCCCCCAGTCAGCAGCTTCCTATCCCATTCAGACACGGAGCTCTGACCTATCTCTCCCTTAATGGCTGACTGATTTGATTGACAGCCACGGGAGCCAATGGCACTGCTGCTGTGTCTCAGCCAATCAGGAAGAGTGTCCCGGATGGATTAGACATTTGTGGACATCGCTGGAGAGAGATGGGGCTCAGGTAAATAATTAGGGGTGCTGGGGGGAGGGGGGCTGCTACTCACAGAAGGTTTTTTTAAAATCTTTTTTTTATCATTCTATGCATTTTTTATCTTAATGCATAGAATGCGCCGGGCGCATGGATTACAGCAGCCAGTTTTTTTTTTTGAAGCACCTGATTAGAGCCAGAGGCTCTAAAAAGCTTCAATATAGGGTGGGCTCGGGTCGCAGAAAATGTGCTCCAACTCCCCCAGGTGTGTTACAACAGCGAATAAATATTCGCTGTTGAAACACTGATCGCTTTTGAAACACTGATCCTCAATCCAGCCAATCAGAAGCTGGTATGAGACCCATTTTTTGATTAACCGAAAAGAGAAGACTCCCGATTGGCCGTCGACGAGGACGGAGGAAACAGAAGCCGCCAACGCCGTAATGACCCAAGAAGAGCAGGAGAACGGGAGGCCACCGCACCCGAGCAGGGGAAGCCGCCGGTGATGAGGTAAGTGCTACCGACTGACGGAGCATGCGGGGGGGGGGGGGCATACTGTTTGCTGCCCCCCCCCCCCCCCAAAAAAAATTCCACCGGCCGCCACTGGTAGAAAGAAACAGGGCCACATAATGAGACTTGAGGAGAAGCTGCATAAAGTTTTTTTTCACTGTCAGGGCAGTAAGGGCAGTGGTGTCAGCAGGAAGTATTGATAGTTTTAAAAGATAGATTATCGACATGAACGCACATACACAAGTGCACAGGTTGAACTGGATGGACTAGGGTCTTTATTTAACCCTACCAACTATGAAACTATGAATAAAACCTGGAAGCTGATTGGTTTCTATGTAGAGCTGCACCGGATTTTGCACTCTCCAGTTTTGGTAAATCCTCTCCTAGATGTATCTATTGCTCTCTGCTGAAATAAATGGGTTAATTTAGGCAGTCTGTTCACTCTTCAAGGGAATTTACCCTTAGCTTAGTGAATGTGGTGAAGCTCTGCTGACTTCCATCGTCCAAACGTGTACAAGCAAAATAATTTTTTTTTTTGTTAACCAGTTCCCCTCTGGAGCAGGTCTCTCCAAACTATTACCATTACCATTGGGCTTGACTGGGCTCAAGCCCGTGGGCCTCGGCCAATAAGGGGCCCCACGGGCCCCACCCGTTTCGAAAGCCGCTGAGAGCGGCCGAAAGCTGCCGAGAGCCGCCGAAAGCCGCCGAGAGCAATTGAACGCCGACGAGATACACAGGACATCCGGCTCTGTATCTTGGCGGCACCATTTTTAAGCTGAAAGGCTGCAATGACAAGGCAGCAATAACACTGGGGCAAGGCTACACTGACACTAACAAGGCTGCAATGACACTGACAATGCTGCATTAATGGGCTTAAATGTAAGTTTTTTTCCTTAAACTTCCCTCCTAAACTTGGGGTGCGTGTTATACGCCGATAAATACGATAGTTATCATTTTATCCATTTTTATTGCTTTTATTAATCGTGGACCCAGGACAAATACCAGTACAGTATCCCCCACTTATACGCTTATATATTATCTACTTTTGTGAGTAGCCATTTGGCTGTTTTGTCTTGTCCAATTAAACAGAAGTTCCTTAATACTGCACTGAGTCTGGGGCACCTTGTCCTTTTCTATTTCTGTTTTATAGAGCTGTGCATATGTATAGAAGGCAGGGCTTTTTTTCAGCAGGAAATAGGGGGGAACTCAGTTCCAACACCTCTGGCTCAGGTCTTCTGCTCCCTGCTCACCACTATCACTTGGTAACACTGAAGTCCAGCTTTTGCGATTACAAGTGATAGTTCATCTCCCAGTAGCTCCCACAGGTCAGATCTCCTGCGCAGATCCCACTAAGTTCCGGACAGGGACAAGGGAGATACAGAACAGGTGCCCAGGGTTCAGTGCAGTCATGGGCAGGAGAGGGTGTGTGGTAGGCTGCACCCTCTGCGGTCTCCATTTTTTCCCTGGTGACCAGTTGTTGATGCTCCTACTGCATAATCTCCCTTGCAAGTGACTGTAGTATAGTATATTGGGAGGTACTACAGCCAGATAGGTGTTTCAGCTTAATATTACAACAAAGGTAAGATATATGACAGATGGTGGAGCTTTTAAGGAGGGGGGAGAAAATGAGGGCAGTGGAGGGAGGGTGTTGTATACAGAGGGAAGAGCTACTATTTGATGCCATTTGGCAGGTATGTGAGTGTGGCGGGCATGGTTGAGTTCCTGCACCTATTCTCTGAGAAAAAAAGCTCTGATAGAAGGTAGGGCCCGAAAGTGATTCAAGCCCAGGGGCCTCCACCTCCCTAAGTCCTGCCCTGGCCCACAGGCCTAATCTGGCCTTCTGCACAATTTTATCAGGCCCTCAGATGTAAGAGGGACCTCTGATGGGGACTATCATATGAGGGGGATTACAATGTAAGAGGGATTCTGATGGGGACCCTGATATAAGGGGGACTATAATGAGAACTCTGATGTAATGGGGGGCCTTGATGTAAAGGTGAACTCTGATGGGGCCTTGATGCAAAGAAGGATTCAGATGGGGACCTTTGATGTAAGGAGGACTCTGATATAAAAGGGGGTTCTGATGGGGACTCGGATGTAAGGAGGCTCTGATGGGACCCAGATGTAAAGCGGGGGCCCTGATTTAAAGAGGAATTCTGCTAGGAGCCTTGATGTAAGAGGGAAAATGATTTTAAAAGGGAGCTCTGATTGGGGCCCTATTAAAAGGGGGACTCTGATATAAATTGGGGTTCTGATGAGGACTCTGATGTAATGAGGACCTTGATGTAAAGGGGAGTTCTGATGGGATCCTGATGTAAAGGTGCTCTCTGATTGGGCCCTGATGTAAGGGGGGACCCTGATGTAAAGAGGGATTCTCATGGGGATGTAAGGGGCTCTGATGGGGCCCTGATGTAAACGGGGGTTCTGATGGGGCACTGATGTAAAGGGGGACCCTGATGTAAAGAGGGCTTCTGATGGGCACCTTGATGTAAGGGGTGCTCTGATATAAAAGGGTGCTCTGAGGGGGGCCCTAATGTAAAGAGCAATTCTGATGGGGATCCAGATAATAAGGGGGCTCTGATTGGGCCTTGATGTAAGGGGCTCTCATGGGGCTCTTGATGTAAGGGGGGGCCTTAATGTAAAGAGGGCTTCTTATTTGAACCTTGATGTAAGGGGGACACTGATATAAAAGGAAGAATCCTAATGCAAAGAGGGATTCTGATTTGGACGCTATTGTTGGGGCCTTGATGTAAGGGGGCTCTGATGGGGACCTTCACGTAAAGGGGACCCTGAAGTAAAGAGGGCTTCTGAAGGGAACCTTGATGTAAGAGGGTCTCTGGTATAAAACGGAATTCTAAAGGGGACCCTATTGTAAAGAGGGATTCTGATGGGGATCCAGATATAAGGAGGTTCTGATAAGGACTCTGATGTAGGGGGGCTCTGATGGGGACTCTGATGTAAGTGGGCTCTGGTGGGACTCTGATGTAAGGAGGGGAAACTGGTGGGGACTCTAATCTTAGGATCAGTGGCGTCTGGTGCTCCATTTTTTTGGGGGGGCAGCAAACAAACCCCCCGCCCGCTCACCCGCCCACTTGCCCACCAGCCTGCCAGCCTCACACCCACCCCACCGAGGTCGTGGGTGGCTTCAGAAGCTTTCCTGGCTAATCCGGTCGCTTCTCCTCAAGGCCAATCCAGTCTTAGGATCTGCTTCCTGTCCTGATTGGCCAGAAGGAGAAGCAGGAAGACAATAGCGAATGTTGATTTGGTAATGTCACAAGTGGATGGGCTCGGGCGCAGCGCTCTGTGCCCCGAGCACAACCTTTTTGAAGCCAATTAGAGCCTCCAGCTCTAATCATGTGCTTCCAAACAAAAACAAAAAAAAAAACCTTGTAGAGATCTATATGTCCGGGTGCCCTGCATGGAGATTAGGGTCCGGTGCATTGAGATTAAGGGGGCGGTGCCCCTTATGGACCGGCCGCCACTGGTTAGAATGGACTTTGATGTGAGGGGGGACTCTAATGGGCTCAAGTTAATTTGAAATTTCTTTGCCTTGATTTACTGATTTTTTACTCTGTTGTTCTAAATCATATGCTGATTACAAAAAATAAAAAATCAAGTAAAACGTATTCATTCATTTATCTTAGATTTGTTGATTTAAAAAAAAAAAAAATTTTCAGGACGTGAATATTTGTAAAATATACAATGGGAACCTTGTACTAAAAAAATGTAGGGACACCTGTTCTAGGGCAATTTTTTTTATTTTTTGCGCAAATATTATATCTGTATTTTTGATTAGAATTTTGGAGTTCAGCTTTAATAATAACAAAGTTGCAAGATTTTACAGAGAGAAACCTTAAATCAGTAATTAAAATCAAGTTAGGTGCAGGAATGTACCTTCTCTTATGCTTTTAAGGTCCCTGAGACCTCCTAAATTCTAGTGCACTTTACAGTGGCCTTCCCAATTAGTTCTGCCCCCTATGTCCAGATCTTGGATATTGAACATAATTGGTGGTCTTGATAACCAATAGCTGGGCAGAGGAGGTGGCAGTGTACAATTGTATACACATGCTATCCCGTAGCCACACATCAAATAACTAGCTGCTGTAGTGGGTTATCTATATAATGACCATGAACATTAAATTCCCATATATACAGTACAGTGCACAAAGAGCACAATGTCAAAAAATTAAACAGCATATTAAAACATATTAAAGTGCTTCATGTCCCAAAAAGTGCTGCGTGCTTCACAACCTTAAGTGTCCAATCCAGTCTATATACAGTGTTATGCTCATAACATACCACATGTATTGTACTTCTCCAATCCTCTTCATCCAATAACCACCTGGATCACCTCCACTCACACAAAGCACTCATCAGATATAATGACCTTTTACACCCTGGGCCAAATTACACCTAATATCCAGTAGGGGTTTCCACCACTCCTTCCACTACTTTCTTTCAACTAGGGGTTTGCGCTTCACTCCTTCATCTCCTAGATGCCATAGACCTGATTGGCCCTTCATTAAAGGGGGTTGCTTTACCACTTAAACACTGCTTCTTTATAAACCACTCATATCCAGATCACAAAGAAAAACAATAAAAGAATGCCATAGTGTAAAACAGTTTCTTTATTTTAAAAACTTTAAAGCTCATTTCAAATCTCACTCACATAAATTTTGCTGTTCGCGAGCACCCGGGTATTGCGCTTGTTGCTGTACAGTACTGGCTTTACCATGCAGCCCGGTGCAAGCACAATCCCTGTGCAGGATGACCTCACATAACTCCACCCAGATGCGTTTCGTCACTCTGACCTCTTCAGGGAGCAATTGTCAGTGCACTCTACGGTGGCTGGCCCATTTAGTTCTGCCTGCTATGCCCAGATCTTGGTTATTGCACATGGTTGGTGGTCTTGATAACCACTATCTATACAGAGGAGGTGGCAAGCCATTGAATTTAAGAAGGAAGGTCGATATTAGCATATTGCAGTGCCCATGTTTCGAATGCACCCTAAAGCACATCAGATGGTACATTTGAGCACCTGAGAGTGTCTGCTTTTCCATTCTATTACACAGATGGCCAAGGTGGCCTGGCAACCTCCTGACTGCCCAGCTGCAATTTAACTCGGTCAATAGTCAGTACACATCACCAACGTTGTGGCAAAGGTGTAGAGGTTGTACTGCTGCCAAATTCCTTCTCTTCCCTCCTCCTCCGTCCTCCTCCTTGGCCAATAGGATGGCTTCTCGATTCGGCCAGTCGGGAAACAGGTCTCAGGACCTGCTTCCTGATTGGCCAGGAGGAGAATCAGTGTGACAATAGCAAATATTCATTTGCTATTGTCACACAACTGGTTGGGCTCAGGGTGCAGTGCCCTGTGCTCCAAGTCCACCCTTTTTTGAAGCCTATTAGAGCCTCTGGTTCTAATCACGTGCTTCAAAAAAAAAAACATTGAAATCCATGCTTCCATGCTTCCAGCCCCCCGCATGTAGATTACGGGGCCAGACGCATGGATAGGGGGGAGGCGCCCCTGTGCCCCTAATGGATGGACTGCCACTGCAGCTGTTAAGTGGATCTAGCAAAGCACTCAGCCAGATCAAAGTAAAAGCCCTTTACAGGCAGGGACCCCAGGACTCTCTAATTGTGTAGCAAAGTCCGGTGTCCAGCCTACATCCCTGTGGCTACTGATCCCAGCACAATCTCTTCAAGCACTGCCAGCCTGCCTGTCTGCAGCTGCCCCTTTCACTAGCCCTCATGGATAATTCTCCTTAGTCCTCCCAGACTGACACCACAGTCCTCCCAGACTGCATACTCACCAGCCCACCCGGCTGACTTCTCCTGGAGAACACCTGGACATGCTGACTCTCTCCCGGTGTTCTCACAGTAGCTCCCTTGCATCCAGGAAGGATATCTTCCATGTGTTGTAGAGGGTCCCTACAGCACCAGAGCATCAGGCCCGAGGTCACACCCCCCAACAGACTAGGGGGCACCCTCAAGGACCACCAACAGCCTCCTTAGCACTCCACCCGACTGCCCCTGCTGGCATGACCCCAAAATATTTAAGAGACATCTGCCTCCTGCCAGCCCACTTTGCTGGGGCCCTCATCAATACTCCAAGCAGCTCCTCCTAGACTCCACTCTTGACTACTGGAGGATTCTCCAAGGTTCCAGAGAGAAGAGGGGGTTACTATAGGTGCTGCTTGATGAGTCATCCAGTCTCCCTGAGTCACTCATCCCTGACCCAGATTCAATGATTCAACGCAGGCCTGGTTCTCAGCCAGGGCAATTTACCTTAACAACTATGTACGCTAGCACCTAACTAGAAGGTGCTACCCGAGTGACTGCTAAGTGTAGGATTCTATAAGCTTGCACATCATGACCAGGGGGGGAGACGCCATTTGGTATCTTTGCCCTGAGCACTGGATGACATTGTCCCAGAACAGGAGGCAGTGCACTAGGCTTTTGATGGTTCACCTTTCAATGGTGCACCTTTGTTTTTCAGAGATCAGATGCACTTAAAAACAAAGGTTCACTGTAAACAGGTTCATTTTACCGACAGCATCCCGAAGCAAGGCAAGCATGCCTATCATGTGTGCCTATTGTAGAATCCAGATTTTACAATGCAATGGGATGATGAATCTGTCAGCTAGGACTGAATGGATCCATGAATAAATGAGGCCATAGCTTGGGTTTAACCCCTTGCATCAATCCAATGCAAACCTAAAACACTCATAAAACAACCCTATGATAGTGGCATCCCTCCATTGTAATACCAATGCCAACTCGAGACAAGCTTGAAGGGCCCCTCCGAACCGTCTAGCGCACTATTGACGTATTGGCTAAGTAATGATACCGCGCTCCAAGCTCACATATTGCTAAATGATCTATAAGCAGCTACGCAGTTTCAGTGCCTTCGAGCTTATACAAACCAACACAGGCATGAATGCACAATAAGATTGCTTTTGATTTGCTGCCAAAAGGAACAAAAAAAAAAAGAAAACGTGAACTTTTGGTCACATTTCACCTCCAGGCTGTCTGTTAAATTACAGGGCGAGCCATCTCTTCATTCGGCATGGCAGGATTTGCCGGCAAAGCTACCCGGGAAAATGTATTTGATGAAAAAAGATGCAAAAAGCAAAAAAAAAGGAAGATGCACTCCGAAAAAAAAAAAGTCTACGCGGCCCAGGTGCGGCTGATTTTCCAGCTGGCTCCGCACGGGCAACAGGAAAGGTTATCTGTGACAGGCTTTTTTTTTTTTTTGGCTATTATTTTCTCCCGGTGAAATGCTATTTCTCGGGAAAAAAAGGTCTCTGGAACAAAATAACAGTAAATCCTGATTGAGATACATAAACCTGCCATTGATATCACATAATATCAGTGTTCTTTCTCATTCGATACAGGCGTTTTAAAGATAAATGGTAA
The DNA here is from genome assembly GCA_037952835.1 of Lithobates septentrionalis. Lineage (NCBI taxonomy): Eukaryota > Metazoa > Chordata > Amphibia > Anura > Ranidae > Lithobates > Lithobates septentrionalis. Next base: position 546,758 of record JBBDGP010000977.1, on the reverse strand, counting down.
AAAAGAAGTGGAAATCCATCTGGCCGGCTGCCGGCTCTAATGAATAACCCCACTTTGGCTCCTGCGATGTAAGCAGAAAGTTCTCTCCCGGCCGCTTTCGTCTGTCATGAATCTACAAGACAGCCGGCCTAGTATGAGGGCGACAACAGCGTGCTAACAGTGCACGCACTTCCATTTTCTTTGCTTTCTATTGATTTTCACTTAATAACTGGCGAAATACTAAACGCCAGTCCTGAGTACCTTATAAATCCTGCCTGAGCTTTTTATTGAAGAGAATTTAATAAAAACAACCATTGAAGCCAGGGGATTTTTCTTCTTGGACAAAACAAAAGGGGGGCCGGTAGGAGGGATAAAGGGAACCATTTGAATTTTTTTTTTTTAAATTGATTTTTAGCCTTTGAGGCTGGTAATGAAGGTCACGGAGATTTAAAAAAAAAAAAAAGAAAAAAAAACAAAAGGGAAAAAAAAAATGTTGTACCCACACTGTGCTGTTAAACAGAAAACAGGAGTGGAGAATTGAAGATATATTTAAATGTATGTGATTAAGAGGGTTTTTTTTTCTTTGGATATGTATTGGGATAAGGGAGGGGAGCCTGTAAATTATTTGTATGTTGATAAATTGAAAATAATAAAGAGAGAATAAAGGAAAACAAAAAAAAAAAAAAACAGAAAACAAAAGCTCATCCCGGATCTGAAGCTTAGTATATAACATACCCATAGCTCCCAACTGTCCCTAAATTCGAGGGAGTGTCCCTCTTGTTTTTTTGTACAATTCTCCTTTAAGGGGGCATGGCAGGGGTTTTTTCCTATGGCTGCATAATTTTGCTGATAGGTGTCCCTCATTCCCATCTCAAAAAGTTGCTCCCAACATTTTGAGATGGGAATGAGGGACACCTACTAGCAAACGTATGCAAATGACACGCCTCCTGCCACACCCCCTTAAAGGAGAATTAACCAAAAAATAAGGTTAATTAACCTCCCTGGCGGCATGATTATTTCATATTTTTTGGTGCTGAAAGCGGTAGAATTATTTTTCATGGAATTTTGGCGTTTTATATTGTAGGCCTGTAATTCTTAGGAATAACTCACTTAAATCTGTCCAAGCCAGAGTCTAGTAGACATCCCGGGTATGATAAAGTTTGAAACATGAAATCATAAATTATAATATAATAAATAACTATAAATAATTATACCAAATAATAATATAATAATAATAAAAATTATTCAATAATGTAATCCAATCAAAAACACTGAAATTTGCTCAGTTGCAGAATTGTCGCTGTCATTACTTTTCAGTGTTTGATGACGGATCTCCCCACAAATCACTATCAATTCTGCGAGTGATTCTAATTTATTAACGCTTTTTTTCTAGCTGGTCTAAAACCACTTTTTATGTAAAGGGACGGTTTTGGTTGCTATGGACAATCTCCAGTTTCCAGGCAGAAATAACTGTTTTTATAATATCAAACTGCAGGCAGGGCATTGGACAGACCACTAGGGACAAAGGGGATGTGAAATACCGTATTTATCGGCGTATAACACGCGCCGGCGTATAACACGCACTCCAAGTTTAGGAGAGAATTTTAAGGAAAAAAAACTTTTAGGAGGGAAGTTTAAGGAAAAAAAACTTACATTAAAATGCCCATCAATGCAGCCTTATCTGTCCATCTGCAGCCTTTTCAGCATCAGTGCAGCCTTGCCCCAGGGCAGTCTTGTCAGTGCAGCCTTGTCAATGCAGCTTTGTCAGTGCAGCCTTGTCAGTGCAGCCTTGTCAGTGCAGCTTTGTCAGTGCAGCCTTGTCAGTGCAGCCTTGTCACTGCAGCCTTGCCCCAGTGCAGCCTTGTATCAGTGCAGCCTTGCCCCAGTGCAGCTTTGGCAGTGCAGGTTTGCCCGTGCAGCTTTGCCCCAGTCCAGCCATGTCAGTGCAGCTTTGTGATAGATTTAAATATGGCGCCGAGACTGCAGGGATACTTCGGAGCCGAGATACACATACCCGAGTGTTCTCGGCTTTTTTCGGTGCCGCCGTCACGCCCAGTCCCGCCCCTGGATATGTGTTATGTCCAACATAGGGTGGGACTACGCGTGACTGTGAGCGGAGCCGAAAAAAGCAGAGAACACTCGGGTGTGTGTATCTCGGCGCCGCTCACAGTCACGCCCAGTCCCGCCCTATGATGGACATAACACAGGTCCAGGGGCGGGACTGGGCGTGACGGCGGCGCCGAAAAAAGCCGAGAACACTCGGGTATGTGTATCTCGGCTCCGAAGTATCCCTGCAGTCTCGGCGCCATATTTAAATCTACCCACGGCTGTGTATGTCGGCGGCGACCGTGGCAATTGCCGCGATCGCTCCGATAAAACACAAAATCGGCAGGGGTCGGCCTATAACACGCACCCACAATTTTCCCCTGATTTTCAGGGGAAAAAAGCGCGTGTTATATGCCGATAGATACGGTAATTTCATACAGTAATGTAATCTGTAAGATTACAGTATACTGTATGTATTGTGTGCATTTCACTTTTTGAATTTGGCGCCGTTCTCCGTCCTCATGCGTTGCAACGTTCGCAGGGAGCGGAGCCCAGCTCAGTGATGAATCGAGCGGAGGACGAGCCGCTCACACTGCGGAGAGACATCGCAGGATCCAGGGGACAAGGTAAGTAAGCTCTTCCTGGATCCTGCGATACGATCCCGAGTGTGGCTCGGGGGTTACCGATCTTGGTTCTGAAATTCCACCCTGAGCCACACTCGGGAATACCGCCAGGGAGGTTAAAAGGGTTGTAAACCCCCATGGTTTTTCACCTTAATGCATTCTATGCATTAAGGTGAAAAACCTTCTGTCATACTGCAGCCCTCCCAGACCCCCCCCCCCCTTTTACTTACCTGAGCCCTCTCTTTCTCGCCCCGGGGATGAGCACACCGGCTATGGCCGGTGTCTCGTGTCCTGATTGGATAGATTGATAGCAGCGCAGCCATTGGCTCCCACTGCTGTCAATCAAATCCAATGACGGGAGAGCGCCGTGTCCCGAAGGAGAGCACTTCTCCGACGGGGAACTCGAGAAGAGGAGGAGCGCCATTGAGGGACCCCAGAAGGGGAGGATCAGGGACACTCTGCGCAAAACTGACTGCACAGAGGAGTTAAGGATGACATGTTTTTTATTTTTATTTTTTTTAAATGAGGGTTTAGTAAGGCTGGCCATACATGGTCGAATTTCGAAAGAATTTTCTTTTGAAAATCAGAAAATGTGTGCGTTTTGTGATCCGATGGTGCCACCATTGATTTCGAAATTAGGCCAACCAAGCCTTCAATTTCACCTCATGTTGCTACAGAAAAGAATTTTCGTGGCTAAGAATCTTCTTTTCTTGCACATGCGCATTTCTTTTTCAATTACATTTCTCGCACGATTCTCCCATCGTTGATTAGAAAATCGTTAGTTTTTCAAAAAATTTCGAACATGTCTGATTACTCAAATTTGATTGCCGCACGAAAATTGGCTGTTGCTGCAGCCCACTAATGGTGCGATATATGGACGAAAATTCTTAGATAATATTTTCAAAAGAAAATTCTGTCGAAATTCGACCCATGTATGGCCTGCCTAACCCTTTAAATCCACAAGGGTTTTTTTTTTTTTTACCACTGCTATTCCTTTATTTTGGCTTTTAAAATTTAAAAATGCAGCAATTTATAATTTGGATGAAAGGTTTAGCACTGGGAAAGATAAAGATAAAAAGAAGAAAGAAGAAAAAAGAAGAAAGATAAAAACTGCATTTTATATACAACTATACAGATCAGACCAAAATGAAGGACAAATGAGGAGGAAAGAGGGACAGAGGGACTTTGCTCCAAATCAGGGACAGTCCCACAAATTCAGGGACAGTTGGGAGCTATGAATTAACAATATATGGGAAATATACAATAAACAGCCAGGCTTTTTAGATGAATAAGGCAAAGAGCAAAGATCTGAATGCAAATTACAGTGACCCCTATCAGCCAATCGGAATCGATTTTTGGAAGCTTCATGAGCAGGGCCTTCCTAATTCATCTGTATTGAACTGTGATGTAATTGTACTGTCCCCCTTTATACTGTAAAGTGCTGCACAAAATTTGGAGCTATATAAATCCTGTATAGTAATAATAATAATAATCATTTTGGTGACATCAGACCAGTACTAAATGGATTCTGATTGGTTCCTATGGGTACTTCAATGACCAGTGCTCTGTGCAGAGTAGGTTGACCACATGTCCCGGGATTGCCCGGGACAGTCCCACATTTTGCAGGTCTGTTCTGGGTCCCAGGCACCCTCATTTCGGGACAATACATTGTCTCAGAATGAAACTGACACAGCCACGCTGCACAGTTCATTCTGCACCTTGATTGGGCAAAGCTTTGCCCAATCATGGCGCAGTAATATCCAGTTGTTAAGGAGCGGGGCCGGGAAGCCGTCAATGGGCTGTCAATGGGCTTCCTCACTGACAGCTGAATAATAAATAAAATAAATCTTGTAAAAGGATTTTTTTTTTAAACAATGGCGTGGGCCTCCCCCCCAGTCTATACCAGACTCTTTGTGTCCTTGCTCAGATAAGCAGGGTCTGGTATGGATCTTGGGGGGGACCCCACACCATTTTTTTTTTTCAATAGCCGGGTGTTGGCAATTTCAACTGTGAGTCAATTTAAATGTGATTTGGCTCGCTTTTTTATCTTTAGAAATGTAATTTCCTGACGCCAACATGGCAGAATACTAGTGATAGAGCTCCTCCTCTTGCCCACTCCCTCAGGACCAGTGAATAACATAAAGGAAGGCATGGTTAGCCGCCACCCCATTCTTCTTTTTCTCTGCATACCTCCACGCACCAGTGATGAAGTAAGGAATTTTATGTCCCCTACCCTGCCGCTGAGCAGTAACTGGCTGGGTTCAAGCCTCTCCCAGTGCGTAGTCTCAGTGCTTGGGCTGCTAACATTGTGCTAATAAGCCTGAAAGACCCTCGTCTGTGTGGTCCTGATGGGTCCCTGCAGTGTTTCCTCTTTAGGAACGAAATCTGCCATGCAGCATGACTTGGTTCCAGGAACTTTAGGGGGGCCAGCCTGTCATTTCCTTTTCTAGGGGCTTCCTTGTCCGTTAGGCTATGCCTTTACCTGTTTAATTCAGTTCCTGCTCTTCTCCTTTCTTATTTGGCTTTTAGTAGGTTCCGGGTAAGCAAGGAGCAGACCACACCGTGCAGTAGGTGTCAGGGTCTCCCTATAGGCGTGGGGCGGCCGCCCAGCGCCGTATTTATTGGCCTAGGGCGCTCCCGATGATGTCATAGGGCTGCGCCCGGTCCGCACATGAGCACTGATCGACGGAAGCTCTGGGCGCCATTTTGGTTCTGGGCAAAGCAATTAGTTTTGCCCACAAACAACTGGAGGAGTCTGGGGGCGGTTTCTGCCTGTCCCAGGATCATCTAAGAGTGTCAGCGGGCTGCTGTGGGATGGGCAATATACAGCCTCCTGGAAAGGAAAATGGGGAAATTGGCGCTGCCCTATTCAAATAGATTTTCCCAAACCTTATAAATTTTGAATTAGTGTGTAAAACAAAAAAGGGGTACTTTTGTAAGTGACTTGCCCCTTCATTTGCGCTAAAATTTATAAATACGTAAAAAATATATATATTTCTTTAAAGTGAACGTGCTGCTCCTCTGTGTAACTTAAATAAATATCAAGGTGTGTAGGTTTAGTTAAAATGTGCTCCACCTCTAATACAACGTATCAAAAAATGTCAATCAATAGCTTACTATAGTATTAATGCCACAAAATTAGGGGTTAACATTAACCATGTGAGGGTCTCCTTATATCCCTTGTAAATGCGGTACCAAAAGTGCACTGTGCATAAAATGAAACAAAGGTGCATTAAACTATAAATACTAAAATACATAAAGACTAAATTCATATGAGCAAAACCATGAAGACATAAGTCCAAACCATTAGTGTTCATGTAAAAAGTACATCTGTGGGCAATGAAAGTCCCTGAAATAAAACCCAAACAGGGAAAAAAAGTCTTAATAGAAGAAAGAATGTTTAGGAACGTCAGGATCGATTAACATGCATTCACAGCTGTCCAAGGGGTGGTAATAGGTGACTCCTGTGCGTATAGAAACTGGTGACTCCAAGTGCTCCCCCCCGTGCTCCCCCACTCACCGGATTCCGTCACCCTCAAAGGGGTATTGGGCAAGAGAGTGGGTGCCTCAGGATGACTGCCTCTGTGGGATGTCCCTCTACCGCTCTGCTCGTTCGTTCATAGATCCCTTCTTGTGTACTGATAGTGAGGTTCCCCTTATCCGAATCTGGATGTTTCCACTGTTTTCCACCTCCGTGCTGTTAAATGCTCCTCCCGTGAAGAAAACAGACAGGGGGCTTGTATGGTGAAGTACGTCCGATTTATTCAAAGATAAAAGCGTTTAAAAACAAAAGCAACCGCCGCTGACTGCAAGAGATGGGACCGGGAATCGAATCCGAGCGTGCGTCCCCTAATATACAGCCTCCTGACTGTCTTCAGACTATGAAGTTTGTTCCTGGATCCAGTCTCAGCAACCTTCTGTGTGGCCATCTGCTGGTAGGAAAGGGTACATTCTTTTCCTTTGGTTTGTTTCAGGTGTTTTTTTTGTTTTATTTTTTTTCAGACTTTCATGTTAGAAGGTTACTGGCAATCTCCATCCTTCTGTTTCTCTTTTCAACTACCTCTCTTTTTCCACTGGCCGTCCCTTATTCCCTACTACCATGAGTCAGCTACCACTTATGTAAGACCCTCAATACTTAAGGTAGGGGGACCACCAGTTGGTAAGTTTTCAGGTGTCCTTAAAAGAGTGCCCTCTAAAGCGGTTTGCTTTGATATGTTTCAGCTCCGCGCGCTCACGCTCTCGGAGTTAAAGAACAAGCGAGGACAGGCATTCTCCAAAGGAGCATAGCTCCTGACGTCGCTCCCGGTCAAAAGATCCAAAAGAGCATGTCGCGCCTCCTCTTCTCCAGAGCAATACAGGCGTCCCAGCAAGAAATCAGGCTGGGCTTGTGGCGCAGTCCCCCTATTCAATAAATTGGTGTACAAAGACTGTCTAGAGGAGTCTGCAGTAGACAGGGAGCAGGACACTGCGCAAGTCTCATCATTACTGAAGAAGGTAGTACGAGATTCCTTGTCTGAGTTTACCTCAGCCCAGCCACCTGCCCAAAGGGTCCATCCAGCAAGCAGTATGACCATGCCCAGTGTAAAAAAAAAATGGCGCTCCCACTTTCGAAAAAACCTCCAGGGAAGACGTCTCAGATCCTCTTCCCCAGAGCCAGGAGGCTGGTGAGTGGATACTGCCTGGAGGAGTATACAGCTAACAGGTAATGCCAAATGTCTTTATTATTGATAAGAGTGGCACAAGATTCTGTTTTGAACTCGCCTTAATGTGTGGCATCTTGCTGGATGCTTTTCCCTGCGTGGCTGTCCTGTACAAGTCCGGGAGTTTACCGGGTTAGCATTACACAGACATATTTGGGTGCCCCAAGGAGAGTGGTAATGTAGCGCTCAGAGCGCGATAGTGGGTGTGGCCAAATTGCCCTTGCTGACATCATCACCCTTCAGTGAGGCCAAACAGCCACCTACGACGGCAACAGATTTGTGTATGACTATCTCGGTTACTTGGGGAACCACAGCCTGGTCCAGGTAGTATGTCTAGGTCTCAGGGGGACTGAAACCCTGACACATGATTCAAAACCCAAACTGTCCTGGACAGGTGGTACACCCTAGGTGTCTGGCACCCATGAATCTACTTTGCACTGCACCTACTATGCCTTTCGACCCACTCTATGTGGAGGGAGGTCGACAAGTCATGGCTCTGGAGGTTCTTATTGGACTGAAGGAGTCCTGGGTTCTTGCTACATATATTATAGATTGCGTAGTAGGAGGTGGATGGAGGGTGCGTGATCAGACGCTCACATCAAAACAGGTTAGGTTTAATCATGTATAAGGAATACAAACATATAAATATTAAATCATACAAATACTATGTTGCATAAAAACAGGTAACAGAATAAGCACTAAAAAGTTAAAATTGGGGTATGCCCATGTTGAGGCAGGTAATTAAAAAAGGCTGACGCGTTTCGAGAGTAACCTCCTCATCAGAGCCAGGAGAACAGGAGCACAGTCTGTATGGGCCGGTAGGCCGACATGTGTACATGGATAATTAGTTGGAGGGTATGTCCTGTAATGGATAATTAGTTATTCTAAGTTCCATACCAGTCCCCGTCCAGGCGTTCTACAAATGTAATAGGAATGTATATAATTGTATTTTCTTTGGTGGTGCTTGGCTGTCAGATGTGCCTGTCTCCAGTAGGTATGGAGGTGCAGCTGCAGCCTGTATACGTCCTTAGGGGTAAGAAGCCGTTTGATCCTGGAGGTTGGAAGAGGGAAGAGGTTTCTTTAAGGTAGCTGGAGCCTTGGATACCTGAATGTGATGTGACTTTCTGCCTGGGATAGGCAAGTATCCTGGGTCCTTGCTACATATATTATAGATGCAGCAGTCTGCTACTCAAAAATAGGGAGGCTGACCAGGAAGTCCCCCCTAGTTGCTTGTATAACCACTGGAGGAGCACCCTAGCACTTTGGCGGCTAGAGAGGCCATATGGTTGAGACCCTGGACTGCGTATTGCTTCCTAGAAACAAAAGTGGGGAAGAATGGAAGGAGTTCGAGAAAAATGCCCGTATAAACAGGCTGTCAAAACTGTGTACCCTGAACAAGCTAATGGTCAACCTGCTCCTACATACATACTGTAGCCCATGTACTGGCTGAGTCTAATGGGAATGGTTTAATAATTATCAACCAGGTGCTGCACCTGCAGGACTCTGAGGACAGTGGCAGGGTCTGCATCCCTTTAGACATGATTTCCTATTGGGAGTATTTTGCAAAAAATTATATTTTTGTAGCAGTGGATGCCAAAAAATCTGACTTGTATTTTAGTGCAGACTTCTGGGAAAATCAGTGAGCCAGTCACACAAGTGCATACCCAGACTCTTAAGGTAAGACATAGAAGGCACGCTTTACAGGTTTCTGGACAGCATGCTGTACAGAGCCTTGAATGAAGTAATTGAAGTAATCAGACACTCATGGTCACTTCGGGAGATTCCTCACTGCTCCTCCTCCAGACCATTTCTCTCCCACGGAGCTGCCAAGTCCACCACAACAGCGGGTGGGCTGCTACAATGCTTACAGACACCTCAGACTCAAGAGGGATTGCAGGTTTTCTACCCAATCGTGTTTGAAGTTCACAGGCGATGTTGGTTAGTGTCTAGTTGCAGATCGGAAGAGGTCAAACCCTTTTGGGCCCTCTTTGAGATCTTTAAGACGGAGTCTATTAAGCAGTATAACCACATGGTTGGAGGCTGTTGCTGGATCGTCAGGATGTCTATTCTATCCTCACACTTTAGAGGGAAAGCAAAGCCAACCTTTCTCCATCCCAATGGTTGGTGTACCCGGGGGTGCTCTGCTATTTCCTCTGTTTTATTTCCATCAGAGGAAGTGGTGACAGTCAGGAACAGAATTCTGAGGACGAATATTTCCACTTGTTTGATGGCTTCTCAGTGCCTCAGTCATCTGGGCACAACGTCATCATGCATATAGTTGATTCCTGGGGTGCATGGGCACCTGCACAAATTTCAACTAGAATTCCTAGTGCAAGGGAGGAAACAGGATAGAACACAGTTAATAGGTATTACTCAGTATGAGTAGCTGTCCGCGGTGATGGAAAGGCTTAAGGAAGTCTTGGTCCGTTAGGACCGGCAGACTGGAGAATGGCTACGAATCGTGTCTGCAAGACAGCCGGAAACATGCACTGCGAAGGACTTTCGATCAAGGCAAGCAGAGATTCCCAGCCAAGGAGGATAACCTGGAACGCGCTGGGGGTTCAAACAGCCCTTTTAGCACTTTGGCCTTACTACACATAGTCAAGGAGGACCAATCTCCTTGCAGTTCAGCAACAGGGCAGCAGTCACCTATATTCAGCTCCAGGATGAAACTCGCAGCAATATGCTATTGAGAGAGGTGAAACCCTTAATGCCTGGGGCGGAAGATCACCAGCAAAATTTCGGAAGCAGTTTACCTCCCAGCGGTTTCTTTTGAACAAGTACAAGCTTCCCAGAGCACAACGAGTGGGTCTACGACCCGGGTCTTCTCTGAGCTGGTCCACAGGTGGGGCCTACCACAGACAGACCTCCTCGTTTCCTAAAAGTAATCACAAACTTTGATCTGATTTTGTCTGTACCCCAAGGCACAAGGGGCAGATGCTCTGGTCTCTCCCTGGGACTACAATCTAACCTATATATTTTTCCCCAACATTTCCCGTAAATGAGATTCCCCTTGAGGCTGTCAAGGGATAACATAGTTGTCATAGCCAGTCCTCCATATTGACCAGGAGGCCCTCGGTTTTCCCTGGCCATTTATTTTAGGATATAGAAGACATTTCCCCTCTATAACATACGCAGACTGGGGCTGCAAGCAGGGACACTAAAGTGGGAGGATGGGCAACTCTGGTTGCTCCAGTTTCACTCCAGAGTGATCTCTACTTTGTTGTGTGTGAGAAGACATTCTACTTAATTACTTATCTAGGTACTTATCTAGGTCTAATTCTGGAACAAGTTTTCTTGGTAGGGCAAGACATTGATCCTACTGCCCTGCCAGTTGCAGCTGTTCTATACTTTCTCCAGGCCTTAGCCTATCCTCACAGCTGACAAGTGTGGGCTATATTGGCAATAACACTTTGAATTGGCCAAGAGTCCTTAAGTTTACACAACTTTTGAAGACAGTCGTGAAGAATTGGTCACCAAGGAAGAAAGATCTATTGCAGTTGCTGGATCTCATATCAGTTTAACCGTTTGTTCCAACAGAGCAGTGTTTGGATAAGGCCATCACTTACAAGGCAGTATCAATTGCAAGAACTTTAAGCAGAAGGTTATCAGAGATTCAAGCTCTTGGAGCTTGAAAGTAAAAAATATATATATACCGTATTTATTGGCGTATAACGCGCACCCCAAGTTTAGGAGGGAATTTTAAGGAAAAAAACTTTTTAAGGAAAAAAAAACTTACATTTAAATGCCCATCAATGCAGCCTTTTCAGTGTCCATCTGCAGCCTTGTAGTGTCATTTGCAGCCTTTCAGTCTCATTTGCAGCCTTGTTGTGTCATCTGCAGCCTTGTGTCATCTGCAGTCTTGTTGTGTCATTTGCAGCCTTGTGTCATTTGCAGCCTTGTGTCATCTGCAGCCTTGTTGTGTCATCTGCAGCCTTGCCCAGTGACTCTGCAGCCTTGTAGTGTCACTGCAGTTTTTAAAAATGGCGCCACCAAAAGACACAGAGCCGGTCCTGTGTCTCTCATCGGCTGTCGGCTGCTTTCGGCTCCTCTCGTAGACCTGTGGGCGGAGCCGAGCGCCACCGGCATTCATACATAGCCAAGTGTACTCGGCTAGGTTCGGCTAGCTCCGCTCACAGTCACGCCCAGTCCCTGTGTTATGTCCATCTTAGGGCGGGACTGGGCGTGACTGTGAGCGGAGCTAGCTGAACCTAGCCGAGTACACAGTCAGCGGGGGATCGGCTGGGATCAGCGTATAACACGCACCCACGAATTTTCCCTGATTTTAAGGGGAAAAAAGTGCGTGTTATACGCCGATAAATACGGTATATATATATATTCTTTCCAGAAAGAGTAGAGTTGGATCTTGTAGATCATCCTGCATCAAATGTAGCAACAGACTGCTATTTTACAGACAGCTGGACATTGCCTAACTTTCCAGAACATCACACAAGAAAGTCACACGTACTGTTCATTTTCAGAACTTTAAAGGAGTATCTCTCCACAATTGTCCCTTTCAGGTCATCTAAATAAACCTTTTATCATTCCAGCTGGAAATCATCAAGGGAAAGAGGTTACTGCCTGGATCCTAGCAGGCTTGGGTTGTGTATATAAGACTATAGGTCGCAAGCCTCCATCAGTGGTGGCGGAGCACTCTACCAGTGCGGTTAAAGCCTCATAGGCAACACATTCAAGAGAATCTATGGTGCCCATCTGTACAGGGGTATCATGGTCGCTCCAACATTCCTACTCAAACTTGACGGAAGAGATGCGGGGGCCTTGTCATCAGGGGACTTTGTAGGAAGGACTATTCAGTCCTCTGTCTCATCCTAATTAGAAGATTGGTTTGACAAATATATCCCACCCTATCAGCTAGTTATTTATCACTAGTATGCTGCCATGTTGGTGTCAGGAAAACGGAAAATTGTATCAAATACTTACTGTAATTTTCCTTTCCTGACGCCAAACCACGGCAGCATATGAGCCCACCCATGTGCGTTCCGGTATGTGGCTTGTTACAAACAATGGGGTGGCGGATAACCATGCCTTCATTTATGCTATTCATTGGTCCCGAGGGAGTGGTCAAGAGGCGGAGCTCTATCACTAGTATGCTGCCATGGTTTGGCGTCAGGAAAGGAAAATTACGTAAGTATTTGATACAATTTTCCGTTTTTTGCTGCAGCGTGTTGTATGCATGCTATAGATTTGCCACTTTACAGGCAGACTAAGGGGACCCCGTGATGTGCATCTTTTTTGTGAAGGGGGGTGGGGTTGGGGTGTCCCTGAATGGCAGCTTGGAAATGTGGTCACCCTAGTGCAGAGATGTACAGTATCTGCCCCTTCAAAAGCTGACAGAATTACAATGTATAGGGAATATACATGTTAGTTTTATTTTCTTTGGATTCCCCCCCCCCCCCTCTGTTTTCACCTGGTGATCTGGTCAGTGACACACCTCCTGTATTAGTGAGACATAATGCTGGAGGAATGAGCACAAGATGCACAGTCGACAGCAACATTGTCAGTCTGGGGGAGGGTAGCTGTCCAACCACAGCTGATCACATGTAAAAATGGAAAAGCTGGTTATCAGCTTTCCTTTCCTCACACTGACAGAGAGAGGAGAGCCGATCAGTGGCATTTCCTCATAGGGAGACCTGTACAGATAATCAGGGTGCACTGTTAGGGCTGCACTGATAATCAGTGCCCTGATTATCTGTACAGGTCTTCCCATGAGGAAATGCTGATGATCGGCTCTCCTCTCTCTGTCAGTGTGAGGAAAGGAAAACCGATAACCAGCATTTCCTTGTTTACATGTGATCAGCTGTGATTGGACACAGCTGATCACATGGGTTAAGAGCCTCGTCATTGGCTCTTTTCTGAGATCGGGGATGTGCCATATCCCAGGGACACAGCACGGCGAGAGTGGGACGATGGCATATAACATCCTCACAGAAGGGAGCCTGGTAATGGCTCTGTGCACGGCGTGAGGATCCTGGGAACCCTCTCCCTGCAGCTGAGAGGAATGATCGGCCTGATGAGAAGGTGTAGGTAGCTTCCCTCCCCGCCCCCCCTGCTCATCACTCACTGAGATGTCTTGTGGTGTAAACCAGAGGAAGTTTGTACCTGCGTCTGACTGCAACAAGCTGTAGTGAGTGTCTCTTTTTGTCCCAACTTCAACAACAACTAAAAGATAAGTACCGTATTTTTTTTTATTTATTTTTTTGGCTTTCTTTCTATTGCAATTGTCCTGAAGTGAAAAGGCAAAGGAAAAGTAATAGAACAAAAGAAAGGGAAAGGGAAAGAACATATTGAAATAAAACGAAATAAAATGGAATAAAAAGCCAAAGTAAATGAAAGTAAATGAAGGCGAAAGAGCTGAAAAAGTAGAATCAAGTGAGCTAAGAAAAACAATAAAAACAGGGGAGAAGGAGAAGGTGAATGAGAGACAAGCCAACGGAAGAGTTGCCTCCCAGCCCCCACCTGCCTGCTGCTGCTGCTGCTGCTGCTGCAGTAGCTCCCTTTCTTGTGATTTTTTTTTTTTTGTTGGTCTTTGTTTGTTTTGGTTTTTTGCAAATGATATTAACTATAGGCTCGATAGTATAAATTATAGAATAAGAAGAAAATTCATAGTAACAAAATGTGGAACATATAAGCTCATACTGGAACTATACTGCTGAATATATAAATCATCTTGCTGAATACTTGAATTAGATTGCATTATACCGCTAAAACATTTGAATTATTTTTATGAGCACCTGGGCCCTCATGCACATGGGCTGTTGGGAGAACATTTTTTTTTAACTTTTTTGGCTTTTCTCTGCGTTTTTGCAATGGCGTCTGTGGGCGTTTTTGAGCGTTTTTTTTTTTTTCCTCCTCTTTTGGCTCTTTTCTATTGCAATTGTCTTGAAGTGAACAAGCAGGGGAAAAGGCGAAAGAGCTGAAAAAGTAGAATCAAGTGAGCTAAGAAAAACAATAAAAACAGGGGGGGGGGGGGGGACAGGGGAGAAGAGAAGGAGAAAGTGAAAGAAAGACAAGAAGAAAGACAAGCCAACGGAAGAGTTGTCTCCCAGCCCCCACCTGCCTGCTGCTGCTGCAGTACCCCCCCTTTCTTGTGAAATTCTTTTTTTTTTTTTTTTTTTTTTTTTTTTTTTTTGCAAATGGTACTAATTATAGGCTTGATAGTACAAACTATAGAATAAGAAGAAATTTCACAGTAACAAAAATGTGGAACATATAAGCTTATACTGGAACTATACAGCTGAATACATAAATCATCTTGCTGAATATTTGAATTAGATTGCATTATATCGCTAAAACATTTGAATTATTTTGCTGAGCATCTGGGCCCCCATGCACACGGGCTGCTGGAAAAGCGCTGTGAAGACGCCGGTGTCTTTGCAGTGACTTTTTTTTTTTTTTTTTTTTTTTTTTTTTAACTTTTTCCAGCTTTTTTTAGCATTTTTGCAATAGCGTTTTTGAGCGCTTTTTTTTTTTTTTTTTTTTTTTTACAGCTTAAGAACGCTTAAACAATTGAACAGCAACAAGGAATGCTTAATGTACTTAAGGTAGTAACATAACTTCTGGAAAACGGGGACTACTCATATCTCATTAATTATTTCTATTATTGGATTGTGGGGAGGATGCCGGGTATGAGAACGAAATAATAGAAACATTAGTAAAAATAAGTCAATTTAAAAAGGCTGGGAGATTTTTTCATCATTAAGAGACCCCAATCAAGGGGTATTCTGGAAGGCAGCTTTGAAGATCTTATAAATCCAGCCATAGAAACAAACATGAAGAGGAAAACAACAAGAAGTGCGGGAGCAATACCGAAATCACCTAGGACCAGCCTTGGCCCAAGTCCAGGCCCTATGAACAAGTATATACAGCAAGGAATCGGAGAAGGAGAGAAACAAGTGGGTTCAAAGGGCAGACAAACAGATACAAAAGAGAAGGACAACAAGGATAAAAAAGGCCAGTATAAAGTACAAACAGAAACCAGCCACCTCTCAGAACCCAGAATGGAGCCAGAAATGGGAGAGGAAGACAGAGGAAAGGAGGAAGGACAACAAGGGCCACAGTTGCCAACAAAACAGGATATGGAAAAAATGTTCGCGGCACTAGAGAATTCCCTAAAAGCAGAGATGTCAACACTCCATAAAGATATGGGATATATGTTAAACAGAGTGGAAGAAGTAGAGATCAAAGTAGACCTACATAAAAAAAACATAAAGGAACTAGAAGACGAAATAAAGAAATTAAAACGGGAACAACAGGAACAATCATATAAAATAGAAGAGCAAGAAAATAGAGATAAAAAGAAAAACTTGAGAATACGTGGGTTACCGGAAACAGAACAAGCAGAAAATCTAATAGAAAAAATGAACAATCTCTTCAACCAAATCTTGGGAAAGGAAACAACTAACACAATAGGAATAGAAAGTGTCTCTCGAGTAAAAAAACCTCAAAGGTTCGCAAGGGAAACACCTAGAGATGTAATAGTACGCTTCGAAAAATGGGAAGAAAAAAAACAGATCTGGATAAACCTAAAGAGGAAAACACAAATAGAGTTTGCGGGAGGTAAATTACAAATATTTCAAGACTTATCTCAAGAAACGTTGAAAAGACGACGGATACTAAAGCCATTATTAGAAATCCTCCGGGAGCAAGAAATTCAATACAACTGGGGTTTTCCAGCATGTCTAATAGCAAGGAAAAACGGAATAAGTGCGAGGCTAAGACATGTGGAGGAGATTCCGGACTTTTGCAACAAACTAGAAATCCCCTCCCCAGAACTGGAAAAATACGCAAATAGTCAGGAGCGAATAACGGCAAGAGATGACCTACAGTGGCAAGTAAATTCAAGGATCAGACATCAAGATGTGGACTCTCGAGGAAATTAATATCTGAGAAAATACCACACAACGGTGCAAGGGGCCTTAGAGTGGAAAGGGGGGGGGGGCTGGGGTTGACGGGATGGGAAAAAAGGAAAGTGAAAGGATTGGTAAAACACAACAAAAATGCAGGGAGAGGGAGACAGGGACGCACGGAGTGGACAGGGGGTCGCCCTATTAGTGCTTAGGCAGGGGGGGAATAGGGTGTCTTACAGAGCTCCGCCTCACAATAAATAGAGCAGAGGGGGCAGAGCGTGCCCCACAAAACAAAGTAAAACGCTCTCAGCTCTAGAGAATATGGGGGTAAAAAACCCATATCAAAAAAAAGGGAGGGGGGGGTGGGAGGGGGGAGGGGAGGGGAAGGGAGGGTGGGAAGGTCTGATCCATATGAGTGGTTACAGAGGCGCACCTATTCTGAGATAAGGGAAGGAAAAAGGGAAAAGGAAAAAAAAGGAACAAGAATGGAAAGGGTAAACAGTATAAAAATATCTTCCTATAATGTCCGAGGTCTAAATTCCCCGGGGAAGAGAAACATCATTTTACGAGAACTAGAAAAAAGTAATGCAGAAATAATTTTCCTACAGGAGACACACATATCCCAAAACTCAAATACCAAAATATATTCAAGAAATATACCAACATGGTATCAAGGAGACTCGCCAATAAGAAGGGCTAAAGGAGTAGCCATCGGTATAGGGAAAAACGTACGTTTTCTAATAGATCAAAGAAAAACAGACCCGGAGGGCCGATATCTTTTTATCACAGGAACTATACAGGGAGTAAAATATACATTGGCCAACGTCTACTGCCCTAACAAGAACCCTAAAAAATACTTGATCGATATAATAAAAATACTAATGGATTTCAAACAAGGAAAATTAATACTAGCTGGAGACTTCAACTTCAGCATGGACAATAAAATGGATAGTACCTCAATAGTAAGGGACAGAGAAGTAAAACAACTAAAGAAATTAAGAAGAATACTATATGAACAGCAACTAATAGACCCGTGGAGAATCCAGCACCCCAGTACAAAGGATTATACATACTATTCATCAGTACACAAAAGTTACTCCAGATTGGACTATATCATGGTCGAACATAGAAATCTAGAAGAAATAGAAGAAACAAAAATAGGGATAATAACTGCTTCAGATCATAGCCCAGTAACGCTGAGAATGAAAATAGAAGGAGAAGTACACGAAAGGGGGCCATGGAGAATTAATGAAAATCTGTTAGAAGACCCCGAGACCGAAAAAAGTATCACAGAAGAAATTAAAAGATACTTCGAGGAAAACGACACACCAGAGGTACAGAAAGCAACAATATGGGAGGCGCACAAATCCGTTATTAGGGGCAAATTAATAGCCATAGGGGCAAAAAAAAAACAAGAAAGGAAAAAAAATATGCAGCAATTGATTAAGGAAATCTATGAATTGGAACGAAAACACAAAAACCAAATAAATAATAAAATTTTTGGCCTATTATCACAAAAGCGAGAGCAATTAAAAGACTGGATGGAACAAGAAGAAAGGAAGGAGTATAACAGAGTAGTACAAGAAAAATTCAAATGGGGTAACAAATCAGGAAAATATCTAGCAAATTTGGTAAAAAAAAAGAAATCTTTGAATTATATTGAGAAGATTAAAAACGAAAAGGGAGAAGTGGTAAATAAAACTACGGATATAGCGATAACATTTCAAAAGTACTTCAGTTCTCTATATGCAATAAAAGGACAGGAAAGTTGGAAAGAAGCGAATACAAGAACAAAGAAGATACAAGAATATCTAATAAAAGCAAACCTACCAAAAATAAAAATAGACCAATTGGAAGAACTGGAAAAAAATATCACGCAAGAAGAGATAAAACTGGCATTAAAGGAAACCCCCGTAGGAAAAAGTCCAGGACCAGACGGGTTTACGGTCAAATATTATAAAAAATTTGAAGAATACTTGATACCAAAATTAGCAGAATACCTGAATTCCATAGGTGAAGAAGAAGAAATAAGAAGTGAATCATTACTAGCACATATCACAATAATACCAAAAGATGGAAAAGACAAAGTAAACTGCTCAAGCTACAGGCCAATAGCCCTACTGAACGCCGATACGAAGTTGTACTCCAAGATCCTTGCCACCAGGATGAAAAAATTAATCCCACAGTGGATCAACCCGGACCAGACAGGTTTTGTCCCGGGGAGAGAAGGGAGGGACAACAGCCTAAAATCAATACTGATGTTGCATAAGAAGGTGCAGAAGGAGACCCCAGTTCTATTCCTGTCATTGGATGCTGAAAAAGCATTTGACAGGGTAGACTGGGGTTTCATGATGGATACATTACGGCACTTGGGTATTAGGACAAAAATGATGAAATGGATAACAAACTTGTATAACGGCCCGACAGCAGTCGTAAAAGTAAATGGTAGACTTTCTCCAAGAATTGAGATGCAGAACGGAATACGGCAAGGCTGCCCATTGTCTCCACTACTATACGTACTGGCCTTAGAACCACTATTAGCAACACTCCGAAATAACAAAGAGGTGGAAGGAGCGAGAGTAGGAGGAAAAGAGCATAAGATCGCAGCCTATGCGGACGACATCTTGATGTACGTCTCCAACCCAAGAGTGTCACTCCCAAATATACTGAAAGAAATAAAAAAATATGGAGAATTGTCAAACTTTAAAATTAACCCAATGAAAACGGAAATATTAAATATAGGATTAGAGAAAAAGGAAGCCCAGTTTTTACAAAAGGAATTCCCATTTACCTGGGTAAAAGAACTGAACTACCTTGGAATAAAAATAACTTCCAGAGTTGAAAAGATCTACCAGGCAAACTTTATTCCACTGATCAATGAGGTCAAAGAAGAAATGAAAAAGTTAAGAATACAGCCACTTTCATGGATAGGAAGAATAAATATGTTTAAGATGATGATATTACCTAAAATAAATTACAGATTACAGATGCTACCAGTTAAAATCCCCCAGAGCTTTTTTAAAATAATTAAAACAATGTTGATAAAATACATATGGTTTAACAAAAAACCAAGAATTAAATACACGCTGATTACAAGGAAAAGGGAGCATGGAGGCCTGGCCGCTCCAGCTATAAGCAGGTACTATAAAGCCATACGAGAAAAGTGAAAAAAAATGGGTTGAAATGGAAAACATAATAAGCGGAGTCACACTGCATAAGATTATTTGGATACCACCGAAATACAGAACACTGGACACAGATACACATGAAATAACAAAAAATGTTTTAAAAATTTGGGACACCACTCACCTAAAGAATGAATGGAAATACAATTCACCACTGTTAGCACTCACAGGATCGAACTTTTTCACCCCCGGGAAGGAAATATTTGGAACTCAAGGTATAGGTAATCCACAATTAAAAGATATCACCAGAAATGGCAATATAAGAACACGAGCAGACTTAGAGGAAATGAACGGATGGAAGATGAATGAATGGAACTACAATCAATTAAGGCACTTAGTAAGCACAATTCCACACCCACTGAGAGATGTAACGAAACTAACCGCACTGGAAAAGCTATGTAGTAAGGAAATACCATTAAAAAACGGAACATCAAAAATTTACAATATACTGACAGACTTGGAAGCACAAGAAAGACCAGAATACATAAAACAATGGGAAAAAGAGCTGAACTTAAAAATAGATAACCAAAAAGTGGAAAAAATGATTGAAATGGGATATAATAAGGCCTGGGATATGAAGACTATCGAAATGAACTATAAATTAGTATCAAGATGGTATATGACCCCAGTAAGAATACATAAATTTCAACAGGACAAAACACCCTTGTGTTGGAGAAAATGTGGCCAATCAGCAACGATCATACACATATGGTGGGAATGCCCAATAATAACGGAATACTGGAAGGAAGTGTTAAAGATCATAAAGGAAATAACTGGAGAAGAAATAGAACAAAATATCTGGACTTGTCTTTTCCATATACATAACAAACCTAAGAAACAATACATGAAATCAATAGTGCCTAACCTTTTGAATGCGGCCAAGGCATTGATTCCTAAGAATTGGTTAAAATGCGGAAAACCAGAGATAAGAAATTGGCTAGAGGAAATAGAATATTACTATAAAATGGAAGGAGGAAAGAAAAGGGATAATAGTAGATGGGAAAGTTGGAAAAAATACAAAGCCTCAGACATTTATTTAGATAAGATGAAAGAAAGAATAGGTGCAGAGCCTAGTGGATAAATGAATAACATAAAAGAATGGATCAGACACAGGAGGGGTACAGGGGGAAGGGGGGAGGGGAGGAGGGGGGGGGGACAAAAAGGAAATTATATAATAGTGGGCTTACAGATATGGGAGGCGCTTCGTTGTTGGCTTTTAAAAATAATAAATAATACCCTTGAAGGGAATAAATAATAAAGAAGTGACGGAAACAATCCACAATGATGTGAAAAATGAGAAGAGATAAAGTTTGACACATAAAGTTGAAATAATGTCTCTCAGAAAAATTTCGCTGAAGTGGAAAAAAAAAAAAAAAAAAAAAAAAAAAAAAAAAAACATCCTCACAGAATGAGAAAGCCACCTTGTGCCCGGGCGGGAGGTGGTTAAGCGATGTTTTCTGCGTGAAATGCGTCAACTTTTTCATCTCCTGGTGCTCGCTGTTCTGTATAGGCTTTTATTTGTTGATCACTACAATAAAGATTGTTGCACCCTTCCGGAGTGTGCCGCCACTCATCAATTTTTCTCTGTTAATCTCGGAGGCAAGCCGGGCGGGCACCTATGATTTTGAAGCAACACTAGACTTGCAGCACTCACACCTTGAGCGGTGGTTCCTCATCATTGGACTATGACTGGCACAAGTTCACTTTAAATTGGCCTCAATATTAGATAAAATTGTCCATGTTAAAGTGGAGCTCCGGGCTCCTTCAGAAAACATGTAATATAAGGACACACCAGGATTCCCATGAAGTCGGCACCCCTAGCCGAAAGATTGGCGATCTTACCCGGAAGTGGGAGTGGGTACCTGTCAAAACCTTTTGGGTGGAGCGCTGCTTTAAGTGCATGTAATGTGTAAGTCTAGAACTTACAGGTATTTCATACTTCTCACAGATATCACATTTCTTCCCCCAAGATGATTCCTTAATCTGCATTTTGTTTTCAGAATACTGACATCTTTTTTCAGGCACTACATAGGATCAGCATCATCTTCCTGGACTGACACAGTCATGTAAATTCGAGTGCCTACCCATGCATTCTAAAAATGAAAAGGTATCCTGTTCTCTTTGTATTGTTTCCTCTGTGTGAAATCCCTGGTGTTCCCACCAGACCTTCTGCTTTCCTATTGAAAACTGACCACACTAGGCATGAGAGCACAGCTTGCTCAGTTTGCTAGCTGTGCTGAGAACTCAGCCTGCTCTCCTCCAATGATCTAACTTTTCCTGACATGCCCCCTCTCTGCACAGCCATTCACTGGAAAGACCAGTGTACTGCTGTTTCACCTCCTCCAGCACTCTGAGCTCCTTATGCAGCTGAGAACAGAGATTATATAATCACTTTTAAAAAAAGGGGGGAGGAATATTTATATTGTTTTCTTTATATCTTTACCAGTGGTGGCCGCTCATGCAGGCTGCCCCCCCAATCCATGCACCCGGCCCCTAATCTACATGCAGGGCACCGGACGCATGGATTCCAATGGTTTGTTTTTTTAAGCACATGATTGGAGCCAGAGGCTCTAATTGGCTTCAAAAAGGGTGGTGTCAGGGCGCAGAGCACTGCGCCTAGGTCCCACCCAGTTGTGTGACATTATCGAGTTTATTTTCGCTAATGTTTTCCTGTTTCTCCTACCAGCCAATCAGAAAGCGGGTCCTGACACCCGATTGGCCAGGAGTCCTAAGTCCTGATTTGCTGGGAGGAGTAGTGACCGACGTGACTCGGGAGGAGACGCGGGGGGGAGGGGAGCCGCCAAAGCCGCAACCTGGATGGGGCAAGTGCGGGGCTGGCGGGCGTCAGGTGAGCGATGCGGCGATCAAGCAGGGGGGGGGCGATCAACTGAGCGAGCGCCTGGTGGGGGTGGTTAGTTGGTTGGTTGGCTGGCTGGGGAGGGGGGGGTGGCTGGGTGGGAGAGGAGAACAGTGGGCCACCCCTCAAGAAGATTGAGCACCAGCCACCATTGATCTTTACACAAAATTTTGCATTTCATTTCTATTTTAAACTGAATGGGTTGATTTACAAGGTGAGGGTTTACCTACACTTTATTCACAAATGTTTGACACAGATTAGCCCTTGCTCTTACCTGTCACCTTTTGAGTTGAAACAAAGTTGCAGCCTGATCACCGGGGGAGAGGAGACCATGAAAATGCTTGACATCAGCTCAGCCTAGGCAAAGTCACTTGCTTGGAGCTCAAGGGCTTCTTGGCTTCTTATAAATGATAAGGTACGGCTTATTTGAAAGATCATAATGTTGGCGTACATTGTGACATGTCAGGAATATATTCATGGAGACTTGTAAAGTTGCTGAAAGGTCAACTGTAACAACTGTCACATTGTTCCCTCATGATGATTGCAAAGGGAAATGAACGGCAGATTTCTGTACAAGAGGGTCTGGTCTTTTTTTCATATGTATTTATGAGTGCTTTTAGCTATTCTTACATTAACATACAGCACAGCCGGAAAGTATTCACAGCGCTTCACTTTCTCCACACTTTGTTATGTTACAGCCGTATTCCAAAATGGATTAAATGTATTATTTTCCTCAAAATTCCACAAACAATCCCCCGTAATGACAACATGAAAGACGTTTGTTTGAAATCTTTGCAAATATCTTCTAGATTGTAAGCTCTAACGAGCAGGGCCCTCTGATTCCTCCTGCATGGATTTGTATTGTAACTGTACTGTCTGCCCTCATGTTGTAAAGAGCTGCGCAAACTGTTGGCACTATATAAATCCTGTATAATAAATATATTAAAAATAAAAAAGGAAATAAATCCCATGTACATAAGTATTCACAGCCTTTGCTGAAGCACCTTTGGCACAAATTACAGCCTCAAGTATATTTGAGTATGATGCTACAAGCTTGGCACACCTATTTTTGGGCAGTTTCTCCCGTTCTTCTTTGCAGGACCTCTCAAGCTCCATTGGGTTGTATGGGGAGCGTCGGATCGTCTCTCCAGAGATGATCAATTGGTTTCAAGTCTGGGCCCTGTCTGGGCCACTCAAGGACATTCACAGAGTTGTCCCGTAGTCACTCCTTTGTTATCTGTGCTGTGTGCTTAGGGTCGTTGTCCTGTTGGAAGATGAGCCTCAGCCTTAGTCTGAGGTCATATGACGTCCAGCGGGATAAGCCGCGATCGCGGAGGCTCTTTACCATGTGATCGGGTGTGTCCAAATACAGCTGATCACAGTGTAAGTAAGTTCTCCGCTTGTGCTGACTGACGCTAGTAGAGGAGAGCCGATCGGCTGCTCTCCTGGCAGGGGGGGTCTGCACTGATTGAGTAACAGTGCTACCCCCCAAGGATGCCCACCCAGGACTACCAGGGATGCCCACCCATGACCAGCAAGAATGCCCACCCATGACCAGCAAGGATGCCCACCCATGACCACCAGGTAAGCCCACTAGAGCCTACCAGGGAGGGCAATAATTGCCCACTAGGCATGGCACTCTGTGCCCATCAGTGATGCCTGCCAGTGCCATATATCAGTGCCACCCATCAGTGCCCACCAGTGCCCATCAGTGCCGCCTATGAGTGCCCATCAGTGCCACCTATTAGTGCCACCTATCAGTGCCCATCAGTGCTGCCCATGAGTGCCCATCAGTGCCGCCTATAAGTGCCCATCAATGATGCTTATCAGTGACACCTATCAGTGCCTATCAGTGCTGCATATAAGTGCCACCTCATCAGTGCCAATCAGTACTGCCTCATCAATGCAGCCTCATCAGTGCCATTAGTACTGCCTCATCAGTGCCCATCAGTGCAGCCTCATCAGTGCCCATCAGTGAAGGAGAAAACTTATTTATAAAGTTTTGTAACAGAAACAACGAAACGCTTTTTTTTCCCAAAAATTTCGTTCTTTTTTTATTTGTAGCGCAAAAAATAAAAATCCCAGAGGTGATCCAATACCACCAAAAGAAAGCTCTATTTGTGGGGAAAAAAACTATAAAAATGTTGTTTGGGTACAGCGTTGCATGACTGCGCAATTGTCATTCAAAATGTGAGAGCGCTGAAAGCTGAAAACTGGTCTGGGCAGGAAGGTGTATAAGTGCCCGGTATTTATGTGGTTAATTAAAAAAAAAAATTGGACTTTAGTAACACTTTAAGTTTGGTCTGAACCCATGATCACCCGAATATGGATGCTCACCGCAGGGACAGGGAGCTCTACCTTGCTACAAGCTGCGACAATGTCAAAGAAAAAGATCCATAAGCTACACCTCACGATGCAGACTCATCTGCATGAAGTGAGATGAATGGCAGCCTCAGCCTGGACGCCAGCCAGGCCACGTCCCCAACGCATTTTGCTCCGCCCCTTAGAGCCCAATCATGGGGATGCATCCAGGGGGTGGGGCAAAATGTATTGAGGGTGTGGCCCGGCTGTAGTCCAGGCTGAAGCTGCCATTCATCTCATTTCATGCACATGGGTCTGCTTCGTGATGTGCGGCTTATAGATCTTTTCCTTTGACATTGCTGGGTCAATCTGCTCCTAATGGGCTATTTCCCACCCCGCAGCTGCACATACACAAATGGGCAATGCACGCCGTTGTGGCATGTTTGCTAGGGAAAAATGGGGTAAAGCAGGTGATGAGAAGGCATCACATATCTTTCTCACTGCCTGTCAGTAGCATCTGAAGTGTGATCCAAACACAAATCAGGTTTTAAAGGAAAGAGAGATTTAAATACACGTCTAAATCTATGCTAACTGTCCTATAAAGATATCAATGTTTCATTTCCTAATACTATTTACTATTGAATGGATATTGATTGCTGAAAAAACCCAACCACCACACACCAGCACAGCTAAAGTACAAGATAGTGAACACGACTTCAGCCCCGCTCTGTCCAGGCCATGACCCCCAATGCGTTTCGCCCTGCATATGAGGCTTAGCCACATCTATGCAGGGCCGCTGATAAGGCAGTACAGCCAGCCCTCCTGTACTGGGCCCAGTTCCCCATCAGTTCAAAAGGGGGGCCCGGGCACCTGCTGAGCAAGAGGGCCAGCTGTACTACCTTACTGCAGACACCGACCCTCTTATGTCTCTCCCTGAAGTGCTGCTGGCTTCTCTTCTGCTCCCTCCCTCCAGCTGTGCTACAGGGGGATCAGTTCTAGCACTCGCACCCCCCCCCCCCATCCCTCTGCTTTCAGGGCCAATCTGTGCACCCCTTTTCCCTACAGCTTAGCTGTATTCCATTCCTCTCCTGCTGGCAGTTTCAGAAACCATGAATCAGACTGAGACAGAAGTACAGTAAATCACACTTGTTTAATAATAATAAAAAAAAGGTAAACAGAGTAAATGTAGTCAAAACATAGCCAGAGTTCAGGAACCGGAACGGATAGTCAGACAAGCAAAACGTCAGGGAGCCAGAAGGAATGTCAGTGTCAGGGCTGAGCTCAGCCCTTCCTTCTCTGAGTTGGCCACTCAGCTGTCGGCTAATTGCCAGCTCCTATCTCTCCACAGTTTCTCAGCTGTTGATGATATCCTGCTCATCATTCCTGCCTACTTAAGCCGTCCAGCCCAGATGATCTCTGCCTTCGCCTTAGTCAACATGACAAAGACTATTTCCTGCATTCCTGTTAAAAGACTTGCTTGGCTGACATCCCTTCTGGCTCCAGATCCTGCTTGCTGTTTTACTACGCTCATCTCCGGGTCCCTGGCGTTTGGCTTGTCTGACTGTCCATTCCGGTTCCTGAGCTCTGGCTATGTTTTGACTACGTTTGTTCTATCTACTTTTATTATTAAACAAGTGTGATTAACCTGTACTTCTGTCTCAGTCTGATTTCATGGTTTCTGACAGTCAGCCAAGCAAGTCTTTAACAGGAACACAGGAGAGCGTCTCTAGAGATGTGACCAAGGCGAAGGCAGAGATCATCTGGACTGGATGGCTTAAGTAGGCAGGACTGACGAGCAGGATCATCAACAGGTGAGTCACTGTGGAGAGAGATGTGAGCTGGCAATTAGCCGACAGCTAAGCGGCCAGCTCAGAGAAGGAAGGGCTGAGCCCAGCCCTGACAGGCAGCTGCTGCGGGCACACAAGGGGATGTTTCAGGATAGAGAGTTGAGGAGGGAGCTGGTAAACATGTCATATAATAATGATGTTAGTGTATTTGTAGCGAAAATATAATTTGATATTTTCTGGGGGTGGAGCCCTGGCAGGTAGGCAGTATAGGGCCCCATGAATTCTAACAGCAGCCCTGCCTGCCTCCCCTTGAAGGGATATTCCCTTGGGAAAGATTACTTGATTGGATCTTCCCTGTCCCAATGGTATCATTCTGATATAGAGGAAAGTCCACAAATAGTCACCATCACATTTAACTGAACTTGAGCAGTTCTGCAAAGAAGAGTGGGCAAATATTGCAAAGTCTAGAAGTGCAAAGGTATATCCCAACAGACTAAAGCAAAAGGTGGTTTAACCACTTGCCAACCGCCCTATAGCCAAATGACGGCTGCAGGGCGGCTGGATAACTCTGGGATCACGTCATATGACGTGATTCCAGAAAACTGCTCCCGCGCGCCCCCTGGGGCGCGCACACGGGAACATCCGTGACCATGGTGATCTCGGCCGTTTACCATGTGATCGCTCCGTCAAATGATGTCAAATCATGTCATGACGCCGGTTCCTCCCTCCCCTTTCTGTACCGATCGGTACAGAGGGGGAGAGATCGGATGGGAGCCGCACTGTGGGCTGGATGTGTAGTGCCCACAGCGCAGCTCAGTGACATGTACAGTCACATCCATCCATCCATGCTCAGCCATCCCCCCCTATGCTCTGCAATGACCCTGTGCAATACTCTGCAATGATCCTGTGCAACCCTGTGCAATACTCTGCAACCCTGTGCAATACTCTGCAAGCCTGTGAAATACTCTGAAATGATCCTGTGCAACCCTGTGCAATACTCTGCAATGATCCTGTGCAACCCTGTGCTATACTCTGCAACCCTGTGCTATACTCTGCAACCCTGTGCAATACTCTGCAACCCTGTGCTATACTCTGCAACCCTGTGCAATACTCTGCAACCCTGTGCTATACTTTGCAACCCTGTGCAATACTCTGCAACCCTGTGCAATACTCTGCAATGATCCTGTGCAACCCTGTGCAATACTCTGCAACCCTGTGCAATACTCTGCAATGATCCTGTGCAACCCTGTGCAATACTCTGCAATGATCCTGTGCAGCCCTGTGCAATACTCTGCAATGATCCTGTGCAACCCTGTGCAATACTCTGCAATGATCCTGTGCAACCCTGTGCAATACTCTGCAATGATCCTGTGCAACCCTGTGCAATACTCTGCAATGATCCTGTGCAACCCTGTGCAATACTCTGCAATGATCCTGTGCAACCCTGTGCAATACTCTGCAACCCTGTGCAATACTCTGCAATGATCCTGTGCAACACTGTGCAATACTCTGCAATGATCCTGTGCAGCCCTGTGCAATACTCTGCAATGATCCTGTGCAACCCTGTGCAATACTCTGCAATGATCCTGTGCAACCCTGTGCAATACTCTGCAATGATCCTGTGCAACCCTGTGCAATACTCTGCAATGATCCTGTGCAACCCTGTGCAATACTCTGCAATGATCCTGTGCAACCCTGTGCAATACTCTGCAACCCTGTGCAATACTCTGCAATGATCCTGTGCAACCCTGTGCAATACTCTGCAATGATCCTGTGCAGCCCTGTGCAATACTCTGCAATGATCCTGTGCAATACTCTGCAATGATCCTGTGCAACCCTGTGCAATACTCCGCCATGCCCCGCCATACTCCGCCATGCCCCGCCATACTCCGCCATACCCCGCCATACTCCGCCATACCCCGCCATACTCCGCCATACTCCGCCATACTCCGCCATGCCCCGCCATACTCCGCCATACCCCGCCATACTCCGCCATACCCCGCCATGCCCCGCCATACTCCGCCATACCCCGCCATGCCCCGCCATACTCCGCCATGCCCCGCCATACTCCGCCATACCCCGCCATACTCCGCCATACCCCGCCATGCCCCGCCATACTCCGCCATACTCCGCCATGCCCCGCCATACTCCGCCATACCCCGCCATACTCCGCCATACCCCGCCATACTCCGCCATACCCCGCCATACTCCGCCATACTCCGCCATACCCCGCCATGCCCCGCCATGCCCCGCCATGCTCCGCCATTCTCCGCCACACTCCGCCATACCCCGCCATACCCCGCCATACTCCGCCATACCCCGCCATACTCCGCCATGGCCCGCCATGCCCCGCCATTCTCCGCCATACTCCGCCATACCTCGCCATACCCCGCCATACCCAGCCATACTTTGCCATGCTCAGCCATACTCGGCCATGCTCGGCTGTACTCGGCCTCTGTATGTGGCCAGGCTGTGGAAGTCTCACACATGTGGTATTGCTGTACTCAGGAGGAGTAGGAGAATCTATTTTGGGGTGTCATTTTTGGTATGTCGTCATACGACGTCCTTGACTTTGTGCGGGGATATCTGAATGATAGGTGCAGCTACAGGCATCATTCAGATATCATCTTTTTCAGCCGGCGATTCCCTACACCATAAGAATGATTATAGCGGCTGTTCCACTGCTTGATCATTCTTACGGGAGGCGAGAGGGGACGCCCCCCCTCTCGCCGCCCTCAGGTGCTTCTACCGACTCACCGCTACGATCGAAGCCAGGATCATTTTTTAAATTTTTTTATTTCAGGCTTCGCAGCCTAGAGGTGAGATGTGGGGTCTTATTGACCCCATATCTCACTGTAAAGAGGACCTGTCATGCCATATTCCTATTACAGGGGATGTTTACATTCCTTGTAATAGAAATAAAAGTGATCAAAAAATTTATTTTTTGGAAAAAAGCCTCAAACTAAAATAAATAAAGTAAAATGAACAATAAAAAAAAAAAAAAAAAAAATTTCCCCGTGTCCCCGTGTGCTCGCAGTCAGAAGCGAACGCATATGTAAGTTGCGCCCACATATGAAAATGGTGTTAAAACCACACATGTGAGGTATCGCTGCGATCGGTAGAGTGAGAGCAATAATTTTGGCCCTAGACCTCCTCTGTAACTCACAACATGTAACCAGTAAAATTTTTTAAAGCGTCTCCTATGGGGATTTTTAAGTAGCGAAGTTTGGCGCCATTCCACGAGCGTGTGCAATTTTGAAGGGTGACATGTTAGGTATCTATTTACTCGGCATAACTTCATTATTCACATTATGTAAAAACATTGGGCCAACTTTACTGTTTTGTTTTTTTTGAAAGCACAAAACAGTTTTTTTTTAAAACAAAACGTGTTCGAAAAATTGCTGCGCAAATACCGTGCGAGATAAAAAGTTGCAACGACCGCCATTGTATTCTCTAGGGTCTTTTCTAAAAAAATATATATATTGTTTTGGGGTTCTATGTAATTTTCTAGCAAATAAATTATGATTTTTACATGTAGGAGAGAAATGTCAGAATTGGCCTGGGCACTCCAGAACGCCTGATGGTGCTCCCATGCATGTTGGGCCTCTGTATGTGGCCACGCTGTGTAAAAGTCTCACACATGTGGTATCGCCATACTCGGGAGTAATAGCAGAATGTGTTTTGGGGTGTAATTTGTGGTATGCATATGCGGTGTGTGAGAAATAACCTGCTAATATGACAATTTTGTAAAAACAAATAAATAAAAAAAAATCTTGATTTTGCAAAGAATTGTGGGAAAAAATGACAACTTCAAAAAACTCATCATGCATCTTTCTAAATACCTTGGAATGTCTTCTTTCCAAAAAAGGGGTCATTTGGGGGGTATTTGTACTTTTCTGGCATGTTAGGCTAGCCATACATTATACAATTTTCTTGTGCAACTTTGGTTTAGATTTACCAAAACCATATAATAGGAGGTCAAACCTAAACACTTTCAATCTGTATGCAATCAGGCAGGCCCTTCTACTACATAGTTGAAGGTAAATGTAAAGAAAATTGAACAAGAAAATTGTATGGTGTATGGCCAGCTTTAGGGTCTCAAGAAATGAGATAGGCCGTCAGTACTTCAGGTGTGATCAATTTTCAGAGATTGGCACCATAGCTTGTGGACTCTATAACTTTCACAAAGACCAAATAATATACACCGATTTGGGTTCTTTTTACCAAAGATATGTAGCGGTATACATTTTGGCCAAAATATATGAAGAAAAAATTACTAATTTGCAAAATTTTATAAGAGAAACAAAGAAAAATGCATTTTTTTACAGAATTTTCGGTCTTTTTTCTTTTATAGCGCAAAAAATAAAGAACCCAGCGGTGATTAAATACCACCAAAAGAAAGCTATATTTGTGTGAAAAAAAGGACAAAAAATTAATTTGGGTACAGTGTTGCATGACTGAGTAATTGTCATTCAAAGTGTGAGAGCACCGAAAGCTGAAAATTGGTCTGGTTAGGAAGGGGGTTTAAGTGCCCAGTTGGCAAGTGGTTAACAAAATACTGACATAAGAGTGTGTGTGTGTGTGTGTGGGGGGGGTTGTGATCCTTTTTCCAAATCAGTGATTGTGGGGGGAGGGTTCTGACATGTTGGTGTTAAATCTTTCACTTGGATGTTATAAGTTTCACTAGTGAATACAGCTAGATAAAACAAAAACTGTGTCTGTTTTCATTTCATGCTGCAAAGCAACACAGTGGGTTGTTCTTTTCTATACCCATTGTATGCATATGTGTGATAGGGACCTAGACTGTAAGCTCTTAAAGGGCAGGGACCGATGTGACTGCAAAGCATGTAAATGTGCTGTGTAAATTGTCAACACTATATAAATGCCTATAATAAAAAAATAAATAAAGCATGTCCTACTTGATTAATTGAGAATCCAAACAGCGTCTTTAAGACTACAATCCACGTTATGAACCGGTATATATAAATGCAGCAAATGCAGTTCAAAATCCCGGCAATGAAATTTGCAATATATAATAGCCGTCCCATAATAACTCATAATAAAATTCCATACTGTTTTTCCTTCCTTGTGTATTGCCCTTTAATTGGTCAGCATAAAGGTGTATTGCTAGGCAGCTAATTCATTCTATTGCTTTACAAAAGGTTGTTGTAGCTCCGTCTGATTGTGACAAATGGTTTACTATTAGGAGCGTTCTGTAATTATTGTTTGGTGGGACCACAGACCAATACATCATTAACATGATAGAAGACCTTTAAGATCAGCAAAAATAACAAAATTAATAAAAATGGCTTCATTCCAAGAAATGTCAGAAAGTCAATACTAGAACAATCACATATCATTG
The DNA here is from genome assembly GCA_037952835.1 of Lithobates septentrionalis. NCBI lineage: Eukaryota > Metazoa > Chordata > Amphibia > Anura > Ranidae > Lithobates > Lithobates septentrionalis. The sequence goes on along the minus strand of JBBDGP010000977.1, from coordinate 515,051 downwards.
ATAATCCGGAGAAAGAGCACAGATCATAAGTGATCGGTATCCCGTATTGTAACATAGGCATACAAATCTTTCCATTGTCCATTTGTTGAGATGGTTGCTGAAGATGGGTCTCTATTTGGTACTGGCCATAGACAAGCAAGAAAGAAAAAAATAGAAATCACTTAGATACGAGTTTCAATGTAAGCAATGCATGTATGTATGGTTGCGTTTTGTTGTATGGCAAAATTCAGTAACTGAGATGATTCTGTCCTTTAACCACCCAAGGCTTGACCTGCACGCCCTCGGTCATTTTTATTCTTCTCCATAATGATGATCAGGGTTTTTTTTTCATGCAGGTGTAGGTCCTCCCCCTCTTCTTAGTCACCCCTTGTCTCCGCCCCCTACCCACCCCCAAGCAGTGTCCCTTGGTTCCACCCACTACCCACCTCCCAGTACTGCCCAACAATAGGCTTGCCCAACAATAGTTTTTTTTTCATGCAGGTGTAGGTCCTCCCCCTCTTCTTAGTCACTCCTTGTCTCCGCCCCCTACCCACCCCCAAGCAGTGTCCCTTGGTTCCACCCCCTACCCACCTCCCAGTTCTGCCCAACAATAGGCTTGCACAAGCAACAATAGATCTCCCAGCAGCCAGCATCAATAGACCCTCCAGTAGTCATCAATAGACCCTCCAGTAGTCAGCAACAATAGACCACTCCCTCAACAGTAGATCCCCCCCAGCAACAACAACCCCCCTGCAACATAAGACCCCCCCAGCAACAATATATCTCCCCAGCATTAATAAAGCCCCCCCCCCCCGTGCAACAATAGATCCCCAGCAGTGACAATAGACACCAAGCAGCCAGCATCAATAAACCCTCCAGCACACTCCAGTGCCCCTTGCCATTACATGCATTCAGTGGTGCCAGAACCGCGCTCCCCCACGTTCCAATTGAAAAGCCTTGATGACGAATATAAAAAATCTAACTCCAACAATAGATCCCCCAGCAACAATAGACCCCCACCAGCCACACTAGATCTCCCAGCAGGCAGCATCAATAGATGCTCCAGCAGTCAGCAATAATAGACCCCTCCTTTAACAGTAGATCCCCCCAGCAACAATTGATTCCCTCCCCCCCCGGAAAAACCAACCTAAATATTTAGTGGGGTCCAGCTTGCCCCTGGAAGAGAAGTCTCTAGTAATGGGCTGGAGTGTGGATGAATAGTCTAAGGCACGGGGGAGCAGGGTTCCTTCTCCCCAGGATGGTTCCAGAGGGGAACCAGGCAGCCCATTAACTGAACAGCTGCTTTAGAAGGTCTAGGAAAGGCCAGGAATAAAGGTTCAAATGGACTTTGCTCAGAACTGATTACAGAACCACATCACAAGGGATCCGGTTCAGATAGGCACCATCTCACTCACTGGTTTGAGTCCGGAGGAAGCTGGAAGGAGGCAACTGTCCTTGGAGATGTTTGAATAATGACCTTAAGTTGATCCCTGGGGCTGTGTGCTGGACACTACACTGGGTACCCATAGTTGTGCATTGGTGTCAGTGGGAGGAAAAGTGCCCTATCATTGGTATCAGTGGGATGAATAGTGCCCCATCATTGGTATCAGTGGGAGGAATAGTTACCCATCATTGGTATCAGTGGGAGGAATAGTTACCCATCATTGGTATCACTGGGAGGAATAGTGCCCCATCATCGGTATCAGTGGGAGGAATAGTGCCCCATCATTGGTATCACTGGGAGGAATAGTGCTCCATCATCGGCGTCAGTAGTATCACTGGGATGAATAGTGTCCCAACATTGGTATCAGTGGGAGGAATAGTGCCCCATCATTGGTATCACTGGAAGGAATAGTGCCCCATCATCGGTGTCAGTAGTATCACTGGGAGGAATAGTATCCCATCATTGGTATCAGTGGGAGCAATCATGTCAGTGGAGGGAATAGTGCCTCATCTTTGGTATGAGCACGGGGGAGGGGGGGCGAAATAGTGTCCCACCGTTGGTATCAGTGGGAGGAATAGTGCCCCATCATTGGTATTAGTGGGAGGAATAGTGGCCCATCATTGAAATTAGTTGGAGGAATAGTGTCCTATCTTTGATATCAGTGGAGGAATAGTGCCCGATCTTTGGTATCAGCGCAGGGGGGGTATAGTGTCCCACCTTTGATATCAGTGGGATGAATAGTGCCCCATCATTGGTATTAGTGGGAGGAAGAATAGTGCCCCATCATTGGTATCAGTGGGAGGAAGAGTTCTTTGAATTGGTGGAAAAAATAGTGCCCCAAGGGCTGCATAAGGGCAAGCAAAGGGCCGCAGTTTGAAGACTACTGGTCTAGGGGTTAAACTACTTACATTTTGTATAGAAGAAAATAAATTTCGCGCAATATTAAAATAAGGTGTAGATATATATATATATTGTGGAACACTGTTATCTATTAGGTGGTGATATTAAAATCTCTCTTGTGTATTATAATGATCGCTGCTTTGACTAAAAAAGTGAGGCTTAAATCGCAGTAAATAATGAAATAAAAAATATTAATCCTTATACCACCCTATAACTAGCATGCATCCATGGATGATAACATATAGCATACAAATATGTGCATAAACATATGTGCATAAAAATAATTACAGTGGTAAATCGTGTTGACCTTCTAAAAACCACAATCAAAACTGTGCAGTGAACTATATGTGCACCCTTTAAAAATTATGTACAATCCAATATGTGAAAAAAGTCCGTTTTGTTGCTACAATGTTTGTAGATCTTCTATTGCCATAGTGAAAATAAAATAGAATAGATGAATAAACAAGTAGGTGAATAAAAATTAAAAATTATCTGTGGATAGTTCTTCTGATAGTAGAAAAAAATATTAAACAGTGAAAGTCTATCTTTCTACTGCTGGTGTTTCTCAGTATGGTCTCTCAGAACTCTCACCTTGCATAGGTGGTAATCAGGCATTCAGTAATGTGTCTTTAAGGTGTGGGGATAATTTCTGGTAGCTTTCTCTTTCAGTTTCTCTCCTCCAGCGTTCCCTCTCTGCTGCTCCGCTCTAGTGTACTCAGTATGGGGGAATAAAATGGGGAGGGGGGAGAAGAAAGAGGCTCCACTAGTGCATTAAACTTTTAAAATCAAAGGGGGAATGTTTATTAGCTGTTACTCTTACATTTCTTCATAATAAAACAGGCAAAGTAAATGGAAAAAAACGGTCTGGCGTTCTCAGCGCCCTCTCACTTGTGCTTCAGATTCAGTGTATTGCTCCAGCCAATGCCTACGCGTTACGACACCGTCACGTGTCTTCATCTGGGATACCTGATTGGCTGTCTTATGTCTACTTATATATGGTAGAGCCGGAAGTTGTGAAGCCGCCATTTTGCTTATGGTCAGTATGGTTTTCGTTCGGCGGCCATTTTTCGTTGGTTTTTAGGAAGATTCTTTCTCTATAGTTTGAACTTTACTGTGTGCGGCCATGTTTTTGGTGGTGTTTCTCTATATTCGAATAAATTGCCGCTGTTTACTATTTAAAACATGGTTACATTGTAAGATTTTTGAAAAGAGTGACCATTTTTGTTACCAAGGCACACGCTGTTGTCTTTTATAAGTAGGAGTTGTATATACTGAAATTAATGCAATCAAATATTTTTGATTAATATACCCTTTTATGAATATATAAAGCAGGTGCGAGAGTGCTCTGTTAACTGTACCAGTTAGTGAAATATACAATGCAAATAGGTACATGTTAATTTAAACAATTATTACATATCCATCACCACTACACTCATTTATAATATTTTTTCTCATTATCCTATGGTGCTATCTAGTTGTATATAAATGAGAGTATTAATGTTTAAAATATGTGATTCCGCATAATCCATATAATCTTTTTATTAATAAAAAATATTATATTAAAAAATGTCAAAAAAATTTTAAAAAATTTAAAAAATAAAAATTTTTTTTTTTTTTTTTTAAACAATAAAAATAAAAAATTGTTTTTGGTTCTCATATAAAATTGTTCTTCTATTTATGTTAAAATATTAAAAATTATTTAAAAAACAATTTAGATCGAACTCGACATTCAATCCCCCTGGCACCAAAGTACGTAAGGAGTGTATCCATTTAGATTCTTTACGACTAATATCTCGGACTAAGTGACTACCTCTCCAGGATGGTTTATATTTTTCTATACCCCAGAATTGGAGGTGTGCAGGGTCTTTATTGTGTACTAGTGCGAAATGCTTTGACACATTGTGTTTTGGGAATCCCGATTTTATGTTTTGTACGTGTTCCTTTATGCGTGTTTTTAATGCTCTTTTTGTTCGGCCCACGTATTGTAGGTTACAACTACATTGTAACACATAGACTACTCCTTCTGTGTGACATCCTATAAAATCTTTAATATTAAAATTTTGTCCTGTACTGGTGGCTGTAAAATCTTTACGCTTTCCTTGGAATTTCTTTGCATGGCGGCAGGCATAACAGTTGCGGCAGGGATAAAAGCCTTTTCCAGAAAAAAATGTGTATTCAGGTTTTTTTATTTTTATTGTTTAAAAAAAAAAAAATTTTTTATTTTTTAAATTTTTTAAAATTTTTTTGACATTTTTTAATATAATATTTTTTATTAATAAAAAGATTATATGGATTATACGGAATCACATATTTTAAACATTAATACTCTCATTTATATACAACTAGATAGCACCATAGGATAATGAGAAAAAATATTATAAATGAGTGTAGTGGTGATGGATATGTAATAATTGTTTAAATTAACATGTACCTATTTGCATTGTATATTTCACTAACTGGTACAGTTAACAGAGCACTCTCGCACCTGCTTTATATATTCATAAAAGGGTATATTAATCAAAAATATTTGATTGCATTAATTTCAGTATATACAACTCCTACTTATAAAAGACAACAGCGTGTGCCTTGGTAACAAAAATGGTCACTCTTTTCAAAAATCTTACAATGTAACCATGTTTTAAATAGTAAACAGCGGCAATTTATTCGAATATAGAGAAACACCACCAAAAACATGGCCGCACACAGTAAAGTTCAAACTATAGAGAAAGAATCTTCCTAAAAACCAACGAAAAATGGCCGCCGAACGAAAACCATACTGACCATAAGCAAAATGGCGGCTTCACAACTTCCGGCTCTACCATATATAAGTAGACATAAGACAGCCAATCAGGTATCCCAGATGAAGACACGTGACGGTGTCGTAACGCGTAGGCATTGGCTGGAGCAATACACTGAATCTGAAGCACAAGTGAGAGGGCGCTGAGAACGCCAGACCGTTTTTTTCCATTTACTTTGCCTGTTTTATTATGAAGAAATGTAAGAGTAACAGCTAATAAACATTCCCCCTTTGATTTTAAAAGTTTAATGCACTAGTGGAGCCTCTTTCTTCTCCCCCCTCCCCATTTTATTCCCCCATACTGAGTACACTAGAGCGGAGCAGCAGAGAGGGAACGCTGGAGGAGAGAAACTGAAAGAGAAAGCTACCAGAAATTATCCCCACACCTTAAAGACACATTACTGAATGCCTGATTACCACCTATGCAAGGTGAGAGTTCTGAGAGACCATACTGAGAAACACCAGCAGTAGAAAGATAGACTTTCACTGTTTAATATTTTTTTCTACTATCAGAAGAACTATCCACAGATAATTTTTAATTTTTATTCACCTACTTGTTTATTCATCTATTCTATTTTATTTTCACTATGGCAATAGAAGATCTACAAACATTGTAGCAACAAAACGGACTTTTTTCACATATTGGATTGTACATAATTTTTAAAGGGTGCACATATAGTTCACTGCACAGTTTTGATTGTGGTTTTTAGAAGGTCAACACGATTTACCACTGTAATTATTTTTATGCACATATGTTTATGCACATATTTGTATGCTATATGTTATCATCCATGGATGCATGCTAGTTATAGGGTGGTATAAGGATTAATATTTTTTATTTCATTATTTACTGCGATTTAAGCCTCACTTTTTTAGTCAAAGCAGCGATCATTATAATACACAAGAGAGATTTTAATATCACCACCTAATAGATAACAGTGTTCCACAATATATATATCTACACCTTATTTTAATATTGCGCGAAATTTATTTTCTTCTATTCAGTCATTAAGTGTTTGGTGTGGACACCCAGATTTTGCGGCAATATTTATTAAATCACTTTACACAAGCACTTTATTCCACTTGATCACTTCACCATTGAAAATCCGCCAGCGCGAAGGACAATTTTATATTTTTATACTTACATTTTGTGATTTAATTTGATTGTTTTACCCAGATTTCTTTGTTCGTATTAGTAATTCTACAATAAAATAATAAAAAAAATCTTCATAAGCTCTTGCTATTCTATGTACATGGACCAACATACTAATGCCGGCCATACACGGTTCGAATTTCGTAAGAATTTTCTTTCGAAAATCGTATGAAAGAATTTTCGTATGAATTTCGCACCATTAGTGGGCTGCAACAACGGCCGATTTTCGTGCGGCAATCGAATTTGAGGAATCGGACATGTTGGAAATTTTCCGAAAAACGAACGATTTTCTAATCAATGATGGGAGAATCGTGTGAGAAATGTAATAAGAAAAGAAAATTTACGGAGAGAAAAGAAGATTCCCGGCCAAGAAAATTCTTTTCTTTAGCAACATGAGGTGAAATTGAAGGCTTGGTCGGCCGAATTTCGAAAATCAATGGTGGCATCATCGGATCACAAAAAAAACGAAATTTCTTATTTTGAAAAGAAAATTCGTTCGAAATTCGACCATGTATGGCCTGCTTAAGGGTATCTAACACTACAGCTGAAGCAACCAAAGACCAGACCATGGAATGGAACCATGCCTGAGTCTTTGTTTGGTAAAAGTTGTCCATTAGATGACAATGCGGCAGAGTATACAATAGAGCGGCTCCATGTCACTTGTGTGCAGCCATTGTTGTGTTGGGTTTCTATTCCCCTGTCTCCAGAAGCAGAGATGCCCTGAGAGTCGAAATTGTGAGTCAGTGACTTGGAAGAATGGCAGGATGCTCTTTGCCTTTAGATGTGTCTCCCCTTAGACCAGTTTATGTTTCCTCTCCCCGTGTCTGAACAAGACATTTTTAAGTCTGTCATTAATTCCCCGAAGTCAGCTTCTTCTCCTTTTTTTTATTTCAAACATAGGAACTAGCCTCTGCAAGGGTAATTTAATACAATGCAATATGAAGGCTAGAATGGTTTTCTAAAGCAGAATTATCATTTCTACTTGTTCAACCGCTTCAATACTTTTACCCCCTTCCTGCCCAGGCCAATTTTCAGCTTTCAGCGCTGTCACACTGTGGATGACAATTGAGCATGCTGCACTGCACCCAAACTACATTTTTATCATTTTTTTTTTAACACAAATAGAGCTTTCTTTTGGGGGTATTTTAATCACCACTGGGTTTTTATTTTTTGCTAAATAAACAAAAAAGTTAAAAAAAAAAAAAACAAAACACATTTTTCATAGTTTCCGTTATAAAATTTTGCAAATATATATTCTTTCTTCATACATTTAGGTCAAAATGTATTCTGCCACATTTCTTTGGTGGAAATAACCCAAATCAGTGTATATTATTTAGTCTGTAGAAAAGTTATAGAGTCCACAAACTATGGGATATGTATCTGAAAATTGATCAATCTTGATGTACTGACGGCCTCATCTCATTTCTTGAGGCCCGAAAATGCCTGGATAGTGCAAATATCCCCCAAATGATCCCTTTTTGGCAAGAAGACAGTCCAAGGTATTTAGTAAGAGGCATGGCGAGTTTTTCGAAGTTGTAATTTTTTGTCACAATTTTTTGGAAAATAAAGAAAAAAAAAAAAAAAAATCGCAATTTTTTTTAAATTAGATTTACTCACTTCCTAAAATTACAAACATTCTAAAAATTACAACGAGGGGTTGATTACTAAAGGCAAATTGGGTGTTCACTTTGCAAAGGAATTTGCCCCAGTGCTTAACACCTTTGCGCCAACCGTATGCAAATTTGTGTTCATGGCTTGAAGGGGTTAAACCGGGGTGATGCCTGCAGCTGTAGGCATCACCCCGGTACAGTTTTTTAGAGCCAGCGGTTGGCTTTTTAGTGATAATAACCGATGCAGCTTAAAGCCGCTCGGCTTTTTAAGTGGGAGGGGACGTCCCACCGGGAGACCCAATCCACGATCTGGGACCTCCGCCACCTGGGCTGAGACGGCGATTCTGAATACTGTACTTTTTTTCAAAGCCAAATCCAGATTTGTTGGGTTCTCTGATGTAAATTCCCGGAAGCAATGTCACAACAACGTCACTTCCGGTTTACTCGGCTGCCAATGGCGCAGATTTTATAAAAGATTACAGTATTCAGAATCGCTGATTTTGGCAATCTGAATACTTTTAAGTGCAAAGGAGAGATTTGGGGTCTTTTAGACCCCCCCGATCCCTCCATAAAAGCACCTGTCACCACCTATTACTGTCACAAGGGATGTTTATATTCCTTGTGGCAGCAATAAATGTGATCAGATTTTTTTTTTTTTTTAAGGGGGCAATGTAAAAAAAAAAAAATTACAATTTTTAAAGCGCACCCTTCCTCGCGTGCTCACACAGCAAAGAAAACGTATACGTAAGTCGCGCCCACAAATGTAAACAGTGTTCAAATCACACATGTGAGGTATGGCCACGATTGTCAGAGTGAGAGCAATAATTCTAGAAAAAGGCCTCTTCTGTAACTCTAACCTGGTAACCGTTACATTTTTTTAAAGCATTGCCTATGGAGATTTTTAGGTACTGTAGTTTGTCGCCATTTCCATGACTGTGAAAGCATGTCATGTTTGGTATCTAGTTACTCAGCGTAACATCATCTTTCACATTATACAAAAAAATGGGCTAACTTTACTGTTTAGTTTTTTTTTAATTCATGAAAGTGTCATTTTTCCCCAAAAATTGCATTTGAAAAACCGCTGCGCAAATACTGTGCGACATAAAATATATTGCAACGATCGCCATTTTATTCTCTAGGGTCTCTGCTAAATATATATATATATATATATATATATATATATATATATATATATATATATATATATATATATATATATATATATAAATATAAATAATGTTTGGGGATTCTAAGTAATTTTCTAGCAAAAAAAAAATGGATCTTTACTTAAGCAACAAATGTAAGAAATAGGCTTAGGAAAAAAGGGTTAAAGCAGTAGTTTACTCAGTAAATCAGCTTTTCTTTTTTGTTTCTCCCCCTCCCTTACACAATTGTAAAAGAAAAAAAAAGAAAAATTACATATATATGATCCTTTTTTTTAAGTACTCGCCGATACCGATTACCGATACTTTTTTTTTTATGTCACGTGACAGTGTTTTTTTTTTTTTTTTTTTTTAACAATGCTTTCTTTTTTTTCGGGGGGGGGGGGGGGGGGGTGAACGGTGTCTGTGTGTTTTTTTTTTTTTATTTACAATTTTTATTTTTTACAATAATATTTTGCAATATGTGTTTTTTTTTTCAGCCCTGTTGGGGGGCTTTGGTGAGATATCAGGGGTCTTAACAGACCTCTGATATCTTCCCCTTGAGACAGAGAAAGAGACAGATAGAGATTCCCCAGTCCCTTTCTCTGCAGCCTCAGCTGCACTGGGAATGAATGGAGAGAAGACAGTGGCTCCTCTCCATTCATAAACTGACACATCTTAATCACAAGAGATTACAATGTTTCAGTTATGTGAATAGACAGAGTCAGCTGACTCTATCCATGCAGAAAAGGAAGGAGGAGGAGGATCACCGCTGACAGTCCAGGTATCGGGGGAAGCATCGGGAGCATGTATCATGGGAGCGCGCCCGCAAGCACTCAACACCATGCGAGGGAGCTCGCATGAGGGTGTGGAGTCCTTGCGGGGGGGGAGCCGAGACAGCCGCCGAGGGACCCCAGAGGACCAGGTTCGGGGCCACTCTGTGCAAAACGAGCTGCACAGTGGAGGTATACCCACTGAGCTGGAGAAGTTGATCACGTTTGCCATCCTCATTGACTTCAGACTCAGAGAAAGACTCCCTTTTAAGGAGCACTTGCGGACGCCTCTTGTACATTTGTCTCCTGAACTTTGCAGTCCCACCCTTGCCTCCCTCACCTCCCATGCCTCCTGGTACCATGGCCGTAGGGGCTCTTCACCATCAGATAATCCAATTCCAAGTTATTTCCTCACCTAAGTTTCCGCTGGTTGTTGGTTATCCTTGGTTACAGAGGCACAACCCCTCTATTGATTGGCTCCGTGCTGAGGTTCTCTCCTGGTCGCCACATGCAGTAAGACATGCTTCCAGAAGGTAGCCAAGGTCCTGTGCACCTCTTCACTCTCCGCTCTGCCAGAGGAGTACCGCGATTTTAACAATGTCATTAAAAAAGGTCAAGCCGGTAGTTTGCCTCCACACTGGTCGTATGATTGCGCAATTGACCTTCAACCTGGTGCCATACCCCCTCGTGGCCGGGTTTACCATTTGTCAGTCTTGGAGGATAAGGCCATCGAGGAGTATGTTGCAGACGCACTTTCTCGAGGTTTCATCCGCAAATCCTCGTCTCCTGCTGGTGCTGGTTTCTTCTTTGTGAAAAAGAAGAGTGGTGAACTGAGACCTTGTGTTGATTATAGGGGTCTCAATCGTTTCACGATTAAGAATGCCTATTCGATTCCGTTGATTACGGAGTTATCTGACCGCCTCATGAAGCTTGATTTGAGAGGGGCATACAATCTCATGATGATTAAGGAGGGCGACAAGTGGAAAACTGTCTTTAATACCAGAACTGGCCATTATGAGTACCTCGTGATGCCTTTTGGCCTTTGTAACGCCCCAGCAGTTTTCCAGGAATTTATGAACGATGTCCTCTGAAATTTTTTGCAGTTATGTGTAGTGGTTTATCTCAACGATATCCTCATATTTTCCAAGTCCCTGGAGAGCCACCACACAGATGTCTGTTGTGTGCTTCAGAAAATAAGAGAGAACAATCTCTATTGTAAATTGGAGAAGTGCGAATTCCATCGTGAACAGGTTAAATTCCTGGGTTATGTCATTTCCAATGCTGGTTTTTCGATGGACCCAGAGAAACATTCATCAGTCCTACAGTGGTCCCGACCAGTGGCTTTACGTCCTCTGCAGCGTTTTCTTGGCTTTGCCAACTATTTGAAGTTTATTCGTAACGTCTCATTTCTGGTCAAGCCCCTGACTGATATGACCAGAAAGGACGGTAACCCACAGAGTTGGTCTCCGGAGTCCATTAAGGCCTTTGAGAGTCTCAAGGCTGCCTTTGTTTCTGCTCCTGTGTTGGCACATCCTGATCCTACGTTACCATTTATCCTTGAGGTTGATGCTTCTGAGACTGGAGTTGGAGCCCTTCTGTCTTAACGTCCTACCTCTGAGAGTGCTATGCATCCTTGTGGCTACTTTTCCAAGAAATTGTCACATGTGGAGTGCCTTTACGAGATTGGTGACCATCTCCTCAAAGGTACCACTGTGCTGGTTCTCATTCTTACTGACCATAAGAATCTCACATTCTTGTCTGAGGCTAAATGCCTCTCTCCCAGAAGGGCGCGATGGGCTCTTTTCTTGTCTAGTTTCAATTACATTGTCTCATTCTTACCCGGTACTAAGTAAGGATTAACGTTTTGTCACAACAATTTTCTACCACTTCCAAGATGGAGTTGTTCCGGTTCCTGTGATTCCTCCTGATGGTATTCTGGTTTGCACCAGTCTCACTTCTCCTTTAGGTGACAAAATTCTTGCTGCTCAGATCCATGCTCCTCCTAAGAAACCTTGTGACTGCTGCTTTGTCCCTGAGAGTCTCTGTACTGCCATGCTCCAGACTTACCATTCTCCCAAGGCTGCTGGCCAACCTGGGAAGAATCAAATTGTTGGCCACTTCCCAACAATTCTGCTGGCCTAGTCTATGTGCTGATGTAACCGCTTTCGTAGCTGTCTGTTTTGTGTGTGCTCAGAGTAATGCCCCGTACACACGGTCGGATTTTCCGATGGACAATGTCCGATCGGAGCGTGTTGTCGGAAATTCCGACCGTGTGTGGGCTCCATCGTACATTTTCCATCGGATTTTCCGACACACAAAGTTGGAGAGCAGGAGATAAAATTTTCCGACAACAAAATCCGTTGTCGGAAATTCCGATCGTGTGTACACAAATCCGACGGACAAAGTGCCACGCATGCTCAGAATAAATAAAGAGATCAAAGCTATTGGCCACTGCCCCGTTTATAGTCCCGACGTACATGTTTTACGTCACCGCGTTTAGAACGATCGGATTTTCCCACAACTTTGTGTGACCGTGTGTATGCAAGACAAGTTTGAGCCAACATCCATCGGAAAAAATCCTAGGATTTTGTTGTCGGAATGTCCGAACAAAGTCCGACCGTGTGTACGCCCTATAAGACTCCACGACACCTTCCAGTGGGCCTCCTACAACCCATATCCAATGGAGAGAGGTCCTGGACCCACCTGTCTATGGATTTAATTGTAGAATTACCCAACTCCCAGGGCAACACAGTTATCCTTACGGTGGTTGACCAGTTCTCGAAAAATGTCCCATTGTATTCCACTTAAGAAGTTGCCCACTTCTAAGGAACTGGCTTCGATTTTTGCTCGGGAGATCTATCGCTTACATGGGCTACCCAAGGTGATTGTCTCGGACAGGGGTAGTCAGTTTGTGTGCCAGTTCTGGTGAGCCTTTTGTGCACAGTTGGGAATTCGGCTTACTTTCTCCTCTGCATATCACCCGCAGTCTAATGGGGCCACAGAATTAGCCAATCAGTCCTTGGAGCAATTCCTATGTTGCTATATTTCTGACCATCATAACAACTAGGAAATTCAACTGGTCAGACCTCTTGCCGTGGGCGGAGTTTGCTCACAATAGTGCCTTGAATTCTGCTTCCCGATTGTCCCCGTTTATGGCGAACTATGGTTTCCAACCTTACATGTTGCCTGACTCATTTGTTGCGCAGAGTATTCCTGCATTAGAGGAGCATCTTCGTGGTCTTTGTTCCACTTGGGCACAAGTCCAGAAGGCTTTGCGACATGCTATTGATAGGTACAGACTTCATGCTGACCGCAGACGCCTATCTGCGTCTTCCTACCAGGTTGGGGACAGGCTCTGGCTGTCATCTCATAACCTCCGACTTTATGTTCCCTCTCTGAAGTTCGCACCTTGGTTTATTGGGCCTTTCCATGTTCTTCACAGGATTAACCCAGTGGCTTACGCATTAGACCTTCCTTCTAATATGCACATCTCTAGAGACGCTCTCCTGTGCTCCTGTTAAAGACTTGCTTGGCTGACATTCCTTCTGGCTCCAGATCCTGCTTACTGTTCTATTATGCTCATGTCTGGCTCCCTGACGTTTTGGCTTGTCTGACTATCCATTCCGGTTCCTTAACCCTGGCTATGTTTTGACTACGCTTTACCTTTTTCATTATTATTAAACAAGTGTGATTTAACTGTACTTCTGTCTCAGTCTGATTCATGGTTTCTGGCAATCAACGACAGGAGCGTCTTTGTTTTTTTTTTTCTTTTTTAGGTCTGGCTATGGCGTGATTGACGGTGGATTTACATCACAATTTTTTAATTTTTTAATAAAGGAATTGTCAAAAATTGTGTGTGTGTTTTTATTACTTTGTGACACTTTTTTTGGTGAATGGGTATGGGTACTATGTACCCGATACTTCTTCACATGGGGGCGCGCGATCTGGGGGCCCCCTTCTTAAAAGGAGCTTCCAGATTCCGATTATCCCCTTGCCCGCAGACCCCCACATGCACCGGCTACGGGTGTGGGGATGAGGCCCTTGTCCCCATCAACATAGGGACAAGGTGCTTTGGGGTGGGGGGGGGGGCACATCCAAAGAGTTGAATTTTGGTCTCATCTGACCAGACTATATTCTCCCAATATTTCACAGGCTTGTTTAAATGTTGTGCAGCAAACTTTAAACACACTTCAACATACTTTTTCTTCAGCAATAGAGTCTTGCCTTGTGAGCGCACATACAGGCCATGGTGGTTGAGTGCATTACTTATTGTTTTCTTTGAAACAATTGTACCTGCTAATTCTAGGTCTTTCTGAAGCTCTCCACAAGTGGTCCTTGGCTCTTGGACAACTCTTCTGATAATTATTTCCACTCCTCTGTCAGAAATATTGTGAGGAGCACCTGGTCATAGCCGGTTTATGGTGAAATAATGTTCTTTCCACTTCTGGATTATGGTCCCAACAGTGCTCACTGGAACATTTAGAAGTCCTTTTGTAACCAATGTCATCAGTATGTTTTGCAACAATAAGGTTGCAAAGGTCTTGAGAGAGCGCTTTGCTTTTACCCATCATGAGAGGTTTCTTGTGTGACAGCTTGGTAATGAGACACCTTTTTATAGGCCATCAGTTGAGACTGAACCAGCTGATATTATTTTGCACTGACAAGGGGCAGGAATGCTTTCTAATCACTAATAGATTTCAGCTGGTGTCTTGGCTTTCCATGCCTTTTTGCATTTCCCTTTCTTTATATGTTCAAGACTTTTTCACTGTGTCCTTCCATTTGTATTACACATAACTTAATTTCTGAAATTATTTGTTTTGGTGTCTTTGTATTTATGAATTGCATGGGTTGTTATTGACATGTGGGGGGTTGCAGAGCAGAGAGCTGCTGACTGACAGTCATGGAGCTGTGAGAACCAATCGATCGGCAGCGTTCGATCACTCAATTCTCAGTATTAGAGGTGCCGGGGGACAGATGCAGCATCGCCTAGGTAAGTATGATACTAAAAAAAAAAAAAAAGAAACCCATACAGTAAAACTTTTTTTTGAGAATAACTTGGTTTAAGAGCATTTTGCAAGACGAGCTAAATTTTTTAATACATTTTGACTTGATATACAAGCAATGACTTGATATACAAGTAGCGACAAGTCACAACTGAGTATAAAAGATAAGAGAGGCGCCTCTAAAGCCTCGTACACACGATCGGATTGTTGGCCAACAAAACCATGGAGTTTTGTCCGAAGGGTGTTGGCCCAAACTTGTCTTGCATACTTACAGTACACAATTGTTGGCCAACAATTACGAACGTAGTGACGTACTACGTTGTTTTTCAGCTCTTTAGCGCCACCCTTTGGGATCCTTCTCCTAATTTCATATTAGTAGAAGTTGGCTGAGTGTTGATTCGCACTTTTCATTTCGTGCTTTTCAGTTCGCTCTTTTCAGTTCGTTTCTGAACGGCCGTTCGTCAATCAGCCATGTTGCAGAATCGGAGGAGATAACGTGTTAATTATTATTGGCCTTGGAGTTATTGCTTTGACATTATTTTTTTAGTTGAATAATAATGATTTGATTTGGTATATTTTCTATATTTTTAGATGCATAGAATGCACTTTTGGGTTAAGTTCTATTGGCAGATAGCATGTCTAATTGTATTTGTTTTCTTTTTTTAATGCACAATAAAAACAAATGTGGAGAATAATACTTGGCTATGTGTTTTACTTCAAATGACAGTTTGGGAGTCGGCAGTTGCATTTAAAAAAAATACAATGTAAAATTGACAAGGGACACCAACCTAGTTGTATCTTTGATATAAAACACAACGGGATAATGGTGTTGTGGTAACTTGACCCAAAAAAGAAAAAAAAACATAATAATATTATTCTTGATATCACTAGAAAAAAAAAGCCTTTTTAAATACGTTTGGCAGAACTCCATCAGTATCACCAGCAAAGCAGCTTCATTATTATCCCATTAAAGAAGAAGAGAATTGTGCGCTGCATTTGGAGATTTCATAAATGGCCGCGTCACGAATGTTAATTTTCCATTACGAACGCTAGTTTACAAGACCGACCGCTTCTAGCTCATTCTTGCTTCTGAGCATGCGTGTTTGTACTTTGGAATTTTGTCAGACGGACTTGTGTACACACGCTTGAAAAATCCGACAACACACATTTGTCAGCAGAATATTTGAAAAACTGCTAGCCAACATTTGTCCGCGGAAAGTCCGACAACAATTGTCCGATGGAGCGTACACACGGTCGGATTTACCGACAACAGCCTGTCATCGAACATTTCCCGTCGGAAAGTCCGATCGTGTGTGCGCGGCTTACGTTTATCAATATGGTTACAGTTAATGAAGGTACAACATTTAGCAACATATTGCTACACTTAGAGGCTCCTCTCTTCCCTTTTATACTCTGTAGCTCCTGCTGGATTTTGTTTCTAATCCCCTTGTGGAAGCTTCCATTTGTGGATGGACATTTTATGTTTACCCAACCTGGTCACATTGCTATAATCTTTTTATATGGACTATAAACTGAAGGACCTATGAATAAATGGTTGTGGAACGAATCATCTTCGTTTCCATTATTTCTTATGGGGAAATTTGCTTTGATATACAAGTGTTTTGGATTACAAGCATGTTTGTGGAACGAATTATGCTCGCAATCCAAGGTTTTGCTGTACAGTGGAACCTCGGATTACGGGCATATTCCGTTCCAGGAGTATGCTCGTAATCCAATGTATTCACATATCAAAGCGAGTTTTTCCATTGAAGTCAATGGAAATTAAAATAATTTTTCCGCATTGACTTCAATGGGATGCAATACCGCAAGTGGCCAGAGGCGGGGGCGCCAGAGAGCCTCGGAAACGGCTGAAAAGGCCCGAGGGACACTTCAGCTGCCCTTGGCAAACCTCGGAAAGACTCTGTTCACAAGAATTTCCAAGGTATGCCGAGGTCAGCCGAACTATCCTCATGCCTTTCCGTACATTTCCGAATGGCGCCGATCGGCGACTTTTGGCTCTGCTCAGCTCCGGCGCCCCCCACCTCAGGCCAAAAGCGGTACTGCACACCGCTTTTGGCCTGAATCCTGCTTGTTTTGCGAGACAACACTCACAAACCGAGTTAGGATTTTTAGAAATACAGTGCTCGGTTTGCGAAACGCTCGTTAACCGCGTTACTTGTAAACCGAGGTTCCACTGTACTTCTTTTTTAAGTACTCTACAGAGGTCAGGATCGTGCATAGAATACTCTAAGGTTTTTAGGTGTGATATGTTTCAAAAAAAGTCCTGCATGCTGCATCCTTGATGTGCTTTTATCAAAATGTGCATTCCATAGAATCCAATGGTAACGCTCCTACAAAGCATGTAAAAGGCATCTACAATACAACGTACTAAAAATGCACTGCACGGATGTAGACCGGCCCTAAACTAAAATAAAATACCCGTGCAAAGTAAAAATTCTCCTGCAAAGCAAACAAGCCTATTTGCCTTAGTAAATCAACCCTTCTATGTTCTTGCAGTAGCAAATTCATTTCTGTAGGGTTTGTAAAGATAGTAAAAGACTTTTTTTTATGAAGCACAATTTCCCCTTTGTATATTCATGATGATAAGATCAGAATCAGAGCCTGATATAGTAGCGCCAATCTATCCTATGTCTGATATTATCTTTTTTTTTTCACTCTTACCGTTTGTTAGGATCTAGGGAGCTTTTGACCTCTGCCGTCTCAAAGAAGCTAGTGTCATGTATCTTAATTTGTGCTCCCCAAGCCAACGAAGGGTTAAGTCCTAATGCTATCCGGTTTGTGCTGCGTGATATAATAGGAATACTTGGGGTACATTCATACGTCTTTCACCGGCTGACACATCTCAGTAGATGATATGCGCCTGCTCTTTGAAATCTCATGACCCAGCAAGGAGTCCTTTAAAACCATGTTATAACAGAGAACCTTTCTAGATGATAGGCAATCCCCAGTTTACACAAATAATTGAGCTGCCACACACTGATAACAGAGAAATATGTTCTGTATTATCTGAAGAATTGCACAGAGAAATTCTGACATGGATGACCTTTTTAGGGCAAAATAAAGAGGCAGCGGTCCCATTGAGCCATCGGGTAGGGGAGTAAGCGTGACTCCATTCAAAACGCTAAAAAACACAAAAGGTGAGCGGAACCGGGAAGGAGATAATTTTTTTCGGCTTCTCAAGGAGAGATCTGCCTTTTGTCCCCACCTAGGAAAAAAAAAAAAAAAAAAGCTCTGCTATTCTCGTGTTCTTCCAAACGGCGGTGAAAATAAGTGTGTGCGTGATGGCTAATCTGGAAGACGAATTAAAATCAAGCCTTAGGGGGCCGGGATAATAACTTCATTAAATGGAGGACTTTGGCTGGTAAAGATAAACTGGACTAGAAGTGCGATGATCGAGCCAGCACAGGCGTCTTGCGCAGATTCCAGCAGGTTATTACGAAGGGGGGGAAATTTGATTTACTAGTAGCAACACCTTTACCGCACACAGAATGTAATAATCTCCTGCCATATTTTCCTGCTTGTAATTATGTCCGTTGCTGAATGAAAGTAGCACTTAAAAGGTCACGAGCGTTGGGTATCTCTACTGTTATGACATGGGCCGAGTGGACATTTTTGAGCATTTAATTTTTTTGTATCAGTTGTTATCAGTTGTTATCCGCCACTGTCGGCTTGGGGTTATATTGCCCATAGCAGCAACTTTTAAAGGGACATGGTCACTTTTTTTTTTTTAACCACTTGCCTCCCAAGCAAATTCTGACACTTCTCTCCTACATGTAAAAATCATCATAAAAAAAAAAAAACACATGGTAAAATACTGGTAAGTAAAAACATCACTTTTTTTGCTAGAAAATTACTTATGACCCCCAAACATTATATATATAATGTATGTGTTTTGATTTTTTTTTTTTTTAATTCATCAAAGTGTTTTATTTCCCCAAAAAATTGTGTTCGAAAAATTACTGTGCAAATACTGTGTGACATAAAAAGTTGCAATGACCACCATTTTATTCCCTAGGGCAGTGATGGCGAACCTTGGCACCCCAGATGTTTTGGTACTACATTTCCCATGATGCTCATGCACTCTGCAGTGTAGTTGAGCATCATGGATAATGTAGTTCCAAAACATCTGGGGTGCCAATGTTCGCCATCACTGCCCTAGGGAATAAAATGGCGGTCATTGCAACTTTTTATGTCACACAGTATTTGCACAGCAATTTTTCTAACACAATTTTTTTGGGAAATAAAACACTTTGATGAATTAAAAAAAAAAAATCAAAACACAATATTTACCCCGATTTTTTTTTTGTAAAAGAAGACATCATGCCGAGTAAATAGATACCTAACATGTCATGCTTTAAAATTGTGCACACTTGTGGAATTGGCGCCAAACTTCGGTACGTAAAAGTCTCCATAGGCTACGCTTTAACATTTTTTACAGGTTACCAGTTTAGAGTTACAGAGAAGGTCTAGTGGTAGAAATATTGCTCTCACTCTAACGTTAGCGTTGATACATCACATGTGTGGTTTGAATGCTGTTTGCATATGCGGGCGCGACCTATGTATGCGTTCGCTTCTGCGTGCGAGCACGCAGGGACGGGGGCGCTTTTATTTATTTATTTTTATTGTTTATTTTCTTTTAATTTTTTTTTACATTTTTTACACTTTCCCTTACAATTTTTACTTTTTGATCACTTTTTTCCGATAACAACTGCTTACAATGCCATCCAACTCAGCCCCCAGCTACATCACTAGCCTAGTCTCAAAATACCAACCAAATCATTCTCTTTGTTCCTCTCAAGACCACCTGCTCTCTAGCTCCCTCGTCAAATCCTCCCATGCTCATCTCCAGAACTTTTCTAGAGTCTCTCCAATCCTATGGAACTCGTTACCCCAATCTGTCCGATTATCTTCTACTCTATTAGCTTTTAGACGATCCCTGAAAACCCTTCTGTTCAGAAAAGCCTTTCCTACCCACACCTAACAACTGTATGTCTATTTTCTCCATCAGCTCACCCCCCACAGTTATTTCACTTGACCCTCCCTTCTAAATTGTAAGCTCTAACGAGCGGGGCCCTCCTGTATTGACCTGTATTGTAACTGTACTGCCTGCCCTCATGTTGTAAAGCGCTGTGTAAACTGTTGGCGCTGTATAAATCCTGTATAATTATAATATGATAATGGCTAGGGCGGGTTTATTCTCCGGCTCGCCGATCGCACAGGCGAGACCGGAGGAGCACCAGCAAAACAGCCACTATGATTGTATTTTACTGAGCAGGGAATCGCCTGATGAAAACAAAGATATCTGAATGAGCCAATTCAAGCCCCCGACGTCATATGACAGCGACCCGGGGGAAGTGGTTCACCTCCATTGTTTTGTATATTGTTCAGATCACCATTCTGTATTGCAGTGTGATGACATAGAAAGAAAAAAATCTGTATTTCCAAAACTATCTTCCTGGGGTTGAATTGTTGAAGCAGACCACTCAAAAGCTTATTCAACCCCCACCCTATTCCCTAACATTTTTTACTTTTTTTTACAAGGTACCCCTCCCACTTTCTTAGTTCTCACCTAGGCTAGAATGAAGTATACTTAGGCAAGCCCCCCTGCCTGCAGCCATATGGCATGTCCCAGGAGGCTGTTGCGTGATCTTACGCATGTGTAGCACCCTCCTAGGTAGGTTACTGGAATAGGCTAGGTAACTTTCATTTCATTTTTTCTTTTGGCTTCTCTGTAATCAGAGGAGCAGTTGTCGATTGTTCGGGGCTGTTTAGGATCTTACAGGCTGCAGGTTTGATTGCCTCTCCCTGCCTTCTGGAAGGCTCCAGAACATAGGCCAAATAAGCAGTCTGAATATTTATGGGGTCTAGGCCAATCCCTGGGGAGGCGTGCCCAATCGGTGGTGGCAGAACACATAAATAGTCTGGGGTCTGGAGCAGTCCTGTTCTTGCCTAGAAGCAGAAGTTCTCAGCCTAAAGTCTTTAGCATACATGGGACCTCGGTGAGCACATGTAGAACTTCAGGTGAGCTGCCTGGAAGGCATTTTGTCCTAGACAAAAATGAGGTCATACAACCTATGAGTCTTCATGGACATTTTTTGTTTTCATCTGGATCAGGGGCTTTCTCAGATAATCGCATCCTACTGCCTACATGCCTTAACTAAGGGTAGATGGATTCAATTAAGTAAATGCTACATGAATCATCTGACCCCACTCAAGATGGCTGCAACTATAAATGCTAGGGAGGTGTTTTTCAAAGTGGTTTCTCAACAACAAAATATGGATGGGGGAGTTTGCCACGAATATTAGGGAAATATATAGCCAAAGCTTTCTTAACCCCTACTTCTCCCATGGATCACAGGTGTGCACTCTTGTGACCCATTTTCAGACGACACTGTCGGGTGACATCACTCAGCTGGTCCAGACCCGGGAAATATCCCAACTTTAAAGTCAGGATCCACCCAAATACCTGGCCTGGCAGCTTGGTCAGCCTCTCAGCAAAGCACTGGAAGACTAAGCCATTCCTGCCCTCTCCACAGCCCAGCGCGCCAGTGAGCTCTGTAGGGGCAGACTAGAGAGATGGTAAATATCAGGCACTGGCTCTTTGCTCACTGATGACTGAGAACTGAGTGATCACCGCTCTTTTAAGGCTCAGTTCTCAGTCTTAGAAGCAGCGGAGGACAGATGCAGCATTTGACTGATGCTGCATCTACCTAGGTTTAAATAACCCCATATTTCTCTTTTAGAAATTAATTGAATAGCGATTTCAGTTTTAGGTGCTCAGATACAGTTAAGTTCTGCTTTAAGGGATTCTAAATGCAACATGTAGCTCACCACTGTCCTAAACTGATCTCTTAGACCCTCGAAACCTGTTGGCTATTATTTGGTGTGTACCACTGACCCTTAATGGAATAAAATTGTATGTGGACCTCTTATCAGCGGTGTGGCGGTTCAATTTCGACTCTGGTTACATTACACTACAAGCCAAGGAGACTATGGAGATCCTATGGGGTGTAGAAGCCGCTTGCTACATGAATTATCTGCCCCTACTCAAGATGGCTGCAGCTATAAATGCTAGGGAGGTGTTTTTCAAAGTGATTTCTCAACAACAAAATATGGATAGGGGAGTTTGCCACGAATATTAGGAAAATATATAGCCAAAGCTTTTTTAACCCCTACTTCTCCCATGGATCACAGGAATGCACTCTTGTGACCCATTTTCAGACGATAGTGGGCTTAAGTCCACTGTCCGGTGACATCACTCAGCTGCTACAAGCCCAACTTTAAAGTCAGGATCCACCCAAATACCTGGCCTGGCAGCTTGGTCAGCCTCTCAGCAAAGCACTATAAGACTAAGCCATTCCAGTCCTCTCCACCAATAGCAATACCTTAAAATAACAAAACAAGGAAAAAAAACCTACAGGTCCAGCTCTATTTTTCCACTTTCCTCAACTAAACGGATTGCTTGCTTATTGTCTCTCAGTGAAGCAATAGCGTGGCACTATTGTGGACACCCCCCAGGTACGATATTTAAAGGAATATTTCATTTTTATTGTTTCATTTTAAGCATTATTAAAATCACTGCTCCCGAAAAAACTGCCATTTTTAAAACTTTTTTTTTGCATTGATACATGACCCCTGGGGCAGGACCCGGGTTCCCAAACACTTTTTATGTCAATAACATGCATATAAGCCTTTAAAATGCGCTCTTTTGATTTTTCAAGTTTGCGCCCCAATAGACTTTACCGGTGTTCGCATGTTCGAACAATTTTTTTTGCCTGTTCGCATGTTCTGCTGCGAACCGACCTGGGAGGGTGTTTGGCTCATCCCTACAAACCATTAACCTACAACATAAAAAGACAAAACAAACCAAAACATGGTAGAAGAAAATGTTTGCTGCAAAAATTGTCATGCCTTTGGTTTAGGTTAGGAAATTCTGCAGTGTTTACCTATGTATTCAATACAGAGACACATTTGGCTTCAGCTCCAGAAATCAACAACCCACTCTACATTAACAATTTAAGACTAAACCTAGGAAATATGATGGATAAAGAAAAAAATACGCCCAGCTACGTCAATATAGATTTCTCCAGTGACTTAATCCATGGAATGGATTGCAATGTGTTGTACATTAGAGATAACATCTCCCAACGGCAGGTGATTTTCAGGCAGCTACAGCAAAATCAAAGGACTCCACACATCCCTAAGTAGAATTGAATGTTCTGTGTCTTTAAGTGAAAGCTGCACTGTTGTTGGGCAAATAAATTTAAACCACTTAACATGGCAGAGAAGGTCAGGCAAGCTTATTAAAGTGATCATAGCGTTACGGCTATTGCGATTGACCGCTGCTCTTTGGAATCACCAATAATCAGGTGCCGGGAGCTGTGTTTGCTGAGAAAGGTCATCATTCATTTTTCCGAAGCATTAATATCTTTTGTTTGTTTGGCTCAACATGAAACAGGGATCGATAGAGGTAATTCACAGAGCAATTAGCCCCTCATCTGTCAAACTGCATCTGGGTGTGTTTAACAGAAAAGGCCTTTGGAAAAGGTTTAGCGAGGAAGAAAGTGCCTTGGCCCAATCAACAATTTATATGCATGCATGACACACTCTATGTAGATCTGCAAGAGATGAAGCCTAGTAGATCCTCTGGGACAAATATATCGAGAGCTCCAGACAACGTGCAGTGACAGAATGTGATCTCACTGCACACTGACCTGAACAGATTGCTCTCACCCCAGCATCCTCTCTGTGTCTGACTTACAGCACATTAAAACATCTTTGTCCATTTACACATAAGGAAAAACCTTTACTGTACAGCAGAAATTCCTTTGGGTATCATGATCAGCCTTGTCTGTAATGCATTGGTGGCTATGCAAAATGCACTTTGTAGAGCAGCATTATCCATAACTTATATTTCTAAGACATTGCATGGAAAAAATTACATCCTATCTACATAATTTAAATTGCTTACTCAACTTGGTAAAGTAAGTCAAACTCTTAAAGACAGTTCAATTGTCTAGTGTAAAAACCAGCCCCACCCTTGTCATGATGCTTTGTCATTCGGAAAACAGAGCTGAGGGGATAGCCCAGGCTTCATGGTATATCGTTCATGCATGGCTAAAGGATTTGTTACCCTTGGTCCTTCTACCCTTAAAATAATAACACAGACAGCGTGACATGGGTTTATTTACAAAATATTTTTACAAAATTTACATTTTATTTACAAAATTAAATAAATAACATTAACATAACAACAAACAATAAGCAATTTCAGCAATGCAACAACGGGAGAGTCTTTGGGTGTACTTAAATGTACAAGTTATAACCAGGGTTTTTTTTTCTCAGAGAATAGGTGTAGGAACTTCCCCTTTTTGAGTCACCCCTTTTCCCTGCCCCTACCCAGCTCCGAGCACCATTCTTTGGTTCCATTCCCTACCCAATTCCGAGCACCATTCCTTGGTTCCATTCCCTACCCAACTCCAAGCACCATTTCTTGGTTCCACTCTCTACCCAACTCTAAGCACCATTCCTTGATTCCACTCCCTACCCAACTCCGAGCACCATTCCTTGGTTCCACTCCCTATCCAACTCCAAGCACCATTTCTTGGTTCCACTCTCTACCCAACTCTAAGCACCATTCCTTGGTTACACTCTCTACCCAACTCCGAGCACCATTCCTTGGCTCCACCTCTGAGCACCATTCCTTGGTTCCACTCCCTACCCAACTCTGAGCACCATTCCTTGGCTCCACCTCCAAGCACCATTCCTTGGTTCCTCCCCCTACCCACCTCCAAGCACTATTCCTTGGTTCCACCCTCTACCCACCTCCCAGTACTGCCCTTTTAGAGACTACAGAACCAAGTATCATTTTGAGGTGATAAGTAATTTGTATGGAATTTGGTAATGATGACAAGTAAAGCAGTAAAATAGATCCTCTGCATCCAGTAACAATAGAGCCCCCACCAGCAACAATAGATCGACCAATAACACTGAACCACCTGCAACACAACCCCCCCCCCCCCCCCCAGCAACAATAGACT
The DNA here is from genome assembly GCA_037952835.1 of Lithobates septentrionalis. NCBI lineage: Eukaryota > Metazoa > Chordata > Amphibia > Anura > Ranidae > Lithobates > Lithobates septentrionalis. The sequence goes on along the minus strand of JBBDGP010000977.1, from coordinate 490,189 downwards.
CCTGGCAGCACTAACAGATCTCCCCACAGCCAGCATCAATAGACCCTCCAGATCTCTCCCAACAACAACTGACCCCCCAGCAATATAAGACCAACCCACAGCAACAATAGATCCCCCATCAGCAACAATATACCTTTCTGCAAAAAAGATCCTCTTTAGCTAGTATAGATCCCTCAGCAGCCAGCATCAATAGACCCTGCAGCACCCCCCAGCACCCCTTTCTATTACATACAGTCAGTGCTGGAGGTGCCGGAACTGCTTTTCCCCACAATCCCGCTGAAAAAAGCCCTGGTTATAACTAGAATCACCCAAGTCATCAGCCCCACCCAAACCAGCACAAGAAAGTTACAAACTCACACATTCTTACTTTCCCCTAAGGGGACCTAGCTCCTGGGTGAACCACCAATAACCAACTGACTGGAAGCACCATACTCCAGATGGACCCCCAATTTTGCAACCAGGAGGGGTCTTTGGGTGTATTTAAAGGCACAAGTTATAACTAGAGTCACCCATGTCCTCAGCCCATGTCCCCAAGCAACTTAAGGACGTTACATATTCACACATTCTTACTTTTTCCCCCAAGCGATCCTAGTTCTTGGGAGAGCCACCAAAAACCAACCAGTTGGAAGCGTCAAACCCCAGATGGGCCCCCAGCTTTGTAGAAAATCCAATATTCACTGACCCCTCCCCCCAAAGACTCCTTGGCCCACCAAGTTGCTGTGGCATTTTTCTCAAATGAATATCTCCCTACAACCCTTGACTTACAATGAACTGCAATTTTAGGATGGGTGGGTGAAGAAACTTCCTCTTTACCTAAACTTTCCATAATAAATACTTAGCATTCTTCACATGAACAACCTATGCAATTTCACCCTGCCCATCTGACCCTCAGCCTCCAATCCGATAAGGTCTACACCACTTCCACATCAAACTCATATTTTTAACCTTTTCCTGACCTACTCCTCCCCTTAGTCATGCAGACCCTTCACCCTTTTGCTCTTCTTCAGGTCTCACTGTATGTTGTATGAGCAGTCTCTACCCTTTCCAGTTCTAGTTTTAGGTGGTCAGGTTGGAAAAAATGACACAAGCCCATCTAGTTGAACCAACAAAGGTCTGATGTCAACCTGTTTAAAGTCTTAAAAGATTTAGGAAGCAGCCACATCAAACTTGCTAGTATGCACTTTCAAGGTAGTCTGAGCTTTATCCAACTTGACAGTTTCAGAACACAAATAACACAGGGGATGCAGGACGGTGTAATTCAGATCTGCCTGCAGCGACATGCACGGTAGGAGGTAGAGCCACATACCGGTCCTGGAAAATGCAAAGAAATTTTAGACATATCTAAACTGGATTTCTCTTTTTAAACCTGTCCACTGACCGAGCATAGAGAATTACTGTAGATGACTAGTGATGAGTAAACCACTGTTGGATCAGTATGCTAAATTTACTGTTAGATGCGGCCCAATTCAGCAAGTTGCAAAATTAATAATTGGAAGCTCAATGTAGCCTCTCAAGTATTATGACATATGATAGTACACCATCAAGGATTTTATTTTTCTGAGAAGAAAGGGGTCTCTTTTGTTGAACATTCTCTGCCTCTGAAGGCTATTGTAATTGTAATTACACTAAATAAAAGTTGAAAACAGTACGTAACTATGAATCAATTGATTATAGTAAATGTAAGGAAATGAAACAGAGTGCTGGTTGAGCTAAATTCAAACAAAGGCATATGGGCTTTTTTGGTTTTTTACAATGCGCAGGTACACCAAAAAAAGTATTTGTGAATTTTGGACTGTTATCCCGAAATTTGCATGGTTTGATAACACACAGGACATCTTATGCTGTTTAGTGTATATTTTGTCCAAGGCATAACTACAGGTGTCGCAGGGTCGCAATTGAGACCCGGCCCCAGGCTCCAGGGGGCCCATGCAGCCTTCCTGTACACCTGGATAGGAGGGGCAGCAGGGACGACATATAGAGGAACCAACCTCCTCTACTTTCCAGCTGCAGCTGCTGAAATCCTGTTTCTCCTCCTCTCCCTCCCGCATGCATTCAGCAGCTGCAGGAGGAAAATGGAAGTGATTGGTTCCCCTATATGCCGGCCCCACAGCCCCTCCTATCCAGCTTCCTCTTCCTCCTGCTGCCTCCGGGCCCCTGTGTGCTCCCTTGCCCCCCCCCCCCTCATTCTCTGGAGCTGGGGATATGTCAGGATGGCCCCTTCCTTTTCTGAATGGACAGAGTCAGTGATCGGTATTGATCACTGAATCTGTCTATTCATAACTGAAGTATAGTAAACTGTGAATCAATGGGAAGCTCTGAACAGAGCTATTCCTGTTCATTCATTCCATGCAGTTGAGGCTGCAGAGATGGAGATTGAGGGCTGCGTCCTCAATCTCCTTTCTCTGTCTCAAAGGTGAAACATCAGAGGTCTGTTTAGACCCCTGATATTTCACCAAAGCCCCCCAACAAGGCTCCTAAAATTAAAAAATAAAATAACATGGAAAAAAATAATAAAAAATAAAATAACAAAAATAAAAAACTACTGACACAAGTGGTGGAACTACCAGGGTTGGAAAGTTCACACTTGTGACCGGGCCCTGGTGTTCCACCACCGTGCTCGAAGGGTCAGGGGGGCCCTTCACGGTTTCTTCCACTGGGGCCCTGAAAGTTCTAGTTATGCCTCTGATTCTGTCCATGGAGACAATATTATTATAGACAGCTGGACAAATGATGCTGAAAAGCTGTAAAAGGCTAGAGAACCGTGTTCAGCAGCGTAAGGAATCAGTCAATACAGGAGTAGGGGCCCCAAGATTGATTGCTCATGTAAGAGACTGCCACACTGGTGATACCAATGTTCTGACTTTTGTAGGTTTAGAAATGGTTACAAAAATGGAATAACATAGGAACTGTAGATATCAAGTGGTATTAAACCCAAAAGCAAACATTTATTATATTGCGGCTTACCAATTCTTAGATGTGATGGATGCATTTGTTTCCTTTTTCAGCCTTTCTTTCGTCTGTTTTCATCTAGTGATCTGGCCAGTAAGTCTGTGTTTTTTCAAAAGAAGAAGCTCTCTTACGAGATGTATCAGTTACAGAGATGAGACAAACCATTTTACCACTGTCAAAGGTGCTTACAATGATCCTATTTTATGTATTTATGTAAAACCTTTATCCCAAAAGGAAAAAAAAAAATAACAGTTTCCCGCAACTGCTTATAAAATGTGAGCTGGACTTTGGCTTCAATTTGTTAGTATATCTAAACCTGCTAATACATCTAACACTCCTCTCCCCCGAGACTGACAATGCCGCTGTCCAAAGGTGTCCCCTGTGCTTCTTCATCCCGAGTGGGGGCACTCTAATACAGGAGGCGTGTTACCGGCCAGATCACCGGGTGAAAACAGAAGGGAAAAAAGCCTAAAAAAAGAAAACAAATGCAAACACCACATCTAATGATTGGTAAGCAGCAGTATTTTACATTTTAGGTTTTGGGTTTAATATCAGCTTTAACCACTTGCCAAGCAGCCACAGTACATATACGGTGGCAGGTCGGCTCTATTGCGCAAAATGAGGTACCTGTACGTGGTTTCATGCAATAGATACCACGTGAGTGCACGCGCGATTCCGACGGACTCGATTTCCGTCGGCAACCCGCGAACGCTCCACAAGGCAGATCCCCATTCTCACAGGGGACAACATTGAGATCTGCTGTTCTGATGTTCCTAGTAATCAGGAACAGGGATCTCTGTGTTGTCCCAATGAGCCTGTGACGGGAGGGCCCGTGGAACTCAGAATACATCTTATGTCTAAGACACCCTGTGCCATCCTGGCACAGGGTGAGTGAGAAAATATATCTTGGACTACTTAAAATGGGACAGTAATATTTGTCCACAATATCTCCCAGGATGTATGTAGAGACTATTATTGGTTTGGTTGATTCTGAACGCAACCTGTGTTTATGTTAATTGAATGAGCTAATGACATTGTCCTCTATACAATGTAGGAGACGGGACGACTGCTATTATGTTGATATAACTGTGTGAAGCTCGGTGACCACAAGTCTGGGCGAAAGGTCATGTCCCAGTCACCTAGGTTGTATAAAGGATGAGATAATTAGCTCATGTTAATTAGGTTAGCTTTGAGTCATCCCTGCTGTATAAAGGTCTGTGAGATCTCAAATAAAAAGTTAGTTCTGATGTACTCCAAGACTGGTGTTGTCTAGTTCTTGGGGTTCCTATAGCCAGATCCATTGGACTCGTGTTCCAGCACTTAGGAAGCGGTATATGACGGAAGCACTCAAGCGGAGTGTGGGACGTTCCGTGACATTGGTGGCAAGCAGCGGGAAAGCTTCCTGAAGTCTGGGACATCCAAACCTCCAATTGGATCCAAGATCAGCATAGCAGACTTCAGTCACCCCAGCGGAGATATGGACCTGGCATCAGAATTCCCGGGGCTGCTGCGGATCATCCTTTCAAGATACACCAGGACTGTGTCTGAGGATGAATACCTGGAGCTTAGGCAGCAAATTCGGGTGGAGCTCTGGATTGCAGCCCTCCGTCTCGCTGGTATAAAACAGGGCAAGTGCTTTCCAACCCAAGAGCAACGGGCCAGTGACCAACGGGCATTACGGATGGCATTCCTGGGAGAGCAGCCCCAGGAGCAATGGGTGACTGAGTTGGACAGGTTGGTCCAGCAGGAGATAGAGCTGGACAATCGTTATCGGGCTCTGCAATGGCACGCAGAGGAGGGATATTTAGGGGAGACAACAGAATGCTCTCCGGAGGGATATAACTTTGGCGGCCCTGGATTGCTGTGGGAGAGCCTTACAGATCTTTTTATGTTTGGCGATGAAGGGGAACCTGACCTTGAGGACCTGAGAGATTATAGAGAGTCTATGCTCGGTCTTGCAGGGGTCTCAGAGCTCAAACCTGATCTGGACCATTTGCTAAGGAAGGAACAGCATCTGGAAAGGGCATACAGGAAACTGCTAGAACACGTTCAGCAGCATGCCAGAGAATCGGCAGTGGAAAATCCGGAGATTGCCGTCCCCAAACCTGAAGTGCTGACAACAGGGCAGAGCTCTGCTAACCTCTGCCCAGCACTGATAACATCTTCTGGGTTCCATGGACAGGAGATGGTGAACCTATATCCCCAGACATCAGTTGCAGAGACATGGGACTTGATAGACTTTTCTGCTGAGGAAGAACAACCTGATGAGCCTCCAGCAGAAGAGCTGCTATCAGGGCCAAAGTTCACGGTGTTCTGCCCAGCACCAACAGTGGCTTCGGCCTTCTTGAGAGAAGAGGTAGTCGGCCTTTCTCCCACAACACTGACAGGGACATGTGATTTTCTGCCAGCAGCATCTATGGAGTTAAAACAAACTTCTCCAGCTGAAGATCTGGTAACTGAACAGAGGGTCCAAGACCTCTGTCCCACACTTTTACCACTTCCAGAGACTGGGGATTTAATAGACGTTTCTGTAGAGGAGGAACCACCTGGCAAACCCCCAGCAGAAGTGCTGGCAACCGGACAGAGGGTCCAAGACCTCTGCCCCACACCTGCAGCAATTGTGGAGGCCCAAGGTGAGGAGGTGGCAGTCTATCGCAAGCTGCAGATCAGGATCCAAGGAGAGAATGCAGTCATCACCTCACAACTGCAGCTTGATCTGGTGTCGGTTGATGGGGCTTCAGTCCCCACCTGTATACCCCAGGGATGCTGGGCAGTCGGCCCAGATCCCCAACAGCAGGATGGAGTGAGCCCAGTCCCCCTGTCTTCTCTCCAGCGGCAGAAAGGATTCCAGGGAGAAGGGCCAGTCCGGGCCTCTCCCCAGCGGCAGATATGTTCTCTGAGAGAGGCAGAGGATGGCTGGGTGAGTAATACACAGTTTAGAATAATTTGTTTGGGGTACTGTGTAGGTACAGGCAGTAGAGGACTGGAACTATGGACTAACTTCGGAGTCAACCCGTCTGGGGTCTCCTCCTGTGTTAGTCTCCTGCCGAAAGGGGAGAGATGTGACGGGAGGGCCCGTGGAACTCAGAATACATCTTATGTCTAAGACACCCTGTGCCATCCTGGCACAGGGTGAGTGAGAAAATATATCTTGGACTACTTAAAATGGGACAGTAATATTTGTCCACAATATCTCCCAGGATGTATGTAGAGACTATTATTGGTTTGGTTGATTCTGAACGCAACCTGTGTTTATGTTAATTGAATGAGCTAATGACATTGTCCTCTATACAATGTAGGAGACGGGACGACTGCTATTATGTTGATATAACTGTGTGAAGCTCGGTGACCACAAGTCTGGGCGAAAGGTCATGTCCCAGTCACCTAGGTTGTATAAAGGATGAGATAATTAGCTCATGTTAATTAGGTTAGCTTTGAGTCATCCCTGCTGTATAAAGGTCTGTGAGATCTCAAATAAAAAGTTAGTTCTGATGTACTCCAAGACTGGTGTTGTCTAGTTCTTGGGGTTCCTATAGCCAGATCCATTGGACTCGTGTTCCAGCACTTAGGAAGCGGTATATGACGGAAGCACTCAAGCGGAGTGTGGGACGTTCCGTGACAGAGCCCATCCCCCACACAGTAAGAACACACCAAGGGAACACAGTTAACCCTTTGATCGCCCCCCTAGTGTTAACCCCTTCCCTGCCAGTGACATTTATACATTGATCAGTGCATTTTATTTAGCACTGATCACTGTAATAATGGTCCGCAGAAAATGTCACTTGGGGTCAGATTTGTCCGCCGCAATGTCGCAGTCTTGCTAAACATCTCTGATTCCCGCTATTACCAGTAAAAACAATAAAAAAATGTAAAAGTCCATAAATCTATTACCTATTTTGTAGACGCTATTACTTTTGCGCAATCAATATACGCTTATTGCGATTTTTTTTATCAAAAATATGTAGAAGGATACATATCGGCCTAAACTGATGAATACATTTTTATATATATATACACATATATATTTATTTTTTTTTTGGATATGAATTATAGCAGAAAGTTAAAAATATTGTTTCTTTTTGTTTTTTTTGTAATTTTTTCACAATTGTCGGTCTTTTTTTGTTTGTAGCGCAAAAAGTAAAAAACGCAGAGGTGATCAAATACCAACAAAAGAAAGCTCAATTTTATTTGGGTACAGGATCGCATGACCTCGCAATTGTCAGTTAAAGGGACGCAGTGCCGTATCGCAAAAAATGGCCTGGTCATTAAGGGGGCAAATCCTTCCGGGGCTGGAGTGGTTAAGGCACGGTTCACACTAACGCGACTTTGAAGCTGACATCCCTGAGCGACTTCATCCTGGCTTGCATTGGACTTCTTTAACAGAAGTCAATGGAAGTCATGTTGAAGTCGCACCAAAGTAGTGCAGGAACCTTTTTCTAAGTTGGAGCGACTTCAGACGCACCTGTTAGAACGGTTCCATTGCCCTTAATGGGGTGCAACTTGCCATGGGACTTTGAACTCTTAAGTCGCATGACAAGTCACAGCAATGTGAACCGGTACTTAAAAGCAGATGAACACTGGATCTCACAAGCTGAGACACTGGAGTTTAATTTAACAGAAGCAAATAGGCTGTTCCCTCTGCAATGGAATTTACCCTCCCTTACATTAATGAGTTTGGGGAAAATTTAGAAAACAGAATTTTTGCATGCACATGATTAGATGGTGAATGTCTGCACAGCTTCCCCACAGTCATTAAGCTTAGGGAAAATGCCCTTGCAAAGTTTATGATTAAAGTTCTTGTAAATCTCAGACATGAAATATGAACAAAGCATATCCCTCTATAATGTGTACTTGTCTCAATCCAGAACACTATGTGTCATTTCTGTCCGCTGCTTCCTTCCTCTGCTATCAGCATGAATCACTTCTGACAAGTTTTCTTGACACCAAGAGAAAAAAGGTGACATGGGAGAGACCTCCAGCTCATTGACAGCCTCAGCTCTGTTCCTGTGTGAAGGGGGGGGGGTGTCTCTTCCCTCCAATCAGCTCTCAGAGCTCCCCTCACTGAGCTCTGCAGAGTGTAACATCAGCTTTCCACCCCCTTTTTTCTGATCTTTCAGACAAGCTTTAAAATTCCACGCTTTGAACAGATGTAGAGAAGAGAAAACTGCAGATAAACAGGTATAACTTATGTTTCATCTCTGTGTATCACCTGTGGCAAGTCACTTCACTGGGTATATGTAAGGGTTTACAACCACTTTAAGGGCTCATCCACACTGCAACTCAAAGCTGCTTTTTACAAGCGTTTGAGTTTTTTTTTTCTGCCTATAAAGTCTTGAAGAAGCTTGTTCTTTTTTGTGCTCTTTCTCGCTTTTTTATTAAGCTCTTTCTAGCTCTTTCTAGTTTTTTTGAGCCAATCGGGTGATGGGTATCAGACCCACTTCCCGATTGGCCGGGAAGAGGATAACTGTTGCAAAAGCAAATATTCATTCGCTGTTGCAACATACCTGGCTGGGCTCCAGACACATTGCCCTGCGCCCCTAGCCCACCCTATTTTGAAGCCTATTAGAGCCTTTGGCTCTAATCAGGTGCTTCAAAAAACACCCCCCTGCCCACCCCCGCCATAGAAATTCATGCGCCCGGTGTGCTGAAAGTATAATGAAAATATCAATATTTTGTGTGGCCACCATTATTTTCCAGCACTGCCTTAACCCTCTGGGGCATGAAGTTCACCAGAGCTTCACAGGTTGCTACTGGAGTCCTCTTCCCCTCCTCCATGACGACATCACGGAGCTGGTGGATGTTAGAGACCTTGCCCTCCTCCACCTTCCGTTTGAGGATGCCCCACAGATGCTCAATAGTGTTTAGGTCTGGAGACATGCTTGGCCAATTCATCACCTTTACTCTCAGCTTCTTTAGCAAGGCTTTGGTGGCCTTGGAGGTGTGTTTGGGATCATTATCATGTTGGAATACTGCCCTGCGGCCCAGTCTCCGAAGGGAGGGGATCATGCTGTGCTTCAGAATGTCACATTACATGTTGGCATTTATGGTTCCCTCAATGAATTGTAGCTCCCCAGAGGCGGCAGCACTGATGCAGCCCCAGACCATGACACTCTCACCACCATGCTTGGCTGTAGGCAAGACACACTTGTCTTTGTACTCCTCACCTGGTTGCCGCCACACATGCTTGACACCAAATAAGTTTACATTGGTCTCATCAGATCACAGGACATGGTTCCAGTAATCCATGTCCTTAGACTGCTTGTCTTCAGCAAACTGTTTGCCAGCTTTCTTGTGCATCATCTTTAGAAGAGGCTTCCTTCTGGGATGACAGTCATGCAGACCAATTTGATGCAGTGTGCAGCGTATGGTCTGAACACTGACAGGCTGACTCCCCACCCCTTCATTTATTTCCCAAAGACAACCTCTGGATATGACGCTGAGCATATGCACTCAACTTCTTTGGTCGACCATGGCAAGGCCTGTTCTGAGTGGAACCTGTCCTGTTAAACCGCTGTATGGTCTTGGCCACCGTGCTGCAGCTCAGTTTCAGGGTCTTGGCAGTCTTCTTATAGCCTAGGCCATCTTTATGTAGAGCAACAATTCTTTTTTTTCAGATCCTCAGAGAGTTCTTTGCCATGAGGTGCCATGTTGAACTTCCAGTGACCAGTATGAGAGAGTGAGAGTGATAACACACCTGCTCCCCATTCACACCTGAGACTTTGCAACACTAACGAGTCACATAACATCGATGGGGGAAAATGGCTAATTGGGCCCAATTTGGACATTTTCACGTAGGGGCGTACCCACTTTTGCCAGTGGTTTAGACATTAATGGCTGTGTGTTGAGTTATTTTGAGGGGACAGCAAATTTAAACTGTTATACAAGCTGTACACTCACTACTTTACATTGTAGCAAAAGTGCCATTTCTTCAGTGTTGTCACATGAAAAGATAGAATAAAATTTTAAAATATTTACAAAAATGTAAGGGGTGTACTCACTTTTGTGAGATACTTGTGTATATATATATATATATATATATATATATATATATATATATATATATATATATTCCTTTCACACCTTCAACCTATCAAAACAATATGTTGTTTCTATGCTGTTCAATATTTTAGAAAAGAACAGAACAAAGCAATTATCTAGTAAATTCCACAAAAACCCAAGAGAGCAAAAGCAATGAGCATTTTCTTGTATAAGAGGCGTTTAGCAATACAATGCATGAGGTCCTACCAGCTGGAGTCTACAGTGGGCAGTCGTTTAATGGACTTTCTGCATTAGAAAGCATACAGCATCACATGCCTCAGTGTCTCTGTCTGCGGCAATACTGCTGTATCAGGGCTTTTCCAATCATATCAATACAGGCTAAACTACATTCCAAGAAGCTTCACAGTGGACTGAGTGCTAATGAAATGATATACTCACGACTGCACCCCATGCTGACTTCAGCTCTGCAATTCACTAGGGGCCAGTTGTAAGAATGATTGGGATAAAAGCTTCATCCCTATGTAAAAGAATTACAGTACATTGGTCATTTCCCAAAGATCATCTGCTTTTATACTCTGGAGTAAAGACGAGAAATAAAAAAACGCTGTAGCGGTTATTCAAAGATTTAAACATAAAGCCTATATATGAACAGTATATTATTTAGAGTTTAAAGGACAGGTCCATCTAAAGCTTATATTTATTTAGTAGGTGGTAGGGATTGTTTTCTCAGATAGTAGGTACAGGTACGCCTCCCTTCCAAGTCACCCCTTGTATCAACCCCTACCCACCTCCAAGCACCATCCCTGGTCTCTGCTCCCTACGCACCTCTGAGCTCCCTCCCTTTTCTCTGCCCCCCTCCCACCTCTGAGCTCCATCCCTTGTCTCTGCCCCCTACCCACCTCTGAGCTCCATCCCTTGTCTCCTCCCTCTACCCACCTCTGAGCTCCATCCCTTGTCTCCTCCCTCTACCCACCTCTGAGCTCCATCCCTTGTCTCCTCCCTCTACCCACCTCTGAGCTCCATCCCTTGTCTCCTCCCCCTACCCACCTCTGAGCTCCATCAATTGTCTCCTCCCCCTACCAACCTCTGAGCTACATCCCTTGTCTCCTCCCCCTACCCACCTCTGAGCTCCATTCCTTGCCTCATTCCAGTACTCATCTCCCAGTACCACTTCTTTTAGAGAATACAGAACAGTGCTAAGTCAATTGTATGGAATGTGTTAATGATAATAAGAAAGATAGTAAAACAGATCTCCTGCAGCCAGCGGCAATACACTCCCCCCACCTCAAGCAACAAAGCCCTCCCAGCAAAAATAGACCCCCAGAGCAACAATAGATCCACACATCACCCCAAGGTGAGTATTTGTTTTACAGTACTGGGGTACTAGGATCACTCATTGTATTGACATCACATTAAGTACTTGTATGTTTGTACATCAAGTGCGTTTGTTAACACTGGTGTGGCAACATCAATTGTTTTATGTTATCTGCATGTTGTTGTGTTGTATGGCAATTTAATTATTCAGAAGTATCTATACTGTCTTTTATATTAATAGTGTGTTGTTATTACTTACTATAGTGCCTTGCAAAAGTATTCACCCCCTTGGCATTTTTCGTGTTTTGTTGCCTCACAACCTGGAATTAACATGGATTATTTGAGGATTTGCATCATTTAATTTACAGAACACGCCCACAACTTTGAAGATTTTTTTTTTTTTATTATGAAGCAAACATCAATATAACAGAAAAGGTCAATGTGCATAACTATTCACCCCCCTAAAGTCAATACTTTGTAGAGCCACCTTTTGCGGCTATCATAGCTCCAAGTCTCTTTGGATAAGTCTCTATGAGCTTGCCACATCTTACCACTACGATTTTTGCCCATTCCTCCTTGCAAAACTGCTCCAGCTCCTTCAAGTTGGATGGTTTGCTCTTGTGAACAGCAATCTTTAAGTCTGACCACAGATTTTCTATTGGATTGAGGTCTGGGCTTTGACTAGGCCATTCCAACACATTTACATGTTTGCCCTTAAACCACTCAAGTGTTGCTTTAGTAGTGTGTTTGGGGTCATTGTCCTGCTGGAAGGTGAACCTCCATCTTAGCCTCAAATCACACACAGAGTGGTACAGGTTTTGCTCAAGAATATCCCTGTATTTAGCACCATCCATCTTTCCCTCAACTCTGACCAGTTTCCCAGTCCCGACTGCTGAAAAACATCCCCACATCATGATGCTGCCACCACCATGTTTCACTGTGGGGATGGTGTTTTTTGGGTGATGTGATGTGTTGGGTTTGTGTCAGAGATAGCATTTTCTTTGATGGCCAAAAAGTTCAATTTTAGTCTCATCAGACCAGAGCACCTTCCTCCATACATTTTGGGAGTCTCCCACATGCCTTTTCCCAAACTCAAAACGTACCATTTTGCTTTTTGCTGAAAGTAATGGCTTTCTTCTGGCCACTCTGCCATAAAGCCCAACTCTATGGAGCGTATGGCTTATTGTGGTCCTATGTACAGATACTCCAGTCTCTGCTGTGGAACTCTGCGGCTCCTCCAGGGTTACCTTAGGTCTCGGTGTTGCCTCTCTGATTAATGTCCTCCTTGCCCGGTCCGTGAGTTTTGGTGTGCGGCCGTCTCTTGGCAGGTTTGCTGTTGTGCCTTGTCCTTTCCATTTGGTTATGATAGATTTGATGGTGCTCCTAGGGATCATCAAAGATTTGGATATTTTTTCTATAACCTAACCCTGACTTGTACTTCTCAACAACACTGTCCCTTACTTGTTTGGAGAGTTCCTTGGTCTTCATGGCAGTGTTTGGTTAGTGGTGCCTCTTGCTTAGGTGTTGCAGCCTCTGGGGCCTTTCAAGAAGGTGTGTATATGTAATGGCAGATCATGTGACACTTAGATTACACACAGGTGAACATCATTTCACTAATTATGTGATTTCTGAAGGTAATTGGTTGCATCAGAGCTTTTTATGGGCTTCATAACAAAGGGGGTGAATACATACGCACATGCCAATTATCAGTTTTTTACTTCTGAAAAATAGTTTTATGTATATATTTTTCTAATTTTACTTCACCTACTTAGACTATTGTGTTCTGATCCATCACATATAATTCAAATTAAACAAACATTGAACTAAAGGATGTAATGTAACAAAATAGGTAAAGAGCCAAGGGGGTGAATACTTTTGCAAGGCACTGTATGTAGAGCAGCACCCATTTTGGTATTATTTTACTTGTTTTTGGATGCCTACATATATTGTAGCCTCCCTGGCGGTTTTCCCGAGTGTGGCTCGGGGTTAAAATTCAGTCCCATTAGCGGTAACCCCGAGCCACACTCGGGATTACATCTCAGGATCCTGGTGCGGCGTTACTTACCTTGTCCCCAGGATGCTGCGATGTCCCCCGCAGTGTCTGCGGGCTCCGTCCTCCTCCGAAGCCTCTCCGTGCCAGGCTCCGTTCCCTGCTCCGTCGCGACGCACGAGGCGGAGCCTGGCGGCAAATTCAAAAAATTGTAAAAATCATAACACATACAGTACTGTAATCTTACAGATTACAGTACTGTATGAAATTATTTCACATCCCTTTTGTTCCCAGTGCTTTGGCCAATGCCCTGCATGCAGTTTTATATTATATATACTGTTCTTTCTGCCTGGAAACTGGAGATTATCCATAGCAACCAAAAAGTGTCCCTTTACGTCAAAAGTGGCTTTAGACCAGCTAGAAAACAGCGATAGTAAATTAGAACACTTGCAGAATTGAGCGATAGTGAATCGTGGGGAAATTTATTTTATTATTATATATTTTTTTTAATTATTTATTTTTATTTATTATATTATAATTTATGTTATTGTGTTTCAAACTTTATCATACCTGGGATATCTACTAGACTCTCGTTTGGACAGATTTAAGTGTGTTATTGTTAAGAATTACAGGCCTACAATATAAAACGCCATATTTCCATGCAAAATAATTGTACCGCTTTCAGCACCTAAAATCCGAAATAATCATACCGCCAGGGAGGTTAAGGTATATCATTTTTTAACTTTGCTTACTTAGACAGCAAATGATCCAGTTGCTTATTAGCAATAGTCAATTGCCTACACCTTAGGCCAGGGTTTCTCAACCAGGGTTCCTCCAGAGGTTGCGAGAGGTTCCTTGAGCAATGAGCAATTTCTGCCGCTCAGATAAGTTCCCATTGACACCATTGATCTTTTTTAGCTATCTGTAAGGAGGTAATTCTTCCCAATGACAACAAGTGTAAGGAGTACTCTGCCCACTGACCATCAAACTAACATGTACGCAGGTGCAGACCACTGTCTCCACTGTAGGTGGCGCTCACCCAGAGCGCTCACAGCCTGGAGGGAAATTTAGATGAAACCTGGTTTCATGGTCCCTGAAGACAGTGTTCCAGTTGGCTGTGCTGCATTCAGGTAACCTTTGGTGGCCATCTTGGGTCAGCAGAGGCTTTTTAGGTCCCTGCCCCCAGTTTTTTTCACACACTTGCACGTAGGTAGAGTAGGGTCAGGTAACATGCCTGTTAGAGACAGAACAAGAGGCAGGGAAAGGTTCCTGATGTGGGGGGTAAGCATAGGGCTCACAACTTCTCTGAACATCTTCCCGCTTGGGTACAAGATGGCCAGGGCACACTCTGCACCTCAACACAGGCGCTGTTCGTCTGAAACCTGTTCTTTTCTCGCTGTTGGGATCCATGAGTGTTCCCGGTTGGGGTGTCTTCCCTCCGGGTTTGTTATTACTGTTTGCTCCAATCCAAGTTCTTATATCGCCCCTGGACTGTCTGTGTTATTTCCACCACACCACGCTGCACCCCACCTACAAATGTATCATGGCTTGTAGATATAGTCATTTTTATCAGGGGTTCCCTAAAACCAGAAGGTTATTTCAAGGGTTCCTATGTGTTTAAAAGGTTGAGAAAGGCTGCCCTAGACATTATTCATTAGCCCAGGTTCACACTAAGCTGCAGGGATAAAGCCGTGGAGTTCAGTCCCAATTTCGGCCATGATTTCAGAGACATCTGTGCAGGTTTCTGCACAGATGTCAATGTAAATCGCAGCCCGAAATCGCAAAAAGTAGTACAGAAACTACTTTTTGAAATCGCTGAAGCGCCGCAGATGCGGCGTCACACCAATTAGGACGGTGCCATTGATGGCAATTGCCGCTGATTTGAAATGTCAAATCGCATGTCAAAACGCTCCAGTGTGAACCAGGGCTGAAGGTGGGATTTATTGTCTAATAATCTGATGCTCCTTTGAAATAGTAATGTCACAGAGGATACGTAGGTAACAAAGAAACATTAGCTCATATAGATATTTACTGATTTATGTGCATTAATAAAAGATCTATGATTGTCTTTGGTTCATTTTTTTTGCAATCAATGGAGTACAAGACAAGTTCTTATACCAGGTTGCATCCTTGGGATTCGTGGAATATGACACTGAGTGCCCAGACAGTAGCAAAAGCAAAGAGAGTAGCAGGAGTCAGTGACCCCCCTCTATGATCATCATTTCGCAGACAGCATAACCACAATGTTACTCTGCTAGGCAGCATGTCAATTTTCCTCCTTGTTTGTGTTGAGATTGTATTTCACAAACCTGAAAAGTGAGACAGCTCTCGAAAACATGCCTTTGAATCCCGAGTTTGAGGGTGACTTCTTGTAAGGTTTTACGTTAAGTCAGGTCATTGCCTTTTTATCAAAGTGAGTGTGCTCCAGTTGTTTTGGATATCATACACAATAGTAGGCTTTTCACTTCCCTCCCCTTTGAAGTTATCCATCAGGAACTATAGAAAGCACAGTGAATTGAAGGTAATTGTGTAGGTGAAAGGGAATGGTCAGAAAGCTCGCCCTCAAAAGTATAATTATTCCTACACTCGACAAACAACAAAAATATAAAAAAAAAGAAATAAAAGCAAATTGTTTCCCAATTGTCCGCTATGGGCAGATAGTATCCTGCCAATTCCTCAACTCTTCTATTCAGCATGTCAAATCTTGTTCAATCTTCAGTTGCGTCTTCATTAGGCTTATTTGAAGCCTTTATTCTTCAAGATCTAAAGGAACAATGTACTTGTCAAGGATTGATTTAAACCTCCCGACTTAGTACTTGACGTACCTGTAGATCATTCAGTAACCACGATGTAGACACCTTTGCTGATCCATACATTTCATTTTATTTGATATTCAATCACACACCGAAACTATGAAACTCCCATTCTGTAAAGATTCCGCAACAAATTGTTCTTTTGTACCAATGCCAACCTTTCAGCCTGTTAAAAAAAAAAAAAAAAAAAAAATAGTAGCCAAGAAAAATCTTGATAAAATTCAATGATGGCAAAATTAGAGTCTCACTAATAAAATCCTATTTTCCTGACACTTTAAGTCAATGCAAAAATAATTGTGAGAATATAAAAGGTTTTTTATGGTCAATTATTCTTGTCTTTAGTAAGTATCTATAATCATAACCACCTCGGAATAGGTAATAATCTTCAATGGGCAGAAGGAAACTTCCCTGCAGTGCCATAAGACGGTAAAACGTTATCACTTTCATGCATAAAATATGCCAGTATTGAAAGAATGCCGATGTTAAGGTCATACGGTGAGACATCTTTCTCCAAGGTGATATACTAGGCAACTTTATTGGCTTATGACATACTCACTGATTTGCATTACGTATAGCTGGCAAGCGTACCGAGAAAGACTTTAGTACCTATTTCAGATGGGTGTTAAAATATTAGTTAAAAGCATTAGTCGAAATTCAAGAATAGTTGAAGAATTTAAAGCACTGTATAAAACACAAATTACACAAGGACAAATCACAATTATTATCAGGTTAATACGGTTTTTCCAAGAACCACTGGAAAATTAAGAATGTCTGGTACAGATATAGAACTATTTTAAGTAAAGACGTGGCTTTTAAAACCGACTATGGATTTTAAATGAGGTGAGTAAATGGAAGACTAGCTGGAGCTTTTGGTCTTCTCAGCTATAAAATGCAACAGATAATGTATTATGAGTGACACATTGAATGGTTCCTGTTCCAAGGTAGACACAAGTCTCCAGAATGACATGGATTTTTTTTATTTTTTTTTAAAGTGAAGACAAGGGTGGGTATGGTGGATAAATAGTTATCAAGCTGCTATTTTTTTGTCTTATCAGTATCAAGCAAAGCCAGAATATATCATCTGTATTACTGGAATGCTATTGTCCTTTTACATATCCTAAAAGTTCTACAGTAGAGTTCAGGCAAGTTCATGCAATGATGGATACCCACATCTTTACCACCTTTAAGTTTCCGTTCAATGTGGATATTTATGATATGGGCTTTAATAAAGTTTTAAATGGAATCCATAAGCATTAAAAGATTTATAGTCTACTGTATGATCTATAAAAATGCCCTAACTTGTCCAGATCCTGGCGGTGCTATCATAACCATTTAAAAGGTTTATCTCTTCATCATAAAAACAGGCTGGGTTTTATAGCCAATAAGTATGCGCTTTTGTTGCCTATTGGAATAGAGATCGCGTTCAGGCTAGATGCATGAAAATTGGGTAGGAATCTAAAGAAAAAAAAAAAATACTCAAAATGAGTGAAAAAAAAATTGGGAGCTTTGGGATGTGCTATGTCATGGCTAATTTACATCTATAGCGGACATTAAGGGAAGTTTTAAGAATACTTGGCATTTTTTTAAAATTGTAAAGCTACTAATGCAAAATGATCCCCTATTCACCTCAAGCATACAGTCAGTATGCTAGTACAATAAAGGAAGTTTATATTTTATTCCCTTAACTTCATCTAAGTGTAGCACCCTTCTAGATAGGTTGCTATATAAGCTAGAAAAATTAAGTTCTTGTGAATCTCCTGTAATCAGCTGAACAGCTTGTAAATGCTTTGGGCTGTTCTGGGCTCTGCAGACTGCATGTTTGATTGCTTTGCCCTGTTTTCTGGAGGATTCCAGAATATCGTGGGCGGAAGAGTTAAACAGGCAGTCAGAATATATATGTGGCTTCAGCCAATGCCTGGGGGAGGATGCCCAGTAGGTGGCTGGAGAGTGCATAGCCTGAGGCTTGGGGCAGCCCTGTCTTGTCCAGAACAAAATTATCCAGCCTGGAGGGCTGTTGCCCTTATAGACATTTAAGCACCTTTATCAGGAGCTCATGTGTCTCAGGTGTGCTAGAGCTGGGGAGACTATTTGCTGATAGACTTTGAGGGCACATAAGGGGGATTTCACAGTCTGGGAGTCCACTAAAGAAATATCTGCTTGACTTTGGGGAGCCATCCAAGTGCTCCAAGAGGACTTGTGAGTACAGACCTAAGTGCAGGATCTGGGTGACTGTTGCTGCCTTTAACCCCCGGTGTACTAATACTGAGGCTTGCCTGGCCTGGAACATTGCTTGTGGTGGGGAAGTAGCTGCAGAAGAAAGGGCATCCTCCTATTGCTATTCAAAGTTCTGGAGTATTCCACTGCTACCTGTGCCCTCTCCAAGGAATCTAGCAGCTGATGCACACTTTTTGGGGAAAATACCCCGGGACAAACCAGCGGCTCCTGCTGGGGTAGTCCTACATACATTTTGAAGTGTATCCATCACATACCTGGTAAATGATGAGAAGGCTCTCCCTTACACCTCCTGTACTGTTTCTCCCCCAAGATTGATGACAGGGAATTACAGAACACAGAGTGGCTCCGGTGCTTGCAGAAAGTCCTGGCCAGCAGCAGAACTAATTCTCGAAGAACCTGATTATTGGAGATTCCAGACCAGTTGTCACTAAATGGCGGACCGTGGTCCGGAACCAGACCGAGTGACAGTTCTGTCCGGACCACGGCTGGGCCACTGCCACGGCTGAGTGTCCTCTCTCGGGCTTCCCGGGTGATTACCCACTTGTTAACATAATACCTTGGGAAGCTCCCACCCCTCAGTCCTGATCTGCAGCTCCTCCCGCCCCCGCTCACTGTGAGGACGACATCGGTGGCCAGCCGGGAGGCCCAGGAGAGGACACCCCAGGATGATTAGTGCCTCGGCTCTGTCAAACATACGGTAGGACTGTGCAGGAGAGGCTTGCATTAAAAGGGGCTCTTTGTTGTGTTAAGGACACTGTAGTGTGTTAAGGGGCATTGTGTTGTGTTAAGGGACGCTGTGTTACGTTAAGGAGCGCTGTGTTGTGTAAATGGGCACTGTGATGTGTAAAGGGGCACTGTGATGTATAGAGTAACTGCGATGTGAAGGTGAACTGACACTGTGGGACTGCTTTAAGGGGGGGCTGTGATGTTAAGTAGCACTGTGATGTAAGGGGGAACTGCAATGTAAAGGGGGAATTGCAATGTAAAGGGGGCAGTGATGTGAAGGGGAACTGAGAACACTGTGGGACTGCTTTAAAGTGGGACTGTGATGCACAGGGGACTATGATGTGAAAGGTACGCTGAAACGATGATGTACAGGGGGGGGGGGGGGCGGATGTGTTATAGCACTAACGAGAGTCGGACCTCTGCCGGAAGGAAATTTTGCTGACCGGACCTCCGTAAATTTGTATTCAAG
The DNA here is from genome assembly GCA_037952835.1 of Lithobates septentrionalis. NCBI lineage: Eukaryota > Metazoa > Chordata > Amphibia > Anura > Ranidae > Lithobates > Lithobates septentrionalis. The sequence continues at coordinate 470,694 of JBBDGP010000977.1, read as the reverse complement.
ACCCCTGCTCTAGACGGATGTCATCACAGAGCTTGCAGAAGCAGAAGCCAGGAATATAGGCAGGCAGAAGTCAGCAGCATTTGGATAGCGGAGGTACAGATCCAGAGGACAAGAGCATAAACAGAGCCAGACTGAGGTCAGTATCATATGAGCAGAATACAAGCCAAAATGATTGGCCAGAGATTGTAACGTCATCCGCCCACTTCTCTACTTCAGCCAATCAGAGGCATTCAGAAAATAAAAAAGCTCCCTGTGAATGGCTGAGCAATGCTCAGCCCAACTCTATTTTAGTCGGGGAGTGGGGCGGGAAGTTCCCATCTCACTGCCAGAACTTAGCAATGTATACTGTATGTAGCTGAGGCTACATACAGTTCATACTGTGCTGAGAGCTGCTGCATGTCTTAGTGAATTTCCGAAATTCAAATTAAAATTTACATCAAATTCAATTTGAATTCGAACTGTAAAGATATTTCTGAAAGCAAAGACTTTGGGGTTTATTTAGTAAATGCAAATCCACTTTGCACTACAAGTACACTGCAAGTGCACTTGGAAGTTCAGTTGCTGTAGAGCTGAGGGGGACATGCAAGGAAAATAAAAAACAGCATTTTTGCTTGTACATGATTGGATGATAAAATCAGCAGAGCTTCCCCTCATTTCAGATCTTCCCCTCAGATCTACACATTACGCAATGGGGGAGATTTACTAAAAACTAATCTGGTGCAACTGTGAATAGTAACCAATCTGCTTCTAACTTCAGCTTGTTCATTTAAAATGTTACTAAACTCACAACAGTAAAATCAGTCTGTATATGCAGTAAAGCATGCTTGTTATACTCACTGTGGTATCTAAGTGGTTAATCCTCTACATTGTGTAAAAAGGCTGTTCGATCCTGTCTTCTCTGATCCGCTCCTTCTTCCACAGTACCCAATCCATTTGCTGATAGTACAGAGCCATGGGGGCGCTCTGCACATGCTCAGTTTGGTGTGTATTGCTAGAGAGGTTTTTTTTTTTTTTTGGGGGGGGGTGCATGTGATCAGCACAGGGCCAATCAGCACTTTCCAGACAGAGGGTCAAGGGTCATGCAGCCTCATAGGACAGTCATAGGAGAATGAAAACTCCTCCTACAAGCTTTAACCAGTGCTTGGCCGGACACTGATAGAAGTCACAAGATTGCTATATATTTGTGAGTTAGGGACCTTAGATTGTAAGCTCCTTGAGGGTAGGGACCGATGTGAATGTACAATGTATATGTAAAGCGCTGCATAAATTGGCGGCGCAATATAAGTACCTTAAATAATAATAATATACTTCTGATGAGAAAAGGTATTTAGCAGTTTATATTTACCAAAATAATTGCATTTCCATGTTATGTGTACTGTGGGAGACTAGATATAGTGAATGCAGGGTCCTGGGTTTAGTAACACTTTAAAGAGGAAGTAAACCCTCCTGCAAAAGAATAAAAATAAAAACACACCCTGCAAGACAAAGACATAATGAGCTAGTATGCATAGCATACTAGCTCATTATGAATTACTTACCCGAGAACGAAGCCCCCGCAGCCGTCCTCGTCTCCCCCCTCAGGCCGCCGACATGTCGCCCGGGGCTTGCTTCCGGGTATCACGGATCCGGCTCTGTGCTTGGCCGGGGACAGAATGATGTCACAGTTGTACTTTGCGAACGGCACAGTACAACTGAAGCAACGGTATGTACGTGCCATTGCTTCAGTTGGCTTAAGTGCATGACGTCGGCACATGCAAATACGGGGGATATCTCCTAAACCATGCCGGTTTAGGAGATATCCAGTCCAGCTACAGGCAACCCTAATTAAAGGCTTGCCTGTAGTTTAAAGTGGTTGTAAAGGGTTTACAACCACTTTAAGCTTTGACAATAAAACCTGGAAGCTGATTGGTTTCTATGCCCAGCTGCACCAGATTTTGCATTCCCCAGTTTTAGTAAATCTCACGCAAATGTCTTGCATGACAATTTTATATGAAACGTGACTTTTTTTTTAATGAAATCAGAATTCCCCTTTAAATTGCATAAAAGACAAAGGAAAAATGCATGCATATGGTAGTGTATGCACCAGCTGGATAAATTATCTAAGTTTTAATAAATATGTACCATATAATTTACATACATCTCTAATGGTGAATGGCAAAATTTGCATGACTGTAAGAGCATTTGAAGATGTATATTTCCCTTTGCCCTCTCCCCAGATCCTGATACTCTACACATATCGGGTCACATAAACTTCCCAGCAGCATTTGACCCGTAAACCTGTGGATATGTCTGAACGTATGCTAGTAGATGTTGGACGGATGATCTGAGCTATTGTAATTGAACTGGCTGCCCAGATGAAGCCACTAAGAGGCCTTTCTTGTAATCTTCTTCTTATCTTTGTACTGGAGTGTTTGTGAAGAGGCAACGCTGTTGTCAGTAACTGCCAGAGCTGGAAGGTTAATACAGGGAGCATTAGGTGTCCTACAGTGTGAATGACCCGAGAAACATTCATCTGGACACAGAGTGAACTACGCATTACCTTCTGAACTGCAGCTGCACTCCCTCCCTATGTATTGTACTCTGCTATTACTGCACTCAGCAATCACAGGCATGAAATGGAGCTTTCATATCTGGAAGACGAAATAACACTTTTCAAAGTGCTATGCTGTGGATAAAAAAAAAAAAGGAATTTGATTCTCAAATGGAGAAATAAAATAACAACAGTATCAAGAATATGCTGTTATATTATGACATTTTTTTTTTGAAAAATATTTTTCGTTGAAAAGAAAGACTTTTAGATATTGAAGTTCCATGAATTGTTCCCTATCAGGTCTAAATTTTTGAAAGGGCTACATTTTATTTAATATTTTATGTATTACAGGTAGACATGTGCACAACAAATACATTTGTTTTGTTTCTTTACGTTTCCGTTAAAAAGTAACGATTCGTAATTTCGTAAGACGTGAGTTTTCATATTCGGACTCGTTTGTAGTTTCGTAACAGTTATATTTTCTTTGATACGAAATGATTGGTAATTCCGTTAGTCTAATTTTCTTTGATTTAAAATTCGTAATTTTGTTAGATAATATTTTTCGTTTATTCGGTAAACTACTCGTAATTTAGTAATTGTTACTTTTGTGAGATTGCCTTTTTCGTTGACTCGTACTTTCGTAGGAAATAAAGAATAATAATCATATGCTTGCTTTTCTAAAAAGTTCTGTACTTACTCCAGTCCACGAGACCGGACTCCGCCTCCTCCTCAACTGAATCTAAAAAGATTCAGGAATGCAGTGTGACTCAGACACAAAAGGTAGAAGCTGATTGGCTAAAGATATTAAGTAAGATACATCACTCACTAATACACTGTCCATTCCAACGAATGATTTGAGAACACGAAATTACGAACATACGAAATTACGAACATACATATTAAGATACACATATGCCCCATACACACGATCGGACTTTCCGACGGAATATGTGCGATCGGAGCTTGTTGTCGGAAATTCCGACTGTGTGTGGGCTTCATCTGACTTTTTCAATCAGAATTTCCGACACACAAAGTTTGAGCGCTTGCTATAAAATTTTCCGACAACAAAATCCGTTTGCGTAAATTCCGACCGTGTGTGGACAATTCCGACGCACAAAGTGCCACGCATGCTCAGAATAAATAAAGAGATGAAAGCTATTGGCTACTGCCCTGTTTATAGTCCCGACGTACGTGTTTTACGTCACCACGTTCAGAACGATCGGATTTTCCGACAACTTTGTACGACCGTGTGTGTGCAAGACAAGTTTGAGCCAACATCCGTCAGAAAAAATCCATGGATTTTGTTGTCGGAATGTCCGATCAATGTCCGATCGTGTGTACGGGGCATTACACTGTCCATTCAAAAGAACGATTCGAGAACAAACGAAATTACGAACAGACATAGAAATGAAATTACGAACACATGAATGAAAATACGAACATATGACATTATGAACAGAAAACGTATTGAAAGTATGAAATGTAAATCATTCGTTATAGATGTCATTTTCTTTCTTTTACTGTTTCAGAGTTTTGTATTTTCGTAAGTTCGTATTTTCGCCTGTTGGTTATTTTGCTTATTCGTAATTTGTCGTATTCTGGTTCTTTCAGCTATTCGGATGTTCGAATTGATCCTAATGTACAAATACTAACAAATTCGTACGAAAATCTATTCGTTATGAACCGAATCGCACATGTCTAACTACAGGTATTTATATACAATGAGGGGAAAAAAGTATTTGATCCCCTACTGATTTTGTACGTTTTGTCCACTGACAAGGAAATGATCAGTCTATAATATTAATGGTAGGTTTATTGTAACAGTAAAAGACAGAATAACAACGAAAATATCCAGAAAAATGCATTTCAAAAAAGTTATAAATTGATTTCCATTTTAATGAGTGAAATAAGTATTTGATCCCCTATCAAATCAGCAAGATTTCCTTGTCAAAAGAAGTTTATTGAGTATACAATAATATAAAGATACATGAAGTAAGTTTACAAGGATCTATAAAGTAAGCTCATTGTTTTACAGTAGAGTTTGTATATGTATGTATCATGAAATTTCAAATATTAAATATTGGGTTCACGTAAACCTAAAATGAAGGTATATATTATTACATTAGTTTCTTTTGTAGGTATTTAAATGATTTATACCTTCTATACCTATTATTTACAGGTAATATGTGTATAGGTCAAATAAATTCTGATAATGAGCTTTAAACGTGAGGTGGAGGAAAGGAAAGAGAAAGAAGAAAAAGGATAGAAAGACAGAGGTATGGTCCACAAGGTTGTCCCGCTCGTCAGCTTATTGTCCATTAGTTTCTCCCTGAAGACTTAAAATGGATGTTTCTATAAGTCATTTAATCTGCTACCATGGCAAAAGGACAGAGTCATTGAAATTTGACAGAAACTGTTGTTTTATCCAAGGATGCCAAAGTTTTTCAAATTTTGGGATTTGGTTTTGATCAATAGCTACCATCTTGGCATGAGACATTGTGTTATTCATTCTTTGAATTGTTTCTGCTAGTACCAATGTAGGGGATTTCCATGCCTTGGCCACTGTTTGTTTTGCAGCCGTTATTAGTTGGATCATAAGTTTGAATTGAGAAAATGTTAACCATTCCAGTTTTAGATTAAGTAAAGTTATGAATGGATCTGGTTGTATTATTCTTTTAAATATTTTAGATGCAATCACGAAGACTTCCTTCCAGAAGATTTGGATTACTGGGCACGTCCACCATATGTGGAAATGTGTGCCTATGTCTGGACACCCTCGAAAACAAAGAGCTGAGGTATTAGGTGAATATTTAGCCACTCTGGCGGGTACAAGGTACCAACGGGTTAGGACTTTATAATTTGCCTCCAGTGCTAAAATATTGGGTGAAGATGACTTAGATGTGAGCCATATACTAGACCAATCCGTGTCTTAAATCAGCAAGATTTCAGGCTCCCAGGTGTCTTCTATACAGGTAACGATCTGAGATTAGGAGCACTCTCTTAAACGGAGTGCTCCTAATCTTGTTACCTTGCTACCCTTTGCAAAACATGACTTACTACTTGGTGGCAAAACCCTTGTTGGCAGCACAGAGGTCAGACGTTTCTTCTAGTTGGCCACCAGGTTTGCACACATCTCAGGAGGGATTTTGTCCCACTCCTCTTAGCAGATCCTCTCCAAGTCATTAGGTTTTGAGGCTGACGTTTGGCAACTCGAAACCTTCAGCTCCCTCCACAAATTTTTTTATGGGATTAAAGTCTGGAGACTGGCTAGGCCACTCCAGGACCTTAATGTGCTTCTTCTTGAGCCTCTCCTTTGTTGCCTTGGCTGTGTGTTTTGGGTCATTGTCATGCTGGACGACCCATCCACGACCCATTTTTAATGCCCTGGCTGTAGTTCAGGACTGATTTCTCACTGTTCTCATGATCATTTAAACACTACGAGGTGAGATCTTGCATGGAGCCCCAGACCGAGGGAGATTGACAGTAATTTTGTGTTTCTTCCATTTGCGAATAGTCGCACAACTGTTGTCACCCTCTCACCAAGCTGCTTGGCGATGGTCTATTAGCCCATTCCAGCCTTGTGTAGGTCTACAACCTTGTCCCTGACATCCTTGGACAGCTCTTTGGTCTTGGCCATGGTGGAGAGATTGGAATCTGATTGATTGCTTCTGTGGACAGGTGTCTTTTATACAGGTAACAAGCTGAGATTAGGAGGACTCCCTTAAAGCAGAAGTTCCATTTTTGGGTGGAACTCCACTTTAACTAATTTTTATTTTGTATAATTCTCCTCTAAGGGGGCGTGGGAGTGGGTGTGTCCTATGCCTACATACTTTCGCTAATCGTTCTCCCTCATTCCCATCTCAAGAAGTTGGGAGGTATGCTTCACATACATTATCAGGGCCGCTGATAAGGCAGTACAACTAGCCCTTTGGTACCAGGCCTCATCAGCTCAACGGGGGGCCCAGGCAGCTTTGTTGTCCAGCTATAACATGCAGGTACCTTTACATAGATAACCTGTTGAGCCAAGCTCAAATCCTTGCAAGGACTTCAATTATATTTCTTTGGGCCCCATCCATCCAGCAGAGGGGCCCAGGAGACAGAAGCAGAAAGAGGACTATTTTTTCATTTCTGGCACTCAGGCTGATAAAGCCGGTGCCGCGATCCCAATGTGCCACTAAAGTCCTGGCTGGGAGCCTTTCCCTGGCAGAGTGATTTTTACTGCTCCCTTCAGTAAGTGCTGAGGGTGGCGAGAGGTGACAGAGCGGAGAGGTGGGGGAGGACTCAGCACAGCAATCCCAGTACACTGGCAGGTGGCACATAGTACTGTATGTATTGCAACACTTCATGGAAGGTATAGACAGATGGCCATACAGCGCACACTACTAGTGCTGCAAGTGAGAAGTCAATGCAAGCAGCCCTGCCATGCCATGTGACAGACAGCCAAACAGCAACTAATGTGCTGCAATCTTCATCATGATAATAATGATAATCACAGCACAGTGGGTTGCTTACTTTTCATCTCGTTTATACCTGTGTTTGGTGGGCAGTAAAAAGGTGCATTTTTACCACCCCAACCACTCTCCTTATGCTGCAAAGACACTGCCACCATAGTACATTATATGGCGGTGGCGGCGGGGGTTTTTACACACACTCTCCCCGGCTGCAGCCGTATGTAAACCCCCCCGCCGCCATTATCATTTTTTATATCTTCAGTATCAATACTGGCAGATCCCTTGTGGTATATATATATATATATATATATATATACACACAGTATATAAAAACCACAAGGGGGGGGCGAGAACTGAAAAGATAGCTTTTATATATATATATATATATATATATATATATATATATATATATATATATATATATATATATATGATTTTTTATATATATATATATCTATATATATATTGTAACATGGGAGACCATTAGCTCTCGTAGTAGATGCATAATAAAAGTCTGTAACATAAAGGTTTCGCACGCAGGGGTTCTTCTCCAGTACATTCACAAACAGAAAATGCTAGCCCACCTATCTCTCTTTAGCAGTACTTCTGCTCTTTATCTTGGTCACACAGACCACAGGATTCTTCAATGTGGATGGCTTTACTTTAGCTCCCACAGCTCCGCTTACTGCCTCTTGCAGCCCCTCTGACTCCTGGAGACCTCCTGTTTCTGTTGGGGTGGAGAAGTCTCCAACTGGGAGCCACAAGGCATTCCCATACCTTCATTATAAAGGAGTGCGCTCACCTGAGCACACACCCTGCTGGTCCTCCACAAAACCTGGATACAGGGATGGAGATCCCGTCCCACCCAAGACACTATGGAATCTCCAAACTACAGAGCCCCATGCCGGAATACCAAAATCTGGAGAGAGCTGAGAAAGCATTTTCCTCCAGTCCATATATATGCTCTGCAGTCTTGCACCAAGCCAATGTGCACACCCTATGTTCCCCAAACTACCAATTTTACAGTGACAGCATCTCCTACTGTCACAATATATATATATATATATACCTACCAGGCCACAATTTCACTCAAAGTCCCAAGGGATGGAAGAATTGACCTTGCCAGGTCATGTCTTCACTTAAAGTCCCTAAACACTAGCTCCACTTCAATATATATATAATTTTTTTTTTACATTATTATTATGCCATTATATATTTTTGTCATTAAAGTAAGGACCTTGGATCTAGAGGACACATTTTATCGTAAGCTAGCAAAAATTTATTATTGTCAAGCTAATTGAGGCATACTGATGATGCCAAGTTTGGACTAAATATCCACAAATCATTGACATGGTCATGTAAGGGTAACAATTTTGCTAATTTTTATAATCTGTGATAATAAATCTACTGATAAATGTATTATTAATAATAGTAATAATAATATAAATAATACAATATCAAATAATAATAACGCTGCAAATAATAATAACCACAATAAAAACTTCCAACTAGTTTTGAACCCTTCACATGACAATTAAAGTTTTGACATTTTTAATTAACAGCTAAAAAAGCCATTGTATTAATAATCCAAACTGATAAAAATAGACAGGCTTTGGATTCACATATAAAAAACATATATTTGCTTGTTATATAATTGCTGTTTTCTCACTGAAAAAAAAAAAATGACATCATCAAAAGTCAGGTTACAAATGGCCCGGGTGTAATCCCTTGTCATCTTACATTTCCTGTCTTCTTTCTTGAGAATAGGTTTCCTTATTATTTTCATTGGCTCACACTTATGCCGCGTACACACGGTCGGACTTTTCGTCTACAAAAGTCAGACAGCCTGTCCGACAGACTTCCGGCAGACTTTCGGCGGACTTGCGGCGGACTTGCGGCATACTTTCTAACGAACGGACTTGCCTACACACGACCACACAAAAGTCCGACGGATTCGTACGTGATGACGTACACTGGACTAAAATAAGGAAGTTCATAGCCAGTAGCCAATAGGTGCCCTAGCGTGGCTTTTTGTCCGTCGGACTAGCACACAGACGAGCGGATTTCGGGGTCCGTCGTAGTTACGACGTAAAGATTTGAAGCATGTTTCAAATCTAAAGTACGTCGGATTTGAGGCTAAAAAAGTACGTTGAAAGTCCGGAGAAGCCCACACACGATCGGATTACCAGCCAGCTTTAGTCCGTCAGCGTCCGTTGGACTTTTGTAGACGAAAAGTCCGACCGTGTGTACGCGGCATTAGCATTTACTTTAGGATATAATTGACAAGGCAAAAGACACCTGCCTGAAAGGGACCCATAAATCAGAAATAATTTCTAAAATTGGCTGAGTGTTTGAAGCCTTGCATAAGCAAACACAGGTAGGAATCTCTTTATTAGGGCTGACAGGAAGAGCAAATGTCAGCAAAGTATTTTATAATATACGTGGGGAGATTCATTTTGTGGTTCATGATTTGCGAGGGGAACCGGCATCTTTTTTTTGTCTGCCACAAGTCTATTTTCTACAAACCTATGGAGAAGCAGGTTTCTTTAATTGATGAATAGTCACTCTGCTCCCAAGGAGAAAGGTCATTCATTTTATGCCTCCTATTTTATCTCTCTCTTTTTTTTTTTTTTATGTGAATGAACACAGTTCCTAATTATTGTCTTCCCTGTTGCGGAAGTTTTTGGCAGTAAAATATAGGCGTTCTGAGCTCTTCTCGGTGAAGTATTAGGAAGCTGGGTGTGTAAGGATGTCCTGTAGGCTCTACCTGGCATTGAATTAGCTAACCAAGCACAGTAAATTCAAGGAACGGTTCTAACAGTGTTATTTTCCTTTATATGACAAATTTATTTCTATTTCATGGCTTTTTTGAAGGGTTATTATATGCTGTATAAAGAGCTGACCAAACATTAATAAGGGTATTTTTTCCTTAAAATTTGTGTTTGCTTGTAGAGGTAATTTGGAAGTTCTTAAATGTAAGTTCAATGGACATTTGTATACATATATATTATATATTTGTTATGAAGAAATAAACTTGTGCGCTACTATATATAATTTTAAAGAAAACGTAAACCATCAACCTACTGTGAATAAAGTCAAAATAAACTCAGAAAACAAAAAATATATATAATAAATGTGACCGTGAATTAACTGTAACCACTTGGTAGTGTACCCAAAAAACACTGCGTAATCAAATGTAAAAAGAAGAAATAAGAGTGGTGCGCTTATTCAGTAACATGACATGAATTAATATACTTAAAGAATGAACATGATAAGTATCCAAAAAATAAATAAATGTGAATACAAGTCCAACTAAAGCCCAATGGTAGGAGTCAGTTAATATAAAGATAAAAATCTCATAGGGGTAAACTTGATAGAAGAAAAAACAGACAGCACATCCATCCAAACATCGACTGTTATATTTATGAATTGGCCGCTCACCTCCAAAAATGACCCAAGGGTCAAACAAGGCTCATCAGATAGTCAGATAAGAAATCCTGCTGATGGATCTGTAAAGACATCCAGGTCCCAAGCGAAAACAAAGAACTACGTCCAGATCTTAGTATCAACACATCTTGGGAAACTCCCTATGTAGAGGAAACAGCTCACTCCAAGAAATGGCACTTCTTGTATAAATGGCGCTCAAAGGAAACAGAGAACAGCCATAGTGCAATATTGCCAAATAAAAAGTAAATGTATTAAGTAAAAGAAGCTGCTTGCATCAAGTAAAAATAAAAATCGCAGTAAAGAACAATGGGAGTAGTGACACACTCGCCTCCTCACCGCACTTCCGTAAAACGCCACCAAAAAATTACATCACAAGGCTCCACCCGACGCGTTGCGTCAATGGTCTCACGAGACTTCCTAATATTAACATTTATATATATATATATATATATATATATATATATATATATATATATATATATATATATATATACATAGTATCTCACAAAAGTGAGTACACTCCTCACATTTTTGTAACAATGTAAAGTAGTGAGTGTACAGCTTGTATAACAGTGTAAATTAGCTGTCTCCTCAAAATAACTCAACACACAGCCATTCATTTCTAAACAGATGCCAACAAAAATGAGTACACCTCTAAGTGAAAATGTCCAAATTGGGCCCAATTAGCCATTTTCCCTCCCCGGTGTCATGTGACTCATTAGTGTTACAAGGTCTCAGGTGTGAATAGGGAGCAGGTGTGTTAAATTTGGTGTTATCGCTCTCACGCTCTCATACTGTTCACTATAAGTTCAACATGGCACCTCATGGCAAAGAACTCTCTGAGGATCTGGAAAAAAATAGAATTGTTGCTCTACATTAAGACGGTCTAGGCTATAAGAAGATTGCCAAGACCCTGAAACTGAGCTGCAGCACGGTAGCCAAGACCATACAGCAGTTTAACAGGACAGGTTTCACTCAGAACAGGCCTTGCCATGGTTGACCAAGGAAATTGAGTGCACGTGCTCAGCGTCATATCCAGAGGTTGTCTTTGGGAAATAGATGTATAAGTGCTGCCAGCATTGCTGCAGAGGTTGAAGGGGTGGGGGGGGAGTCAGCCTGTCAGTGCTCAGACCATACACCGCACACTGCATCAAATTGGTCTGCATGGCTGTCGCCCCAGAAGGAAGCCTCTGCTAAAGATGATGCACAAAAAATCCTGCAAATAGTTTGCTGAAGACAAGCAGACTAAGGACATGGATTACTGGAACCATGTCTTGTGGTCTCATGAGACCAAGATAAACTTATTTGGTTTAGATGGTGTCAAGCGTGTGTGGCGGCAGCCAGGTGAGGAGTACAAAGACAAGTGTGTCTTACCTACAGTCAAGCATGGTGGTGGGAGTGTCATGGTCTGGGGCTGCATGAGTGCTGCCGGCACTGGGGAGCTACAGTTCATTGAGGGAACCATGAATGCCAACATGTACTGTGACATACTGAAGCAGAGCATGATCACCTTTTTTCGGAGACTGGGCCGCAGTATTCCAACATGATAATGACCCCAAACACACCTCCAAGATAACCACTGCCTTGCTAAAGAAGCTGAGGGTAAAGGACTGGCCAAGCATGTCTCTAGACCTAAACCCTATTGAGAATCTGTGGGACATCCTCAAACGAAAGGTGGAGGAGCGCAAGGTCACTAACATCCACCAGCTCTGTGATGTCGTCATGGAGGAGTGGAAGACGATTCCATTGGCAACCTGTGAAGCTCTGGTGAACTCCATGCCCAAGAGGGTTAAGTCAGTGCTGGAAAATAATGGTGGCCAAACAAAATATTGACACTTTGGGCCCAATTTGGACATTTTCACTTAGGGGTGTACTCACTTTTGTTGCCAACGGTTTAGACATTTAGACATTAATGGCTCTGTGTTGAGTTATTTTGAGAGGACAGCAAATTTACACTGTTATACAAGCTGTACACTCACTACTTTACATTGTAGCAAAGTGTGATTTCTTCAGTTTTGTCACATGAAAAGATATAATAAACTATTTACAAAAATGTGAGGGGTGTACGTTTGTGAGATACTGTATATATATATAGTGAGGGGGAAAAGTATTTGATCCTCTGCTGACTTTGCACGTTTGCTCACTGACAAAGAAATGATCGGTCTATAATTTTAATGGTAGTTTTATTTTAACAGGGAGAGACAAAATAACAACAAAAAATCCAGAAAAATGCATTTCAAAAAAGTTATAAATTGATTTGTATTTTAATGGGTAAAATAAGTATTTGAACCCTTTGCAAAACATGACTTAGTACTTGGTGGCAAAACTCTTGTTGACAATCACAGAGGTCAGACGTTTCTTGTAGTTGGCCACCAGGTTTGCGCACATCTCAGGAGGGATTTTGTCCCACTCCTCTCCAAGTCATTAAGGTTTCAAGGCTGACGTTTGGCAACTCAAACCTTCAGCTCCCTCCACATATTTTCTAGGAGATTAAGGTCTGTAGACTGGCTAGGCCACTCCAGCACCTTAATGTGTGCTTGTTTGAGCCACTCCTCTGTTGCCTTGGCCGTGTGTTTTGGGTCATTGTCATGCTGAAAGACCCATCCACGCCCATTTTCAATGCCCTGGCTGAGGAAAGGAGGTTTTTACCGAAGATATGATGGTTCATGGCCCTGTCCATCGTCTCTTTGATGCAGTGAAGTTGTCCTGTCCCCTTAGCAGAAAAACACCCCGAAAGCCTAATGTTTCCACCTCCATGTTTGACGGTGGGGATGGTCTTCTTGGGGTCAGAGGCAGCATTCCCCTTCCTCCAAACACAACAAGTTGAGTTGATGCCAAAGAGCTTGATTTTGGTCTCATCTGACCACAACACTTTCACCCAGTTCTCCACTGAATCATTCGGATGTTCATTAGCAAACTTCAGACAGGCCTGTACATGTGCTTTCTTGAGCAGGGGGACCTTGTGGGCACTGCAGGATTTCAGTTCTTCACAGCGTAGTGTGTTACCAATTGTATTTTTGGTGACTATGGTCCCAGCTGCCTTGAGATCATTGATAAGATTCTCCTGTGTAGTTCTGGGCTAATTCCTCACTGTTCTCTTGATCATTGAAGCTCCACGAGGTGAGATCTTGAATGGAGCCCCAGACCAAGGGAGAGTGACAGTAATTTTGTGTTTCTTCCATTTGTGAAAAAATCGCACCAACTGTTGTCACCCTCTCACCAAGCTGCTTGGCGATGGTCTTGAAGCCCATTTCAGCCTTGTCTAGGTCTACATTCTTGTCCCTGACATCCTTGGACAGCTCTTTGGTCTTGGCCATGATGGAGAGATTGGAATCTGGTCGATTGATTGCTTCTGTGGACAGGTGTCTTTTATACATGTAACAAGCTGAGATTAGGAGCACTCCCTTTAAGAGAGCGCTCCTAATCTCAGCTCGTTACCTGTATAGAACACACCTGGGAGCCAGAAATTCTGCTGATTGATTAGGGATTAAATACGTTTTTCAGTCATTAAAATGCAAATCAATTTATAACTTTTTTGAAATGCATTTTTCTGGATATTTTTGTTGTTATTCTGTCTCTCACTGTTAAAAAAAAACTACCATTAAAATTATAGACTGATCATTTTTTTGTCAGTGGGTAAACATACAAAATCAGCAGGGGATCAAATGCTTCTCCTCGCTGTATATAAACACACAGTATATATGGACTGTACCAAAAATAATGCAAAAGTGGCCATCATTTTTTTATTACCTTACATACTGTCGGTTGTTAAAATTTCACATTTCACACTTTTGTTTTCTCGTTCAATTCAGGCAAATAATGGGTTCCAAGCAGAAGCAATGTGCCATTATTGAGTTCTTGATGAAGGAGGAGGTGTTGACTATCTGACATCCAAAGAAAGCTAGAGAGGGACACCATTGACAAGAGTCACCAATGACAAGACATTCCTCTTGTCAATGGTGTCATCTCCATAAACATTCTGTAGCCTTCTGTGGATGTCAGGCAGCCTGCACCCCTCCTTCATCAAGAACTCAATGAGAAACATTGCTTCTGCTTGGAATCTATTTTTTACCTGCAATGAAAAAGAAGAAGAGTTACTATAGAGAAAGTGTTATGCCGCGTACACACGGTCGGACTTTTCAGCTACAAAAGTCGGACAGCCTGTCCGACATACTTCCGGCGTACTTTCGGCGGACTTGCGGCAGACTTTCTAACGAACGGACTTGCCTACACACGACCACACAAAAGTTCGACAGCATAGTACGCGGTGACGTACACCAAGTCCGGCGAGACTATAAAACGGAAGTTCAATAGCCCGTACGACACCCTTTGGGCTCCTTCTGCTAATCTCGTGTTTATCTCGTGTTAGTAGAAGTTTGGTGAGAGACGATTCGCGCTTGTGAGACTCGTATTTTTCAGTTCGTTTTAACTGTTGTTCAGTCTGTGCTTGTGAGATTTGTATCTGCTTTTCAGTGCGTTTGGTCAGTTGGCATTGAGAAATCTTTGTTTTATTGTCCGCTCGTTCCTGATTTTCAGGTCGCTCTTCACAGGCCTTGCTGTTCTTCAGTGCGTTCTGTTTATTGCGTTCTGACCAGCCGACCGTTTTGTAACCATGTTACCTGTACGTACTCGTCGTCGAGCTCGTGCATTGTATGTATTTGGTGCTGTAGTTTATTCTTCAGACCAAGACCAGTCCATGAACAGGGCGAGGAGGAGTTCATGGACCAAGAATTGGTTGCTCCAGCGTGACCAGTTCTGTCACATGCCATTGCTCCGTGAGATCCGTGAGAATAATCCTGAGGATTTCAGGAACTTTCTCCGGATGACGGACCCCGTTTTTGACCGTTTGGTGGCTTTGCTGACCCCCTATATCAGCAGGCAGGATACCTGCATGAGGCAAGCCATCACTCCGGAGCAGAGGCTAGTTGCCACGTTGCGGTACTTGGCGACAGGGAGAAGCCTGCAGGACCTCAAGTTCTCGACAGGCATCTCCCCCCAGGCTCTGGGGATCATTATCCCAGAGACCTGTTCTGCCATCATCCAGGTCCTGCAGAAGGACTATATTAAGGTAAGATATTTTTCTTTGATTAGCATCACATGTTCTTTTATGTAATCTTTGATAATGTAATGTATTTCTTGCTTCAAACACTACTTACCATCATTGCAATATAGTGTGAATGTCCCCTTTTTATCCTCACACATGCTGCATTTTTTTCCTGTTCTTTTTTGTCATGCATGTATATTTTCCTTCAATAACCTCCCCAACATGCAATGATGGGAACATATCCACCTAGTCTACTCATTTTGAATGTATTTTGTTTGAGTGTATTTAGTGTGCTGCTAATTAGCAATTAGCTTGATTTCCCAACCCCCCCACCCCCCACCTAAACTCACTCCAAATAGTGTGCTGCTAATTAGCAATTAGCTTGATTTCCCAACCCCCCCACCCCCCACCTAAACTCACTCCAAATAGTGTGCTGCTAATTAGCAATTAGCTTGATTTCCCAACCCCCCACCCCCCACCTAAACTCACTCCAAATAGTGTGCTGCTAATCAGCAATTAGCTTGATTTCCCAACCCCCCACCCCCCACCTAAACTCACTCCAAATAGTGTGCTGCTAATTAGCAATTAGCTTGATTTCCCAACCCCCCACCCCCCACCTAAACTCACTCCAAATAGTGTGCTGCTACTTAGCAATTAGCTTGATTCCCCCCCACCCACCCTCGTAAAAATTGGCTTGAATGTTCTGTGTTGTTGATTTGTATAAAGCAAATATATGTTGCACTTTGCAAAATGCATGTGCACTCTACAAGTGCATTTGTTCCAGTGCTTTAGTAAATGAGCAGAAGCTCTGCTGATTTCCATCATCAAATCATATGCAAGCCACAAAGTGTTTTCATTAATTGCCCTTGCATGTGATTGTGTACTCCTTGCAACATGACTGCCTTTTTACCTTCCCTCATTTACTGTAAGCTGGTTAGCAACTGCACTTGCAGAGTGCGACAACTGCAGTCTTGTAGCCTTTTTAGTCCCTAAATTCCTGCGTGTCCTAAAAGTAATCTTTTTTATGGATTTCACAACCCCCTAAAATGTAATCAATGTTCCATCAGAGGGGGTGAGCAATCTGATAAGTGTGCCTTTCCATATTAGATATTACAGAAGATTTAAATTATTTAATGTTATACTGATGCTGGGGAATAATGTTTTTAATTGTATAATTTTCTTGCAATGTTACCTTACAAATTAATGATTTTGGTTTTCTTGTTTGATTCCCCAGTTTCCTTCAACGCCACAGGAATGGCAGACTGTGGCATCCCATTTTGCCAGCCGTTGGGACTTTCCCAATTGTGGAGGGGCTATAGATGGGAAACATGTCCACATCGTGCCACCACCCCATTCGGGGTCATATTATTTTAATTATAAGGGGTTAAACAGTATTGTTTTAATGGCGGTGGTGTCGGCACACTATGAATTTTTATATGTGGACTTGGGGAAGAATGGCCGGATGTCGGATGGAGGAGTATTTGCCCAGACGGAGTTCTGCCAGCGTCTCCAGAGTGGTGGCCTGGGATTGCCACCTGATGCGGATAACGTGGAAGGACTCCCCTTTGTCTTCATTGCCGATGAAGCCTTCGCTCTGAGCAAGCACCTCATGAGGCCATTCCCCCAAAGAACAGTTGGGCCTGAGGCCGTACTTCTAGATGACCACCTTACGGGCCTGGATACTGTCCGTACTGGCTTGGCCCCCCAAAGTGCCCGTCAAGTTAGACAGCAATATGTGAATTATTTTATGGGTAGGGGGGCCATTGCAATGGGCCAGGATATTTAATTGTTTTAAATAAAAAAATTTTTGATGAAATCTTGAATTAGATTTATTGCTTGCCTTTCTTTTGGGCTTTCTCCTAAGGTTATGGTCGATCAGTTGTAGTGCCAACTGTATTTTCCTTTTAAATGTCTAAATAAGCTCCATTGCCACTGTAAACAACTTGTTGACAATTATAACCAAACTGATACTGAGCATAGAAATAACAAACCACACATTTCTTGAATTCCTATAAAAGGAGATTTTTTTATTAATCGTTGTTATGCATTCAGTTATGCATTTATTATAAAATGTTCCTAGCCAAAAATATAATATCTTAATAATTATGAAAAATATAATTATATATGAAGATTTGTGCATAATCCCTAAAAAAAATTTTTGGGCTTTTTTAAAATCCTTTTTTTTTTTTTTTGAAATTTTTTAAAAATCTTTTTATTTTATTTTTTTTTTTTTAATAAATTTTTTTATTTTTATTTGTGTTTTTATTAAAATCAATTTTTTTAAGTTTTTTTTTTTTTTTTTTTTTTTAAATCAATTTTTTTAAGTTTTTTTTTTTTTTTTTTAAATCAATTTTTTTTTATTTTTTTTTGTTAAAATCAAGTTTTTATTTATTTTTTTTTTTTTAATGTAGTTTCTATAAACAGCCCTCCTTTTTTAAATTTTGTTAAACAGCCATATACGTAATGCAAAAATAATAAAGAGAAGGCCCAGAATGGGGTCAGCAAAACAGGAAATGAAGGACATGATGGATGTTTTGGGGTTTCAAAAAGAGAATTTAGATTCGACCCAAAACATCAATCATGTCCTTCATTTCCTGCTGCATACAATCCAGCCGATTCCGCATTTGATCGATCTCCCCATTCCAGGCCATTATTTGACCAATTAGCCGTTGGGCACTGTCTGAGGTGAAATATTCAGTTCTTGTACCTAAAGTGGAATGAAAACAAATAATGTGTTTAGAAATATGCACACATACATAGTTTACCTTACCATAATAAAGCTGTTGTCTCAGACACTGACCTGCTGGGGTGCCCATGTCGCATAATTCCTCCACATCCTCGGGGGTGGGGCTGTTGCTTGACTCAAGCACAACCAGATCACCTAAAATAGAGTAGAATAATTACATAAAAGAAAAGGCAGCCATGCATAGATTTCCATAAGCTGGTGTGTCAGACACTCACCTGGTGGGGTGCCCATGTCGCCCACCTCTCCTTCATCCACATCCTCAGTGGGGCTTGGGCTGATTTCCCAAGTATGTTGTTTGGCTTGGGGTGGACTGTGTTCTTGTTGGCTGAGTGATTTTTCCCCTATGTGAAACAAAAAATTAATCTACTTAGCACACAGATATTTTAGTACATAGTAATTTTCCTACCTTTGTAGTGAAGTGGTGTACAAATGTTCTGTTTGTGTAGAGTTCCTATTTTACCTCAATATTAAAAATGAAAAATACATATCGGATAGATAGATATCAATATCTCGAAATATAGTTAATAATCTTTTAATCTCTCTCTCTCTCTCTATATCTGTAGCAAAATATAAATATCTAAATAAATGTAAAAAAAAAAAAAAAACATAACTTAAATTATTCCAAAATAATGTTTTACATTTCTATATCTATCTATATCGATCTATCTATCTACCTATCTCTCTCTCTCTCTCTCTCTCTCTCTCTCTCTATATATATATATATATACATACACATATATACATATATAGATATGTAACGATGTTTATTAAAAAGATCGTTTGAAACGACGAGAAAACAAAAATCGTATAGGAATGAAAAGCACATGGAGCAGTATACAAGGTAATAAACACAAGAGAAAAACACGACAAGTACTTACTTTTTTTAAGCACTTTACGGATCCGTCTGTACTGATCCGGCTCCCTGAGCTTGAGGTCAGACCATCTTTTTCGAATTTGATCCTTGGAGCGCTGGACCCCAAAAGAAGCCTGTAAAGTGTCCACCACCTTCGCCATTATTTTGGCCTTGCGCAAATTTGGCCGGGCGTACGGCCCATACTTCCCATCATAGTCCTTTTTTCGAAGAATGGCCACCATCTCCACCATCTCTTCAAAACTCATATTGGAGGCCTTAAATCTAGGCTTCACAGATCTTGTTGACGTTCCAGCCTCCGGGCTTTTTTCGCTACCTGAGGTAGTTAACATGTCATGTGTCTCCGCCATTATTCACCCCACTACGCGCCGTAATTAAAAATGGGCGGAGAACATGAGTTAAAATCGAACGTCAGGGGCGGGCGACGCAGGCGGAGTTTCACACATGCGTAGTGTATAAAGAGGGGCCTTGTGCACGTGTCGTACGTACGTTCTGTGCGTCGAATTAGGGGGCGGAGAACATGAGTTAAAATCGAACGTCAGGGGCGGGCGACGCAGGCGGAGTTTCACACATGCGTAGTGTATAAAGAGGGGCCTTGTGCACGTGTCGTACGTACGTTCTGTGCGTCGAATTAGGGCGCGGAGAACATGAGTTAAAATCGAACGTCAGGGGCGGCGACGCAGGCGGAGTTTCACACATGCGTAGTGTATAAAGAGGGGCCTTGTGCACGTGTCGTACGTACGTTCTGTGCGTAGGTGATAGTGGACCGGGACGTTACTTAACGAAGGTAATTTAAAATGTTATATTTTTTTTTTTGGTTTTTTTATGGTCATGACTTTGTAGCAAGCGGCCTATATGGCTTGATAGATTGATGAGGCCTACATAGGGAGAAGATGATGAGGGGTTAGCAGAAACCTAATAAGTGTTTTTTGTCTTGTGACTTTATCTTTTCCAGATATAATGAATCCCCTATTTAAGGATCCAGAGTTCCTTACAGCTTTCATTACGAAATATCGAGAGATGAGGAATTTGTGGGAGGTAAAACACCCTCAGTATTATGCTAAGCATGTGAGGAAGTCAACGCTGGAGAGACTTCTGTCCTTTGTCCAGGCGGCCATCCCGGACGCAACAATGGAGACATTGCTCCGGAAAATTGGGGTCTTGAGGAATATGTATAAGAGGGAGCATAGGAAGATCCAGGAATCAATGAGATCAGGAGCATCAGCAGATGATGTTTATGTACCCAGGCTGTGGTACTACAATCAACTACGTTTTCTTGATGACCAGACTGAAGCCAGGGCATCACTTTCAACCCTTCCCTCCACCCTTCCCTCCACCCTTCCCTCCACCCCAGCAGAGGCTGATGAGGAGCAAGCTGGGTCTTCCATCCTGGATGAACCGGATATGACCATCTGGAGTCAGGTAAATTAGTTTAAACAATATTTACTGTACTAATATTAATGAGGTTAACTGGATGTTAGAATTTTCTCCCAGATTTTTGCACTCAAAATTGTGTAGACATATCAATTGACAGGAGTAGCTAAATATGTTTGGCACCTGCTAGAAAAAATTAGGGTGTCTGATTAGACTCTTTTATTAAAGAGATGTATTCACATTGAATTTGCTAGTCATGAGAAGCAAATTGTGTGTCATTGATGAACCCCAAAAAATATACTAAAACTATGTCCTTTTTTTATACACAGGATGAATCCATCCAGGAGGAATGTGTGGAAAGTGGCAGGCAGGAGGAGACCGGGCCCATGGACAGCCTGGAGGAGGCCGGATTCCCCATCATCCTGGAGGAGGCTGGGCCCAGTGTCAGGCAGGAGGTGGCTGGTCCCAGTGAGGTGGCTGGGCCAAGTGAGGTGGCTGGTCCCAGTGATGTGGCTGGGCCCAGTAGGAGCATGACCCAATCACAAGTGCCTCCCCTCCACCTTCCCAAAAAAAGGGCCAGGAAGGGGGCCGTCACACAGGAGGCATCCCTGCGCCTCATGCAAGAGGCCACACGTTTCTTGAGGAGCCCCCCCGAAGCAGAAGAGGCCTATGGCTGCTACTTAGCCAGCAGGCTTCTTCAAATGGACTGGGAGCAGCGTCTCATTTGCGAGCGCCTATTTGGGGAAACTATCCAGAAGGGGCTGCAGGGCACGCTAACCCGAAACACACAACTACATGAGGCAGCCCCCCCTCCTCCTCCTCCTCCTCCTCCTCCTCCTGCCACAACTGAAACACCACAGCCACAGCCTCCAAAGAAGGCTACAGGGAAGGCTGCAGGGAAGGGTGCAGGGCAGCGTGGAGGGAAGGCTGCAGGGAAGAGAAGAAAGTGATGACCTGGGTTCAGTCTGGTCTGACAGAAGACGCAGGCTGTTGTAGTACCACAGTCTGGGGACATCTAGATCATCTGCTGGTGCTGTTGATCTCTGGGATTCTTGGACCAGATTGTGCTCCCTCTTATATGGACTCCTCAAGATCCCAATTTTCTGGTACACAGACTTTTTCCAGCGTTGACTTCCTCTTTATTTTATTTTGACCATGAATAAATGGATCTTTTTTTGAGTTTAGCAAAAGACTTTATGTGTTTTCTTTTAAATCATTGATTTTACACACAATGTTAAATTATCAAGGGACAACAATCTCATTGAGTTTGCAAAAACACACCAAAAATACATTACTAATGTTAATAATGTTCGAGTGGTAAGTCTGGGAAAGAACAAAAATATACATAACCAAAAACGGTGCTTTGGGTTAACTTTATCTTAAAAATAAAAAATAATCACTAGAAAAAAAAAAAATTATAATGGGTTCTTTGTGGTAACTTTACAAACCTAAAACATCTTAAAAAAAATTAAAAAAAAAAAAAAAAAAAAAATACAAATGGGTTATTTGTGGTAACTTTACAAACACCAAAAAAATGAAAATTAAAAATCTAGAGATAAACATATAAAAAAGTTCAACACCAATCATAAAATAAATATCTGGATAAAAATTACAAGAAAATATGATTCCACACAAAAAAAAACAAAAAAAAAAAAGGTAAAAAGTATTATATTAGTATGGAAACATTGTTTTTAAAAAGCATACTATATCATTCATGAGATCAAAGAGAAAAAGAATCCAGAAATCAGTTTGGGAGAACTCTGAATATGAACAGCAAAACACCTTCGTTCTTTATAGCATTCGTAATGAAGAAATAAAATGCGCTGCATTCAACGATCACAGATTTTGCAGCGTGATGAATGTGCTACCTACAATACGAACACTAGTTTTACTAGACCGAGTGCTTCCGTTTAGTTTTTGCTTATGAGCATGCGTCGTTTTTTTGTCCGTCGGACTAGCATACAGACGAGTGGACTTCGGGGTCCGTCGTAGTTACGAAGTAAAGATTTGAAGCATGTTTCAAATCTAAAGTACGTCGGATTTGAGGCTAAAAAAGTACGTTGAAAGTCCGGAGAAGCCCACACACGATCGGATTACCAGCCAGCTTTAGTCCGTCAGCGTCCGTTGGACTTTTGTAGACGAAAAGTCCGACCGTGTGTACGCGGCATAACTCTACCAATATGTACAATTTGAGTGACCTATGTAAGGTAATCAAAGGTTATGCTCACTTTTGCATTACTTTTGGTACAGCCTGATATAAGAATAGCATTTCAATGTCATATATACTGTATATTATTGGATATAGGTGTATATATAAATATATCTATATTTGAATTAAAGGACTTTTTAAAGGAATATATGTACACACCTAAATATATCCCCTGCAATCTGATGTAATTTGATCATTTCTATTCTAATATGTATTCTTTATTATTTTATTTATTTATTTATTTATTTATTTATTTATTTTTTTGAGTTGTATTAATTATTATTTTCATTACCCATTATGATTATGATTATTGTTATTAGTATTATTTTGCACTATGATCATCAGCTCTTGAATGATATGTGATTTATTTTAGGGATCTCTATAGTATCATTATATATATATATATATATATATATACATTTTTTATATATCTGTTTTCTATGTATTTTTTCATGTTTGTTCCTGAAGAAGGGGGAGTCCTTTCCCTTGAAATGCTTTGGCTTTAATGTACTTGACATTATTTTCAATAAATACGAGGTTCCTTTTAGCCTATCTTCCGTACCTGTCATGCCGCGTACACACGTCCGGTTTTGCCGCCGGAATAAACTCCGAAGGTTTCTCCGACGGAACTCTAATGGAATTCCGCTCAAGCGGTCTTGCATACACACAGTCACACCAAAGTCCGACCGTCCAGAACGCGGTGACGTACAACGCGTACGACGGGACTAGAAAAAGGAAGTTCAATAGTCAGTAGCCAATAGCTTCCGTCTCGTACTTGCTTCAGAGCATGCGTCGTTTTTGGTCCGTCGGAACAGCATACAGACGAGCAGTTTTCCCGATAGGAATTGGTTCCGGTATATTTAGAACATGTTCCATTTCTAGGTCCGTCAGAATTTTTGAAAAAAAAAGTCCGATGAGGCATACACACGATCGGAATAGACGATGAAAAGATTCCGTCTGACTTTTTCTGTCGGACATTCTGCTCGTGTGTACGCGACTTTAGCCTATCTTCAAATCCAATTTCTTTTGGACACCAGGTGCTCCTTCCTACCCAGCCCAAACACCAATAGGTTTCACTGCCATTACCCAATACTGGGTACAACCTGTGAGAGTAATTTTTTCCTACTTGCCCATACAACTACCCACCCATGATCAGTGAAAGCTATAAACAAAAAAAGAGTGACAATTTTGAAAAAAAAAATTTTTGTTACTTTTTGCTATAATAAATATCCCCCAAAAAATATAAAAAACAAACATCTTCCTCAGTTTAGGCCAATATATATTCTTCTACATATTTTTGGTAAAAAAAAAAAATAGCAATAAGCGTATATTGATTGGTTTGAGCAAAAGTTATAGCATCTACAAAATAGGGAATAGATTTATGGCATTTTTATTATTATTAATTTTTTTTACTAGTAATGGCGGCGATCTGTGATTTTTAGCAGGACTCCAACATTGCGGCGGACAGAGCGGACACTTTTGTTACATTTTTGGGAACATTGACAATTATACAGCAATCAGTGCTATAAAAATGCACTGATTACTGTGTAAATGTTACTGGTAGGGAAGGGGTTAACAGCCCTCTAGTGTTAACCCCTTCCCTACCAGTAACATTTAAACAGTAATCAGTGCATAAAGGGGTTAAATGTGTTCCCTCGTGAGTGTTTCTACCTGTGTGGGCATGTGACTGACTAGAGGAGGAGCCAGATTGCTGCTCCTAGCTAGTAGGAACAGACGATCTGTCTCTCCTCTTCCGACAGAATGGGGATGTGTGTGTCTACACACACATCCCCGTTCTGGCTCTCGTGCCCGCGATCGCGCGTGGCCGGTGGCCATCGCACCCGCCGGCCACCTGCATTGGGTCCCCGGCCGTGCAGCGTGTGCCTGGACGTGTGCCTGCTATAACTGTTTAAAGGGCCGATGTACAGCTACTGCGATTTGCACAGGAGAGCCAACCTGCCGCAGTATAATGACGGTGGCTGGTCAGCTAGTGGTTAAAGTTATTCCAAAGGCTGAAGGTTTTTTACCTTCATGTATTCTATGTATGAAGGTAAAAAAAAAAAAACCTTTTGTATGCAGCGCCCTTCCCAGCCCCCCAATATCTGCCTGAGCCCTATCCTGATCCAACTATGTGCACAAGAGCAGCGTCTCTCTCCATTCCCCTCCCCCCTCAATGGCTCAAACACAGAGGTGGGTGCCATTGGCTCATGATGCTGTCAGGAGGAGCCAGGAGCACCAATAGGGGACCCGAGAAGATGAGGATTGGGGCAGCTCTGTGCAAAACCATTGCACAGAGCAGTTAAGTATAACATGTTTGTTATTTAAAAAAATATACCTTTAATATCACTTTAACTGTATCTAAACACCACAAACTGAAAATGCTATTTAAGGTGTTTAATATTCAAGGCAAGCTCACCCATCCATTCATGTCTAAATGTTTTATTCTGTTAAAAAAGCACTTCCCTTAGCATTTTTAGCGATGGCCATCTTGAGTAAAGGCAGATGAAATCCATCTGCCCATAGCTTAGGAATGGAGGCAAGAAGGTGTGCTTAGCTGAAAAAGCCCCTCCTCCCCTCCTTCTGATGAAAGAAAAAGACATTACCATGAAGACTTTTGAGATGTAAGGCACCTCACTTTAAACCATAATGAGACTCTGATTAAGTCTACATGGTCACCAAGGAAAAGCTGGTAATAGTTGAATAAAAACTTAAAAAAAGATATTACAGTGTTATCTCTCTGTAATTAGGGGGGTAATCCATCCACCCAAACCCATGCACATTAACAGGAAGCACCTGGACATACAAAGAATAATCAATGTATCACTTTTTTTTTTTTTTTAATAAAGTTAGCACATTAATTATTCATGATATGCCCAGGTGTTAGCTGTTTATTAATTTCCCACCATCTTAATTAGTTCTAGATTTTTCAAAACTGGTCATCTGCTTTAACCACTTCCCACCCAGCCTTGGCCTCCCTTTACTGGGCTATTATGCCCCGGGGTGCAGGAAGGTCTGCCTGATCACGTGACTACTGTGATCAGCTGTCACAATGGTCAAATGATCAGGAGCCAGACCTGCTGGCTCCCAATCATTACTAGAGACAGGGAGCTGTAGCTATCAGATTTTTTGTTTCTCCATCTGTGTACCATTGCAGAGATTTTTATGCATTACCTTCCTCATAGCCAAGCAGGAAGTGAGAGGAAATCCCTGCAAATTAAGGAAATCGTTGGGCACCCTTAGGTCACCAGAACTAGTGTGCCCATTGGAAGATTTCCCATCTATTACAGACCCAACCTGGACAGGGGCTTTTGGAGAGGACTATGGACTAGCCTTCTATCAACTTACTATGGCCCATGGAGGAGACCGGAGATGCTGTCTGCATGATCTGCCTAATACAAAATTTCCGCAGATGCGCCACTGTTCTGGGGACTTCCTGGCTGCATAATCCTAGTAGATACTCCCGGTCAGTCAAAGGGTTCCCAGACCCGGCTCTTTTCCATGCTCTGACTAGGAGAAGTACACAAAATCCCTGATCTCCTCCATGGCCATAATCAGTGGGTTGAAGGCTAGCTCATAATCCTCTCCAAAAGCTCCTGTCCTGGTTGAGTCTGCCACAGTCCTACTTTGACAAACAAATGGCCCCTGCCCCCACCTATAACTGGCCTTCACAGCAAGGAGCACATGGAAGGGCAAAGGCATGAAAGACAAAAAGAGAACATTCCATAGCTCAACTCACCAACCAGTCTGCTGACCAACCGAATTAAGGGGCAGGTGGGCCTGGAGGTAGCCCAATCCTCCTTAAAGGAACAGGAGCACACTGGACACCCAGCAAATAGCACAATGGCAGCAAAGGTGCCCAGTGTGTCCCCTGATCATATTTACACCAGTAACAAACAAATGGCCCCTGCCCCCACCTATAACTGGCCTTCACATCAAGGAGCACATGGAAGGGCAATAGCATGAAAGACAAAAACAGACAAAAACAGAACATTCCATAGCTCAACTCACCAACCAGTCTACTGACCAACCAAATTAACGCGTCCAACAGTCTGCGTTAAAAACAGGGGTTTAGTTAGCACGCATTTGCAAACGCATGCGTAAGCTTCAAGACCTCTTCACGGCACCCTGTGTATGCTCACAGTCCTAACACTACTGAATTCATGAGCGTCTCCACAGTGGGAGCACATGCATTCTAATGGATAGAAGACAGTCCTTCTTTAAGTCTGCTTACTCTGTTCTTTCTCCCACCATAATTCTAGAATTTTCTAGTATACAGGGGGAAGGAATGAGAGCAGCAGCCTGTTAGACACTGAGCAGGCCTAAACAATCAAACCCTGCTCTGCTGATTACCGAGGAGCAAATGAAATGTACCTAACAGCCTACTACTACTACTAGAAAGGTGCTACATAAAATATTGAATCTACATATCTCCCAACATTTTAAGATGGGAATGAGGGACTCCTACTAGCAAACGTATGTAGGCATATGACACGCCCTCTAGCACACCCCCTTAAAGGAGAATTAACCAAAAAAAAGTTCATTAAATCCACTACTATTCCTTTATTTTGCCTTTTAAAATTTACAAATGCAGCCATTTAGAATTTGGATGAAAGGTTTAGCACTGGGAAACACTTTTTGAAAGATAAAAAGTGCATTTTATAACAACTATATAGATCAGGACAAAATGAGGGACAAATGAGGGGCAAAGAGGGACATTACTCGAAATCAGGGACAGTCCCTCAAAATCAGGGACAGTTGGGAGCTATGAGTCTAATCCAAAATTGGCGAATGGCAGATTCTCCTGATTCAATCACCGATGCTGGTTAGACAATAAAAATCCAACCAGCCACTTGTGGGTTAACACCTGATATTTACCCCAAGTCTGCAAAAGAGTCTGACAAAGAGAAAATGGGTAGCATTTAATATGCAGGAAAAGCTGTGCGGCTCTAATCAATTCAGTATCCACTGTTTAAAAATATCCAGACAGTAAGATCTCTGGAATTCCTTTAATAGTAAAGGATGTTTAATTAATTCCTTGAATGACTACTCGGTGGGATTATCAACTTTACAGTGTGAAATTTACATGAAAAAGCTTTCAGCCGATTTTATTTCTGTCCACACTTTGTTATGTTAGAAAAACATTTATTCATTTCATGTCATTCCATCTCATTAGTGTGTTCCGACTGTTCCTAATTCCCACTTCCCTGTCAGCTTAGTTCTACCTATCATCTCGTTCCATGCAAAAGATGCAATTTGTCAAGAAAATACCAACACATCTATGGATGAGGAAGATATCTTTATCAGCTGAGCTGAGGATTTGGCCGCGAGCTGGAAGGGGATGGCAACTTGCATCAAAAGATTTCAGCTGGAGAATAAAAAAGCAACATTTTCCCCAAAGCCTTATTGGAAAGGCTCATTGTGAAGCCTCACATGGCACCTTGGTAGAGTTACAAAACACATAAGCAGACAGCTCAGGACAAGTAGTCCAGACACGGTGACAGCTGCACCAGATCTTATGATAAATGTATGCATAGAAGCTTAGATGAAAGAATGCATATCTCTACCTAGCATTGTACACCCTGCTCCAATTGTGTAGATTCACGCTGTGTCTGTATCAAATTGTTATGAGAGTTTGCAAATATCATTTTTAAAGTTAGCCTGTCGGGAAAGGAATAGGGGCTGATACCAATTGTTCATATTACCAGTGGGTTGTTTTTGGCACAAAGACATGTGAAAAAACCTAAAGTTCAACTCAAGTACTACGTCAAACAACTACACCAAGCTGTGGGCAGGGTCATCTTCACCCTGCACGTGGGGATACCTTTTGCACGGATTGCACTTATCAATTTCCGGGACCCGGTTGGAGACAGGGCCGTCTTTAAGGCAGGGCAAAAGGGGCCGCTGCCCTGGGTCCTGTCATTGTTGTGGGGCCCAAAAGCAGCTGCCTCATACTTGCCAACTATCCCAGTTTAAATTCCCTTGTCCCTTGCTGTGTCCCAATATCTCAGTGTGAAGTGCTGCTACTAATGCTGCCCAGCTCTGCCCTATTGTTGTGTACAGGTGATTCACCTGCAGACCCTGTGTTTACATGTAAATAACCGTCATACGTGTGTAAATAGCGGCAACATTCATATGTAAATAGCTGCATCCAGCGGCATAGCTATGTAAATAAAGGCGGCATTCATATGTATATCATGCCCCCCTGCAGTGAGGAGATGATGTGCTGTAACCTCTAGCAACCAATCAGTGAGCAGTATTACTGTACAATAATCTCTAGCAACCAATCAACAAGCAGAAATCATGTGCTGTAACATCTAGCAACTAATCAGTGTGACGTAATGTGTGCTGCAACCGCTAGCAATCAACCAGTGAGCAGTATTACTGTACAGTAATCTCTAGCAACCAATCAACAAGCAGAAATCATGTGCTGTAACATCTAGCAACTAATCAGTGAGCTGTAATGTGTGCTGTAGCCTCTAGCAACCAGTAAGTAAGTGGTAATGGTATGCTGTAACCTCTGGCAAC
Organism: Lithobates septentrionalis; assembly: GCA_037952835.1. Classification (NCBI taxonomy): domain Eukaryota; kingdom Metazoa; phylum Chordata; class Amphibia; order Anura; family Ranidae; genus Lithobates; species Lithobates septentrionalis. The sequence goes on along the minus strand of JBBDGP010000977.1, from coordinate 441,497 downwards.
AAATCGCAATCGCTGCCTGATCTGTAAACTGATTTTAAGTCTAGCTGCTATTTATTGTATGTCTCAGAGCAGGTGGAGAACTAAATTGTATGGGGGGAGGGCCCAAGAAAATGTTTGCCCAGGGTCCAATTAATATTAAAGACGGCCCTGGGTGGAGACTGCGGTCATGTGAAAGTCTAACATTAAAGTGACTGTAAAGCAGAAGTGTCAAACTCAATGTCATTGCAGGCCACATCAGCGTATGGTTTGGTTAGCCTTAAAGGGCCAGTTGTACCTGTAAGACGATATAAAGGTATCCAGGGTGCAGGAACTCAACTACATCCCCCCCCTCCACTGAACCGCATCAAACAGTGGGTATGGCTAAATTGCACAGTGGGAAGAGCATAACTACTTCAGCCCCGGAAGGATTTACCCCCTTCCTGACCAGAGCATTTTTTGCGATTCGGCACTGTGTCGCTTTAACTGACAATTGCGTGGTCGTGCGACTCTGCACCTATACAAAATTGACGTCCTTTTTTCCCCACAAATAGAGCTTTCTTTTGGTGGCATTTGATCACCTCTGTGGTTTTTATTTTTTGCACTATAAACAAAAAAATAGCGACAATTGTGAAAAAAAAAGTTATTTTTTTACTTTTTGCTACAATAAATATCCCCCAAAAATATATAAAAAACAAATGTTTTCCTCAGTTTAGGCTGATATGTATTCTTCTACATATTTTTGGTTAAAAAAATCGCAATAATCGTATATTGATTGGTTTGCGCAAAAGTTATAGAGTCTACAAAGACATGTGAAAAACCTAAAGTTCAACTCAAGTACTACATCAAACAACTACACCAAGCTGTGGGCAGGGTCATCTTCACCCTGCAGGTGGGGGTACCTTTTTCACGGATCGCACTTATCAATTTCTGGGACTAGGTGGAGACGTCTTTAAGGCAGGGCAAAAGGGGCAGCTGCCCTGGGCCCTGTCATTGTTGTGGGGCCCAAAGCAGCTGCCTCATACTTGCCAACTATCCCAATTTAAATAGCGGCAGCATTCATATCTAAATAGCTGCATCCGGCGGCATAGATATGTAAATAAAGGCGGCATTCATATGTATATCATGCCCCCCTGCAGTGAGGAGATGATGTGCTGTAACCTCTAGCAACCAATCAGTGAGCAGTATTACTGTACAGTAATCTCTAGCAACCAATCAACAAGCAGAAATCATGTGCTGTAACATCTAGCAACTAATCAGTGTGCCGTAATGTGTGCTGTAACCTCTAGCAAATAGTAAGTAAGTGGTAATGATATGCTGTAACCTCTGGCAACAAATCACAATCGCTGCCTGATCTGTAAACTGATTTTAAGTCTAGCTGCTATTTATTGTATGTCTCAGAGCAGGTGGAGAACAAAATTGTATGGGGGGAGGGCCCAAGAAAATGTTTGCTCAGGGTCCAATCAATATTAAAGATGGCCCTGGGTGGAGAATGCGGTCATGTGAAAGTCTAACATTAAAGTGACTGTAAAGCAGAAATGTCAAAATCAATGTCATTGCAGGCCACATCAGAGTATGGTTTGGTTACCCTCAGTTGTACCTGTAAGATGATATAAATGTATCCAGGGTGCAGGAACTCAACTACATTCCCCCCACCAAACCACATCAAACGGTGGGTATAGCTAAATTGCACAGTGGGAGGATCTTAACCACTTCACCCCCGGAAGGATTTAGCCCCTTCCTGACCAGAGCACTTTTTGCGATTCGGCACTGCATTGCTATAATGGACAATTGCGCGGCCGTGCGACGTTGCACCCAAACAAAATTGACGTCCTTTTTTCCCCACAAATAGAGCTTTCTTTTGGTGGTATTTGATCACCTCTGCAGTTTTAATTTTTTGTGCAATAAACAAAAAAATAGCGACAATTTTGAAAAAAAAAGCAATATTTTTAAAATTTTTGCTATAATAAATATCCCCAAAAATATATTGAAAACAAAATGTTTTCCTCAGTTTAGGCCGATATGTATTCTTCTACATATTTTTGGTAAAACAAAAATCGCAATAAGCGTATATTGATTGGTTTGCGCAAAAGTTATAGCGTCTACAAAATATAGGATAGATTTATGGCATTTTTATTATATTTTTTTTTTTATTAGTAATGGCAGTGATCTGCGATTTTTATCATGACTGCGACATTTTGGCGGACACATCGGACATTTTTGACACTATTTTGGGACCATTGACATTTATACAGCGCTCGGTGCTATAAAAATGCACTGATCCCATGCTGTGTAAATGACACTGGCAGGGAAAGGGTTAAACACTAGGGGGCGATCAAGGGGTTAAGTGTGTCCTAGGGAGTGATTCTAACTGTGGGGGGGGGGGCTACCTAGGACATGACAGTGATCACTGCTCCCGATTACAGGGAGCAGTAGATCTCTGTCATGTCACTAGGCAGAGCGGGGAAATGCCTTGTTTACAAAGGCATCTCCCCGTTCTTCCGCTCCGTGACGCGATCGCGGGCACCAGGCGGACATCAGTCAGAGAGCACATGGCGATCGGTGGCGCACGCACGCCCACAATGCCGCTTCTTAAAGGGGACGTACCTGTACAAAGTGAAGAGTTCAGGAGTATGCTACATATAGAGTGCAGGGTTCAGGAGCGTGTAAGGGACCGAGTGCAGTGCTCAGGAGTATACTATTTACAGAGCCCAGAGTTGAGTTCAAAAGCCCTGGTGGCAAATGGCCTGGCAGGCCCAATTTGGCTGTGGGCCTGGTACTTGACATATATGTTGTAAGGGCTCAAAGCTTTTTTACCTTGTATAAAAAAACTTTGGTGTGCACCAGCACCCCAACCCCCCGACAGTACTTACCTGAGTCCCATTTTGATCCAGCAATCTGCATGGGAGATCTCCAAGGTCTCTCCCAGGTCTCTTCCTCCTCATTGGCTGAGACAGCCATTGGAGCCATGGGGGGGGGGGTTGGCTGTGCCATGGTCTGTTTGTCAATGGACACACAGAGCATGGCCTGGAAGTGAGCACACATGAGTATGACATGTTTGTTATTTAAAAAAAAGAATCTGCCTTTACTATCAATTTAAGGCAGTTCCTTAGAGATGAGCCTTCACTGTGTGCAGTTACAAAGTACAGAGTTCATCTAAAAGTGCTGTCCCGTGTCACTGCACACTGTAATCTGGAAGAGGATGCATTAGGAGGGACGTGGTAAGCCTGGGCCCAACTCCACCAGTCCAGCGTATCTCTGTTAACTCACGCCCAGTAACAGAATGGGGTCACACTGTGCACACAGCATGGACCTCATGCGTCCACTTGTTAACTCCTTCCCTCCTGTACCATGTGACCAAGCCTTAGATCTCCGTAGCGTGGGTTCAGATCCAGTTGCTATTGGATCTCTTGAACTTGAACTTGATGTGCTTGGCTACTCTTAGTAGACATGTGTACTGACAACAAATGTGTTAGTTTTCGTTTCATTCGTTTTTTTTGCTTTTCTCAGAAATTCGAAAATTTGGAAATTCGGAATTCGGAAAATTAGGAAATTTAAAAATTCAGAATTCAGAAATCCGATAATTCGAAATTTTCAAATTTCCGAAATTCGAAATTTTCAAATTTCCGAAATTCGAAATTTTCAAATTTCCGAAATTCGAAATTTTCAAATTTCCGAATTTTCAAATTTCCAAATTTTCAAATTTCCAAATTTTCGAATTACGAATTTCGAATTTTCGAATTCCGAATTTTCGAATTCTGAATTTCCAAATTTTTGGTATTTGTAAATTCAGAAATTCAAAAATTTGAAAATTCGAAAATCTGAAAGACAATCAGTAAAATTCGAAATAATAACTAACTAATAATAACTAACTATTAAATTATAGGTATTGGAATTTCCATTCAAATTTAGCTGTTTGTGAACGTAACGAATACAAATTTTTCTGAAGTTATGAAATATCCGAAATAACAAATGGAATGGAACAAATGAATAATACATAATAATAATAAAAAGGTTTTATTATTATTATTGTTATTTATTATTATTAGATCGTTACGTTCCACTTCGGATAAATTCGTACTCATTATGTTCACTAACAGCCAAATTTGAAAGGAAATTTCAATACCTATAATTTAATAGTTATTATTAGTTAGTTATTATTTCCGATTTTCGGGTTTATGGATTTTCGGATTTTCATTCTTTTGAATTTTGAGATTTTCATTCTTATTTTCGGATTTTCAAATTTCCAAATTTTAGAATTTTCAAATTTCCGAAATTCCGAATTTTCAAAATTCCTAATTTCGAATTCTCAAATTGCCAAATTTTGAACAGAAAGCCTAGAAAATGAGCTTGCAACACTCAACCCTTTCCCCCAGCCTGGGCCAGCCACTAACCCACTAAAACCAACATACTTCAACCTGCCTACATGCAAGAAAAATGTATCCCCTTCCTCCCCTAATATACCTCACTGGCAATTAAATCTCACTACATAAATGAATAAAGTAGATGTACAGCCAGTCATTAAAGTCTCATATCATCTCTAACACGTTAGTAGGCAGGGGTAAGGATGGGGGATGGTAGGAAATCCCTCTTCGGCAAGTTCTTCTTTCACGCTTTGGAACCCTGCAAGGGGTCTCAGACAAGCCAACGCTTTCCACATAGGGTAGTCAGAAACCCGCTTAACTTCTATGTCCATGACTTTTACTGAACATCTTCGTAACATTCTTTTGCTCACAAATATAGAAACATTGAAGAGAGTGATGGACTAAAAAAGACTAAGTGGTTAGTCTTAATTTGCATATATTTTTCTTTAACTTTTTTGGTGTACAGTAGAGTATAAATCTAAGTTTGCCCCAGGTCTGTTTGAATGCCTTACTACCATTGTTTGGAAGTCTATTGCAGGCATCAAGCACTCTTATTGAAGATACTGTCCTCCTGAATCTTATTTGCCCTCTTCATGTATTTAAAAGGTTCAAACGTATTTTCCCTTTCCCCACTTTCCTCCAAACTGTACGAATTATGTTCCTGCAATCTTCACTGATATATGTTATTCCCCCATACCTTTTACCATTTTTGTTGCCTGTCTCTAGATTTGTTCTATCTTATATTTTTGTAAGCGAGGTCTCCAGAACAGAACCCTACGGGGTTGATTTAGTAAAACTGGAGTGTGCAAAATCTGGTACAACTCTTCATAGAAACCAATCGGCTTATAGTTTTTTTTGTCAAAGGTTAACAGAGAACACGCTGAAGTTAGAAGCTGATTGGCTACCATGCACAGCTGCACTGAATTTTGCACTCTTCAGTTTTAGTAAATCACCCCCTACGTATTCTAAGTGGGGTCAAACTAAAGATCTGAGCAATCAGGACCCCCTTCCCCCTGCTGCTGATTCCTCTATACCCTAGAATATGGTAACAGCAGAGAACATTCTTAAAACTTTTTCAACAAAACATTTGTCTTCTTGATGTTGGAAATGCAGGTTAAGGAAGGTACTCATAGGACAGTCCTATGTAAAATCAAGCGATCACGGTGGCATTTCAGCTTCTTCCTAGTCAATTCCAACCTTGGGGAACACTCATTGCATAAACCCAGCCATTCATAAACCCAGCCATTAAAGTCCCATATCATCTTTAACACATTTGTAGGCAGGGGTAAGGATGGGGGTAGTAGAAATTCCCTCTTGTGCAGGTTCTTCCAAGCTTTGGAATCCTGCTAGGGGTCTCAAACATTCCAACATTTACCACATAGGTGTGGTCAGAAACCCATTTCACTTTTTTGTCCAAGACTTTCACTGAACTTCTTGGTAACATTCACATGTCCAAAACTATGGTAATGGCAGAGAACATTCTTCATTAAAAAACATTTGTCTTCAGGGTGTGGGCAATGCAAGAAAAAGAAGGTACTCATAAAGCATAGTCCCATATAAATCAAGCAACCATGGTCTCATTTTAGATGCTTCGCAGGCTATCCCAACTTTGGGAGCATCAGCCCTCACTGTATAAGCAATGAAAGTAGATGTAAACCCAGTAAACCCAGTCATTAAGTCTCACATAATCACATAACACATTTATTCATCCCTGTAGAGAATCCTATCCTGTCTCAGCATAAAAACTGTACTTTTACTTTCTACATCAGCTCAACCCTTGAAGTTACTAAACCAGCCCATAAATAATTTGCTTTTCTTTCCTTCCACTATGAATAGAAGGATACATTCAGTTTTAGGGTGAACTTACACTTTAAGTTATTTTATTTGTCTTGAGTGGTGAGAACGGTAATAAATAGAATCCAAGCCTTTGAACTTTTAAAAGGTACATTCTACTCCCATCCTCCTGACCTAATCATGAACTTCCTTTACCCATTTAAATCAATCACAATCATATCCAACTAAAGAAATAACACAACAGTAAACTAGCTTGGACCACTAAAATCTCCACCAAATCGTTAAATCATCACCCTGATGAATAAGCAAAGTTCTGCACCAGAGCTAATTAATCTTCTATTTTAAAATTTTCAGGCAGCAAAGTGAATCTTCCCAGTCATAGAAGGAGCAAAACTTTATAGCTAACAAAACGGAAACACCACTTCTATCATCAGTTGACGTAATGGCTGAAAATGTATCCAACGCAATATTACGTAGATGGGCCCGGTCATTCTACACGTACATCCTCTTCTAAACCTAATGCCTAGCCAGCCACTAACCCACCATTTAGAGGGAATCATTCAGACATAAACTGCTTCACTTTTACACCAGCCTTATACAAAGCCTGCAGATTTCTGCAGGGCCTCCAATAAAATCTTGGAAAAGGTACAACCCTGCTACAAAGCTCCACAACTCAAAGCCATCTCACAAGAGAACAGCTCAAAAAATGGTGAATTCCTAATGATTGGAGAAGACTGTCAACTGATGGTCCATGCTGCCACACACACCAGCTGCCTAGAAGATAAGCCCTAAGCCTCGTGATCCCTGATATCTGTCAGAATGCTAACAGTTCTCTAGCACTGGGTCCACCTAATAGGATAGGCTGTCAAACGTCCAAATCTCTGATAATCAGCTTTGTGGTCAGCAACGCAAACAGAGAAAATAATGCTGTTCTTATACACTGGTCATTGCTAGAGAAAGTCTGCAGCAAAATATTTAACCTACTGGAAATACTTTGGAAAGCAAAGGGGATTTTCCTGAGAAATAACTGGAGCTGTGTTAAATTCTTTACTGCCATTGCTGAATCAGAATATATTTATAGGTCAGTAATTTTTTTCCACCAATAGCCTATAAATGTGCTTGATTGACTCTCAGTTCCAAGGAACTTTAGATCGGTATGTGGTCCGCTGTTTTCTTACACAGCTTGAATCCCAAATGTGTCAAACAACCTAGATAAACATTTGTTCAACAACTCACATACACACGTAAAAGATGTCATCTAAGGCATGCTTCATGGAATAAATGCCCACTCTTTAATAACTCATTTAAAAAACACAACTCAAGCCTTTAAATAAGAGCAGGAGATTGAACAATTTATAAAAAGTCAGCTCAGTACTGTCTGGATAAATGGGTAAAAGTCTGAAGGTTGATTCCATATCTGTATTGGCAATAAAAGCACAAGTTCCTGCCTCTTTTACTAGAAATATATGTAACTTATGCAACGGCCAAATAAATTCTAATAATTACCAATCTGCTCCTAGGGAATGATATCAGGTGTATCAGCCTGAACTTTATACAACCTTTTTAAGCTGCAAATATAAGTTGAAAAAGTAGAAAATTGTTAGGCGGTGGCTTAAGGCATGGTCTTTTTGCAACTTCTGTTGAACCTCTTTAGGCTACCCTCAAACATACCTCAAGTTTCTTTTTGACTCTAAAACGAATAAATGAAGAGCAAACTTACCAATAACAATGCAAATGTCATTGAATCCATTACGCTGCAGTGCCACAACTTTCTTTTTAGTATAATTATCTAGCCAAATAGCCATCATTGGGGATGAGCCGAACTCCCCCCCCCCCAGTTCAGTTTGGTTCATACCAGAACTTGCGAACAGACAAAAAATTTGTGCAAACATGCAAACACCGTTAAAGTCAATGGGACACGAACGTGAAAAATCAAAAGTGCTCATTTTAAAGGCTTATATGCAAGTTATTGCCATAAAAAGTGTTTGGGGACCTGGGTCCTGCCCCAGGGGACATGTATCAATGCAAAAGAAAGTTTTTAAAACTGCCGTTTTTTCAGGAGCAGTGATTTTAAGAATGCTTAAAGTGAAACAATAAAAATGAAATATTCCTTTAAATATCGTGTCTGGGGGGTCCCCTTAGTCTGCCTGTAAAGTAGCACATTTTTCCTATGTTTAGAAAATTACTGCAGCAAAATGACATTTCTAAGGGAAACAATGTCATTTAAAATTGCTCACAGCTGTAATGTATTGCCAGATCCCTGGAATATACATAAAAAATCATTTAAAAAAACAGCGTGGATTCCCCCCCCCCCGCCCCGCCCCTTGTGCAGTTATTATGTGGCTTCACCCCTAAGTTAAGTTTCAAGCCCCACCATCCAAGTGGACATAGAGTCAGAATATAATTTTGCCGAGCGAAGCGAGGCCATGCCCGAAGCATGGTGACCGAAGCGAGCCCACGAGGGGCCCTGTTGCAAAGTGGCTTGAACCTGGACTTAGGGGTGGAGCCGATTTTACTGTGCTGTTTTGTCGTAAAAGTGTTGGAACGCATATGGCGGCGTTGCGCATGCGCACTCCAGCGGGTAGCTTAATGTAATGGGTCGCCATATGTGATGCTGCACTGGCAGCACTCATACCACTATTTCCCAAAGACAACCTTTGGATATGACACTGAGCATGTGTACTCAACCCCATTGGTCGACCATGGCGAGGCCTGTTCTGAGTGCAACCTGTCCTGTTAAACCACTGTATGGTCTTGGCCACCATGCTGCAGCTCAGTTTCAGGGTCTTGGCAATCTTCTTATAGCCTAGGCCATCTTTATGTAGAGCAACAATTCTTTTTTTCAGATCCTCAGAGAGTTCTTTGCCATGAGGTGCCATGTTGAACTTCCAGTGACCAGTATGAGAGAGATAGAGTGATAACACCAAATTTAACACACCTATTTCCCATTCACACCTTGTAACACTAATGAGTCACATGATATCTGGGAGGGAAAATGGCTAATTGGGCCCAATTTGGACATTTTCACTTAGGGGTGTACTCACTTTTGTTGCCAGCGGTTTAGACATTAATGGCTGTGTGTTGAGTTATTTTGAGGGGACAGCAAATTTACACTGTTATACAAGCTGTACACTCACTACTTTAAATGGCAAAGTGCCATTTCTTCAGTGTTGTCACATGAAAAGATATAATAAAATATTTACAAAAATGTGAGGGGTGTACTCACTTTTGTGAGATACTGTATGTATGCCCCATAATAAAATCCAAGATTGTTGAAAGTTTGTTGACATTCCCTTGGTTAAGTCACCATTGTCAGATGTAGATCTAGCCATTAAAAGAGCAGATGCTGTTGACAATGGAGGAATTTGGTTAGAGTACCTGTGTTGTGTTGCAAACACTTTGGGGGGGGGGGGGGGGGGTAAGCAAGACTGCTAATGCTTCAGGTATGCAAGCTGCTCTAGGGCTTAAAAACAAAACCTGCAGTTTTCAAGAATAGCTAAAGGCAAAACTTTTTATTTTTCTCAGTTTTGGACAGAGTATAGATGGATTAGAACAGTGTTTCTCAACTCCAGTCCTCAAGGCGCCCCAACAGGTCATGTTTTCAGGATTTCCATTATTTTGCACAGGTGGTTTGATCAGTTTCACTGCCTTAGTAATTACCACATCTGTTTCATCTGGGGGAAATCCTGAAAACATGACCTGTTGGGGCGCCTTGAGGACTGGAGTTGAGAAACACTGGATTAGAACACACGTCAGTTTTTATTGGGAGATTTGCCCTCTCTGTTTGTCCTGTTTAAAGTGAAAGTAAAATTAAACTGAACATTTTGGGTTGTCCCCACAAAAGTAATAGAGGGCAAATCTTCCAATAGGGACACTAGTTCTGGTGACCTGGGGGTCCCCAAGGAATTCCCATAATTTGGAGGGATTTCCTCTTATTTCCTGTTTGGCTATGGGATAGGAAGTGAAGGGAAATCTCCACAATGGGAAACAGATTAAAAACAAAAAATCTGACCAGAGTTCAAATTCTCCTTTACTTCAAAATGAAAAAAAAAATGTTTTGCCTATAGCTCTGCTTTAAAATTGAAAGTCAACAACGAGGCCTTTTATACTGTCCAGAAAACCCTAAAAACTTGACTGCTGATAACATGGCAACTAACCAGCTGAACTGATTGTGGGAACCAATGATGTAGCAGTGTGAATTGTGCCGATGCTTACCTGAGGACAATCAGGGTGATTAAAGATGTGTAGACCAATGTCACGTTCCCCCAGACTGATGCCTGCTGTCCCATATGCTATGGCTAAAATGGAAGAGGAATGACTGGCAACATTCCCAGATCCTAATGTTACTGTTGCTGCAAGGGGTATCTTCTGAGATAAAGAGAATTAAGCATTCTCAGTGCATAGCATAAACATTCACATTCAGCAGAAATGTCTTTCAGCTGTTAGATCTTCTGCTCACCATCTCATATCTTTGGCCAGCTTTACCTCAGTACTGACTAAATTTATTCACCCAAGACAAAAAATTAGATTCAACAGGTTTAGCCTTCTACTCTTTTGTAGAGGTTTATACAATTAGGGGTTAGCATTGCTAAAGTTTCGGTAAGGAAGTGTTTTCTTGAGAGTTCTTCTTTTGATGAAAAACCGTCATGAGAAATATGTTGGTGGGCATTGCAGAGCTGCCCCTAGGAAAATGTGAATTACCTGGGTATCATGCAGATCCTTTTTTCTTCAGTTTTTTTTTTTTTAAGTCACTGACCTATGCAGCAGGTATGTGGTTGTGAATTTCTGAGTCTTCTGATTTGCATATTTGTTCTGGTCAATCACTTAGAAAGTTTTGAAGCCAGGGGTAGCATAACAGCCAAAACAACTAGCATCTTTAGAAGGAGGTCAAAATGAGCAGAAATTGTTTCCTCGTTTGCTAGTTGGGACAGATTCTCAACTGGGGTACTGTCCCTGGAAATAGGGGATGGATGGCAACCATAGCTTAAGCACGGTTTGTATTTCTAGATTTTCCCAAGAGAGTAACTAATCTTCATGTTTTGTTTTTTTTTTTCAAAAAGCGCAACAGAAAAAAAAAACATGATTACTTAACTACAATTCTAGAACAATTTTCCAGATGTATTATTATATTATTATTATACCGGATTTATATAGTTCCGACAGTTTGAGCAGCACTTTACAATATACAGGGAGACAATACAAAAACAATAAAATTCAATAAAAGAGGGTTAGGATGGCCTTGCTCTTGCAAGCTTACAATCGAATAGGGAGGGACTTGTGGAGCAAAAGGTAATCACTGTGAGGGATGTACTGATAGAAGTAGAAGATTTGGTTATTAGCTGAAGGCAGAATAGGCTTCCCTGAAGAGATTATTTTTTAGGGATTTAGGGGAGTAGGAGATAGCTGGACAGGCTGAGGTAGAGAGTTCCAGAGGATGGAAGAGGCTCTGGAGATGTCCTGGAGATGAGCATGGTAGGAGGAGACAAGGGAAATGGAAAGTAGGAGGTCTTGGGAAGAGCGGAGAGGATGGTTTGGGTGATATTTGGAGACGAGATTGGTGATGTGGGGGCCGAGTTGTAAATGGCTTGGTATCTTATTGTTAATGTCTTGAATTTTATTAATTGGGCATTGGGAAGCCAGTGGAGGGATTCGCAGAGAGGGGTGACAGACACTGAATGGTTGGTAAGGTAGATGAATCTGGCAGCAGCAATCTTGATAGACTGAAGAGGGGATAGCTTGCGGAGAGGTAGAAGTTACAATAATGAATGAGTGACTTGTATAGCGCTAGCGCTACAATAGGAGGAGGGAGTTACAATAGTCAAGGTGAGAGATAGCAAGTGAGTGATTAAGTTGTTTAGTGGTTTCAACGGTTAAAAAGGGGCATATTTTGGAGATGTGACAGAGATGAAGTCCACAAGATTTGGATAGTGATTGGGTTTGGCGATGGAAGAACAGGTCAGAGTCCAGGATTACACCAAGCACCATGGCATGAGGGGAAGGACTGATGGTTGTATTATTGATCTTGATGGAGAAGTCAGGGAGGGGTGGCATGGGCAGGAGGGAATATTATGAGCTCAGATTTAGGAAGCCTTAGTTTGAGGAAGTGGTGTGACATCCATGATGATATGTCAGTTAGTGAGTTAGTAATGTGAGAGGAGACTGAAGGGGTGGATTGAGGAGTAGAGAGATAGATTTGGGTGTCATCTGCATACATATGGTACTGGAAGCCAGAGGCAGCTCTAGGCTTTGTGAGGCCTTAGGCAAAACTTACACATGAGGCCCCACAGACTGGGACGCTCCGTGATGAGGCCGCTATTCCTCAGGCTGCGGGCAGTATCTGATTTGTCCGTCAGCTCCTAAGCCACAGAGTCCCAGTGGGGGTAGGCGGAGCCGCAGGCGTCAACTTCAGTGATTGAGAACAGGAAAATTAGGCGGCCGCGAGGCCCCTGTGAGTATGAGGCCTTAGGCGACCGCCTAATTTGCCTAATTAGAGAGTCGCCTCTGCTGGAATCCATGTGATCAAGGGAGGAGGTGTAGATGGAGAAGTGGAGCGGTCCGAGGACAGAACCTTAGGGGACCCCTACAGAAAGATGAAGCGGAGAGGAGGAGACAAAAATATATATAGGTAAACAACATGTCATCAAAATAGCCAATAGCATAATAATGGTACCAAATGCATTACCCTTCAGCATTAAGAGAATGTAAAAAAAAAAGAAGAAAAAAAAACAAGAAAGAGGAAGAAAGAGGAGTTTCGGACCTAATGATCTCCAGACCTACAGTAAGCTAAAAGAGCATTTGGATCTGCGTGTATTGGGCCCATGGGTCCAACGTCACGTTTTGAGTTCTCGTCCACTTTATCATTAGTAAAAAATGCGCCAATATGTTTAACTATAGTGCACATTTTACGATGGTATAAACAAATTAAGGAAATGAAGCAAGTATGCTTAAAATGGTTGCTATGCCTAAATAGTTGAATGAATGTTTTACTTGGAAAATAACATGGGTTGATAGTGCACACTTTCAGTGTTGTACGTTAGAAAAATGTCCTCTATAATTCTCAGCCAAATATTCGATAGAAGGAAACAAAAGTGAAAGGGGCAGCTGTAAAATAAAAGTTCAAAGCTTGTAGAAAGTAGTTTAAATATCCCAGAACAGTAATTAATCCCGGGTTTTATGTTTGTTTTATGAGTTTGCTGAAACCAGCAGAGAGAATGGGACCTCCAGGAAAGAGAAACATTTAAAGGCAGATCATCTTCAAACAGAGACAATGAATTATCTGCATGTAAAATATTGTATAAATTCAAGCAGCTACCTCTTGTGGTCTGACACTGACTTTATGCTGCTGAACATGAATTATGAGACCCAGAGGTCCAGGAAAATAGAGCTATGCATTGCTGTCCGTCAAAGCAAATGTTCTGTTAACCTTTTCAGGGTTCTATATATTCACAATGAGCTCTTTAAAATAATATAATAGTGAAAGAAAAAAATTCAAACAAGAAATAATAGTCCAGAAAGAGCCAAACTGCCCTGGGTTTTTGGTTCAAGCGTTTTTTCGATAAAGTTCAGTTGCCAAACCCGGACCCTATTAAATTTAATTGGAAGTCAAATCTGTCAAATAAAAATATATCAATTCTCTGGACTAATAGGCAAGGTGGGGGGTTACATTGTTACATAGTTACATAGTTAGTAAGGTTGAACAAAGACAACCTTACTAACTATGTGGTGGTGGTGGTGTTGTGGTGTAAAAAAAAAAAAAAAAGCATGGGAGATGGGCACTGCCCTGGGGAATGTACAGTGCCTTGAAAAAGTATTCATACCGCTCCACATTTTGTTGTGTTACAACCAAATATGTAAATGTATTTTATTGGGATTTTATGTGATATACCAACACAAAGTGGCACATAATTGTGAAGTGGATGGAAAATTGGAAATTGTTTTCAAATATTTTTACAAATAAGTATCAGAAAAACGTGGCGTGCATTTGTATTCAGCCCCCTTTACTCTGATAACCCTAACTAAAATCTGGTGGAACCAATTGCCCTCAGAATACACCTAATTAGTAAATAGAGTCCACCTGTGTGTAATTTAATCTCAGTATAAATACAGCTGTTCTGTGAAGCCCTTTAGAGGTTAGTTAGAGAACCTTTGTGAACAAATAGCTTCATGAAGGCCAAGGAACACACCAGATAAGTCAGGGATAAAGTTGTGGAGCAGGGTTAGGTTATAAAAAAATATCCCAAGCTTTGAACATCTCACGAAGCACTGTTCAATCCATCATCCAAAAATGGAAAGAGTACAGTAGGTGCCGCCGATATTGTGTTTCCAGCGCGATGGGATCGCGCTGGAAATCACCACTGCGAAGGCTGTGCTTCTTGCGCTCGCCACCCCCACGAGATGTAGCGAATCCATAGGAATGTATTGGGGGCAGCGAGTGGCAGGAGCGACATAGCTTAGCGCTGGCTCCCGCGATGGGGCTCGCGGGTGTTAATCTCGCCGCTAACAGCGGTGACATTGACACAATATCGGCGGCACCTACTGTATGGCACAACTGCAAACCTGCCAAGACATGGCCGTCCACCTAAACTGACAGGCTGGGCAAGGAGAGCATTCATCAGAGAAGTAGCCAAGAGGTCCATGGTAACTCTGGAGGAGCTGCAAAGATCCACAGCTCAGGTGGGAGAATCTGTCCACAGGACAACTATTAGTCGTGCTCTCCACAAATCTGGCATTTATGGAAGAGTGGTAAGAAGAAAGCCATTGTTGAAAGAAAGCCATAAGAAGTCTTGTTTGCAGTTTGTGAAAAGCCATGTGGGGAACACAGCAAACATGTGGAAGAAGGTGCTCTGGTCAGATGAGACCAAAATTGAACTTTTTGGCCTTAAAGCAAAATGCTGTGTGTGGCGGAATGCGAACACTGCAACATGAAACATGGTGGTGGCAGCATCATGTTGTGGGGATGCTTTTTTTCAGCAGGGACAGGGAGGCTGGTCAGAGCTTATGGGAAGATGGATGGAGCCAAATAGTTGTAGATTAAACAGAGGCAAAGATGGCAGCTTCCTTGGCTGAAAACGATAGGGGGGTTTACTTACACTTTAAAGTGTAAGTTCACAGTTTCAGAAAACTTGAAAAAGGTGAACTACTGTAACACTGTACACCTTCCCCTCCACACCCCCTGGTCCCCGCTGTACTTAATTCGGTGGATCATGAGCTGTCAGTGGCCATGCAGCCAGTGGAAGCATAAAAGAAAACAGAAGGCGCATAGGCCTAGTGCATTATCCTTGATACATGTTTTTATTACCCTGTTTCCCCGAAAATAAGACCTAGCGTGATTGCCGGTGAAGGCTGTAATATAAGCCCTACCCCCAAAATAAGCCCTAGTTAAAGTCCTTGTAGGTCTTATTTTCAGGCTAGGGCTTATTTTCGGGGAAACAGGGTAGGGCTTATTTGGGGGTAGGGCTTATATTGCAGCCATCACTGACAATCACGCTAGGTCTTATTTTCGGGGAAACAGGGTAGGTAAAAAGAAGAAAAAAACATGTATCAAGTTATATCATTCATCTTTACAGCATCCAGGATAGCGGTAGCTAGATCTTGGTAGTGCCCATGATCCCCTTCGATTTGGGAAGAACTAAGTTGTCGTGCATCATGACGACATGCAATATTATTAGATAAGCAGCCCATCTTTGATAGAGTCTGGGAACCTTGGATTAAATATCTGTCCAAAGGCTTATGAGGCATCGGTACAGTTAAGCATGGAATGACAGGGGTTCACATCTACCTTTTATCTTTCCCTCCTCTCTTCTTTCCCCTTCCTTCCTTCATTTTGCAGGCCTTTCTTTTCTTTACCTGCATCCTTTTTGAGTGACCAGTGAGCTAAATGGTATATCGATGTATGTGAAATGTGATGGGGATTCTATTAGATTCAAATTATAACATGGACTCATGGCTTAGCCTCCTCTCCCCCAATCATGTTATACCACATGCCCATATGGACATTGGCCACTCCTCTTCATCCTCATGGAGTCTAAATGAGTGACAGGGACCCAAGAATGTGCTAACTTTTTTATTACGGGTTTTTCTTGTAGTTTATTATGTTATAGTAAATAGAACAACAGAAAATTTCGTTTAGTTTCGGTTTATTGTCATTAGTAAAATACATAATTTTATTATGTTATATTCATTATATTACGTTAATACGTTTTTGGATAATTCGTTATTAATCCCAGAGTTTCGATATTCATTATACTGAATCTCGAATCATGTCGAATTCATTAGTTATATGCGCTATAATTTTGTTCGTATTCGTTGAAATTCGATATTTACGTATGTATATATATTCGTGATAATGATTTGTAGTTTGGAAAGTCGTTTGTTTATTGAATCTTTTAACACACACAATGACAATATCTCTTCTCCTCTGCTCAAATACAATACAACACCCTTCTCACTCAGTTCTCAGGAATGCACTTTGCCAGTAATCCAACCTCCACCACAAAATTAATCAGCTGATTTGACTGTAAGTTTTACTTTGAGTTAACCCTTTGTTTCATTAGATCTTTAACGAACTACCGGATCACGTCGAATTCATTCATTATATCCGCTATAATTTCTTTCGTATTAGTTGAAATTCGTTATTTTTTTATTCGGACATTCAGATGCATCCGAATGTCTGAAAGATGCAAAATTCGGCCGAATTTCGATTCGCTAAACGAATTGCACATGTCTAATAGTAAATAGAGAGAAGAAATGTAACGAGTACATTTGTTGGAATATATCATTCTGCCCATACCTCTAGTACCTTGAGACATCACTTTGTATACAGAAATACCTATCTTATGTAAACAATCTTTTGTCTTGGAATTTGATATGTAAAATTTTCAATAAAAATTATTGGAAAAGAAATATGTAACAAGGATAATGCACTAGGTCTATGTGCCTTCTGTTTTCTTTTATGCTTCCAGTGACTTTGGACTCACCCAGTCTCTAGAGGGCAGCAAGGCGCGCAAAGTCCTCTTACACTTACAGGCCTAACAAGAGTAAACAGATAACACGTTGGGACCTACTGCACAGCGCAGGAGAGTGAACATTGTGATATTCTCTGAAAGCCATGCAGCCAGTGTAGCCCTCCGGCGATTTGAAATCCCTGGCCTTCTTCTCCTTCATTCTGTTGGGTTTTCAGGGTGGATCAGAGTAATTCTGATTGGTCAGCGCCAACACAAAGGGCTATTTTTCAGCTGGAACATGGTGGAACTCAGTTCCACCACTTCTGGCTCAGGCTCTCTGCTCCCTGCTCACCACTATCACTTGTAAACACAGAAGTCCTGCTTCTGTGTTTACAAGTGACAGCTTGTCTCCTAACAGCTCCCACAGATCTGATCTCCTGAGTGTTTCCCACTTAGTGCAGGATGCGGACACAGGAGATGCAGGTTCCCAGGGTGCAGTGCGAATGCCAACACCCCCACTGGATGATCTCCCTGCAAATGTGCCACAGTGTGCGGGAAGGTACAAGAGCCTGCTGGGTGCTTCAGCTTAATACAGTAACAAAAGCAAGACATGTGGAAGATGGTGGAGCTTTTTAGGTGGGAGATGGGGGTGTTGGAGGGGGGTTGGCATGCAGAGGTAAGTAGCTATAGAAGAAGGCTGAACTCTGCACTTTGTTTGTAGCGCACACCAGAACTCCGCACTCTGTATGCAGTGCACACCTGAATTCTGCACTATGTACATAGCGCACTCCAAACTCTGCACTCTGTGTGTAATCCCCTGCACTCTGCACATTATGTACATCATACACTCCTGGTTTTTAATGTCCCTTTAAGACCCTCCCACGGTTAGTAAAATTTGACCACACCCAGTATTTGATGCGGTTTGGAGGCTGTGTCTGTGGGGGAGGGGGATTTTTGTGGATCGTGGTTGGGTTCCTGCACCTATTTTCTCAGAAGAAAAAAGCCCTGCTGACACGTAGCCGCTTTAACAAATTGGAAACACTATGATCCTTCCCAGAAGCCCTACAGGTGAACGGTTTTAGTTCATCTTTTTTTTTTTTTTGTAAAGGTGAACTTACGTATTAAATTTCATATATTTATAAAACTGATTTTTTTTTTTGACCCCCAAGAGATTTGTAAAATACACAATATGACCCTTGCACTGAAAATTTTGGAGACCCCCATTCTTTGCTATGGCTTTTTTTTTTTAAATTTAATCTCCATTGCTGTTCATTATAAAGAGATGCCCTCTCCTGCTGGGAAAGCCTGATTCTATTTACAGTGAAGTGACAAGACAAGAACCAGAAAGCCAAGTCAATCTGAAAAGATAGATGAAGGCACGTCCCTCCTCCATTATTTATTTATTTTGCAGCATCTAATAGTTCCAAAAAGCCTAATAAGAAACCCAAATATATCATAAACACGCACGGATTCCAGGAGAATTCCAGCTGCATGAATCCCATTGACAGGGCCCTCTTTGCAGCAGACTGATTTAAGTGGTCTGCGTGTCTTCCCTCTTTTCCGTCCAGAGACATTTTTCAGATAGCAACAAAACACATTTTCCGATGAGAAACTGCAGCTTTGAGTAAAAATAAAAATGGATTGTTAAAAGGCCTGACGTTGGTGTATTCTCACAATTGTAGAGAAAGCATGAGAGATGCGGACAGGATTACATCCCGGTGACATAGGGAAACAGCTTTAGGAATCGATGATAACACTATAAGGGTCAGGCAATTGTAGCAATGCTTCAAGGAAATTAATTCTGGAAGGTAAATCTGATACAAAACTCTGGTGCTTATCTTAAAACAATAGCTGAATAGTGTATATGAGCCAAATCCTATTTCAATTGGAGGTGTGGATACTGGCACGGGACATCAATCAATGTCTTACAGATCTTTTACCACTAGGTGGGGCAAGGAAAAAAAAATGATAATGATCTTAATTTTTTGAAAAATATTTATTATGCAAAACTATTTTATACAGTATTTAAAGAAATAAATTGGGGAAATGAAAAATAATGGTATGAACATTGTGCTATTTTAGTGGAAATGTTTACAAACACGCAGCAGTTAATAATCAATTATAAAGCCTTTTTAAATAGCAGTTAAAGTGATTTTAAACTCAATTTATTTTTCAGGAGCCAATTTAATTACAGTGGGGAAAATAATTATTTGATCCCTTGCAGATTTTGTATGTTTGCCCACTTACAAAGAAATTAAGGATCTATCATTTTTATCATAGGTGTATTTTAAATGATAAAGACAGAATGTCAACCAAAAATGCAGAAAAAACTCATGATACAAATGTTATAAATCGAGTTGCAGTTCAGTGAGTAAAATAAGTATTTGAACCCCAAACAAAACATGACTTAGTGAAGAAACCCTTGTTGGCAAGCACAGAGGAAAGACGTTTCTTGTAGTTGTTTAAAAGGTTTTCACACATCTCAGGAGGGATTTTGATCCACTCTTCTTTACAGATCTTCTCTAAATCCTTAAGGTTTCTGGGCTGTCGCTTGGCAACTCGAAGTTTCAGCTCCCTCTATACATTTTCTATAGGATTTAGGCCACTCCATGAACTTAATGTGCTTCTTCTTGAGACACTCCTTTGTTGCCTTGGTGGTATGTTTTGGGCCATTGTCATGCTGGAAGACCCATCTTCAGTGTTCTGCCTGAGGGAAGAAGGTTCTCATCAAAAATTTTACAATACATGACCCCGTCCATTGGCTCCTCAATGCGCCAAAATCACCCTGTACCTTTAGCAGAGAAACAGCCCCAAAGCATTATGTTTTCACCTCCGTGCTTGACTGTAGTGATGGTGTTCTTAAGGGTTATAGTCAGTACTTTTCTTCCTCCAAACACGGCGAGTCGAGTTAATGCAAAAGAGCTTAATTTTGATCTCATCTGACCACAGCACTTTCTCCCAATCCTTCTCTAAATCATTTATATTTTCATTGGCATGACTGTACATGTGCCTTCTTGAGTAGGAGGACTTGCCGTGTTTAGAGATCTTCTCTAAATCCTTAAGGTTTCTATCATTTAAAATACACCTATGATAAAAATTATAGATCCATCATTTCTTTGTAAGTGGGCAAACCTAAAAAATTAGCAGGGGATCAAATAATTATTTTCCCCACTGTATTTACTTACTATGCAGTTTCTTTATCTTTTAATCCTTGCCTATATTCTAGTTTAAGCTGGTGCCATGGTCGCTACCCCAGGTTTTCTGTTTCAGGGTGGCTCCTTTCTCTTGCAGTGTCCTATGGAGCCACCCTTGAATGTAGGTACTAGAATTGCGTCTCCCTATACTGTGTGTCAAAACATGAATTCCTCATTTTGAATAATTTTTACCATCAAACTGTTTGTGGCCCGGTTTAAAGTCCCAATCTGAGGAATTCATGTTTTGACTATGTATCAGGGATGTGGTCCACAATCAGTTTAAGCAATTAGTTGCGGTAGATGGTCTCTTTAAGCCTATACTGTGTGCATCACTAAAAACACACAGCCCCATACAGGGCTGTCTTAATGCATGGGCAACCCTGGCCACTGTCCAGGGGCCCCAGGTGCATGGGGGCCTCATGATAATCTCTCATTACAGCATACTTGCCAACTTCCTGCACCTTCAGCCCTCAGATCAGCCCCACTTCCTGCACCTTCAGCCCCTTGGGTTAGCCCCAATTCCTGCACCTTCAGCCCCTTGGGTCAGCCCCAATTCCTGCACCTTCAGCCCCTTGGGTCAGCCAGGATTGGCCAGGACAGTCATGCTTTTTACTGAGCTGTCCCAGAATGTCCGTGTCCTGGGCAGCATCCCGGAACCTGTATTGTGCCTTCCTGATGCCCCCTTTACTGTGCCTCCTGATCCCCCCTGTACTGTGCCATTCCGCTTTTCAGCTCTTTGTTTTGATCAGTCTTGAGAGCATGAGAGGCAAGCACCCCATTGTATCTTCTATTGTGGTGGGACCTGCGTCCGCTACCACGTGATTCATTATATTTTCAGTATATTCTTCTTCATTGCTACGCATTACTGATCCATCTCTAGTCACACACTGGAATCTGCTATGCAATACAGCAGTATACACTTTAGATGCATACCCAGATGCATACCCTAACATATTTGGCTGGCTCCTGTTGCTGCTATTAGGGGGTTCCCCCCTCCCTGGGGAGTCTATCTCCCACGCATCCCTTTCCCTTGTGATGCCCCTTGTGTGTCTCCCCCTTTCTGCTCGTCACCGTCCTCGCCTCTGCATCCGAAGTCATTCCCCACCCACCCAATCAGTCTTGAAGAAGCAAGTATATATTGCGAAACACATTGACGTTTGAGTATGGACCAAAATACTAGCAGCAATTTTCTGAATTACATTGAACCTTGACTTCATTGGTGGACTTCAATATACTCTACAACACACAGTGACTTTCTTGTCTCCATACTATAGGATTGGGTATTTGTTGACTTTTTGCAGATGGAGAGTGCCTTTTTAATTACCCCCCTCTTTTTATGATTGCTGTATTTTAATGTATATCCAACAAAATTTGTTCATTTTTTACATATACATGTACATATACTCATGCTGTGCCTACAAAGTCCGTGTTTTGAGAAGCTGAGATAGCTTCTCCCCGTTTTTTGCTAACTGGTTAAGAGTTTAACACTATGTTAACAAATGTATGATGCATCTGCTTATTGTCTCTCTACACCCTCCAGCTTTTGTATATTGGCAGCTGGCAGAGGGGACACGGATGTAGAAGGACCATAGTTTGAGGTCAATAGAGTTTGTATTTATTTAATTGAATAGACAAACTAACAAACTATATCTGAATATATTTAGCACTTGCTAAATTCAAATTCACAAGTAAAGAGGCCTTTTGTCATAATGTTGTCTATTTATCAATTAAATGATTTAATGAATTAAATGATCCTTTCTTGAGAGGAACATGGAGAATGATAGATCTTCTAAAGAAGCCACGTGGGAGAGTGGTGTAATGCGTAAAGGGGAGCCAGGCGGTGTGTATCATTACTTGAGCTGGAGATGATGTGAGACCCTGTTATATCATATTGCTTGTTTTTAACTAAATAAATGTAAATGCATTTCCTTAAGGAACATGAAAACAAAACGCTGGATAGCCGCACTCCAAATGTTCTCCTTTTATTAAAAAAAAAACAGAATCCAAATACATCCACGGATAAGTACAGAGCAACACACACCGCTAAGGCGTTTCAGATCAATCACGATGCTTACGCATAGCCAAAGTGCTTCACCAACATACAGGCATATATATCCATCTCTAAACAATAAAACAATTAAACAATATAAGACATAAGCATGTGAAACATTAATTGTCCATGAACATCACCTGTGAATATCAAGAGCATGGATAGCCAATGTCTATTAACCATTAAATCGATAATTGACTTTTCACAATAGTTTTCAAGTTCAAGAAATAAACAGAAAAAAAAGGGGGAAAACAAATACAAAAACGTTTACACATGATATAAAACTTTGTATATAGCAAAATATCTGTGCACATATATATATATATATATATATATATATATATATATATATATATATATATATATATATATACACATTGGGAGGACAAAAGTGTAAAAAATAGAAATAATAATACAGAATATATCCAATCCTCCCCATGTGTATAACTGTGCACATATCAGCAGAACCTATACTGGAATGCATCATATGCAATATATACAATATACACAATGTGTATGATAGCATATAACAATTAGCAATTCAAAGAATAAAAAAGAGAAAACACCAAAAAACACCACATCACTAACCATGATCTAGAAAATATGTAAATGTACAGATAAAGACTATTCTGTCCCACCCTCCACTATCCAATGAAAAAGGAAAAAGGAAAATGGGGGGGGGATACAAAAAAATGAAAAAGGGAAGGGGGAAGGAAGGGGGAAGAAGGGGGGAAAAAGGAGGGGGGGGGACTAAATCAATATATGATAAGTATTATATCCTAGTTAGTCGTGGAAATGTAACATATCTTATACGATGTTAAGGCCAAGGAGCTTTCTGGTATTGAGGTGAAAGATCCAACACACCTCTCTTTTACTTAACAAGCTAAACTTGTCACCTCCCCTTTTAGATCCCCTTCTCACCTCCCACCATCCCATGTATAAATTGGCAAGGGAGGGGGAAAACTTGGCACCCATGGAGGCACCGCACTTCTGGAGATAGTAGTCCCCATCGAACATAAAAAAGATTTGGGTAAGTAAATATGCTTGTAAAATGAAATCACGCTTCATGGATAGGGGTTACCCTGAGTCTGTCCTCAACAGAGCTCTTAGCATTGTTGGTAACACTGAGAGAGGTGATCTTCTCTGTGACAAACCAGGCAGATCCAAAGATAGGAACAGACATGTCAATAATCATGACATGTCTGGGTCTGTCAATATCCCTGTCTTTTCGACTTCTTTCAGTTTAGAATTTAATAGAATTAAAAATATGATTCTGAAATATCTGCCTGTTTTGTATAATGATCCTATCTATGCTGAAGTGTTATCTAGGGGTATTAGATCAGTATCTCGTAGAGCTCCCACCATCGGTGGCACTTTATCCCCAAGTCTTTACACAAGTAGGCCTTATCGTCCGCATTGCTTACAATTCAAAGGATCATATCAATGTGGAGCTAGTGGTTGTTCCTGTTGTTCCCACGTGAAAAGGGGAGATGTGATACATTCTAACCCTTTTGAACAAGGATTTTAAGGCATCTACATTTATTAACTGCAATACTAAATTTGTGGTATGTGTGATTACCTGTGAACAATGTTCTGTTCAATACATGGGTCGTACGACCCATAGATTGAGAGAGCGGTTGGGTGACCATTTGTATGACATAGCTAAGGACCATTCAACCAATATAGCAAGACATTGGAATCAATGTCATGACAAGGATGTCAGTAGCTTTGCGCATTCAGGGGGTTGAAAAGATTGTGCTATCTAAAAGGGGAGTTTAGATTGTTATGTAAAAGAGAGGTGTATTGGATCTTTCACCTCAATACCAGAAAGCCCCTTGGCCTTATCTTCGAATGGGATTTCTCACATTTCCACGGGTAACTAGGATATAATTCTTATCATATATTGATTTTCTTCCTTTTTCAGTTTTTGTTTTTTCTTTGTTTGTTATGTAAAAGAGAGGTCTTTCCCCCTCCCCCCTATTTCATTTTTTCATTGGATAGTGAAGGGTTGGACAGAATAGTCTTTATATGTACATTTACATATTTTCTAGAACGTGGTTAGTGATGTGGTATTTTTTGGCGTTTTTTCTTTTTTATTCTTTAAATTGCTAATTGTTATATGCTATCATATACATTGTGTATATTGTATATATTGCATATGATGCTGTGCATTCCTGTATAGGTTCTGCTGATATGTGCACAGTTATACACATGGGGAGGATTGGATATATTCGGCATTATTATTTATATTTTTTACTCTCTTTTGTTCCCCCAATGTGTATATATATATATATATAGATATATATATATAGATATATATATATAGATAGATATATCTATATATCTATCTATATATATATATATATATCTATATCTATATATAGATATAGATATATATTCAGATATTTTACTACATACAAAGTTTTACATCATGTGTAAACGTTTTTGTATTTGTTTTCCCCCTTTTTTTTCTGTTTATTTCTTGAACTTGAAAACTAATGTGAAAAGTCAATTATCGATTTAATGGTTAACATTGGCTATCCATGCTCTTGATATTCACAGGTGATGTTCATGGACAATTAAGATTTCACATGTTTATGTCTTAATTGTTTAATTGTTTTATTGTATAGAGGGGTATATATATGCCTGTATGTTGGTGAAGCACTTTGGCTATGAGTAAGCATCGTGACTGATGTGAAACGCGTTAGAGGTGTGTGTTGGTCTGTACTTATCCGTGGATGTATTCGGATTCTGTTTTTATGAAATAAAAGGTGAACATTTGGAGTGCGCCTATCCAGCGTTTTGTTTTCATGTTCCTGTTGCAACCAGAGCCGGCACCCAGCCCTTTGTAGAGACAGCTGATACTGGGAGAAGTGCTTATCTTAGAGCGGTGAACTGTCATTACTGCATTTCCTTAAGCTTGGCTGGTATTCTCTTATGCATTTTAACCACAAGGCTGCACTATTGGAGATTGTTTCCTCTATCCTGAGAGTTCTGTGGAATCATCCCAGCTGGGGAAGTTCCATCCTCAGAGGAGGAAGTGAGCAGAGGACCCACTATCTGGTGTACAGGATTGATTACCATTATGTTGTGTTGGCCCTTTTGAAGGTCTTGTCTTGAGATGAGTGAGCATTTCACCTGGTGACAGAGCGCTCTGGTTATATGGTGGAGCACATGTTGAAATATGAAATATGAAGATGCACAAGAGCGCTTTATATGTGGACTATTGGGACTTTCCTTATTTACCTAATATGTGTTTATGTATTTTTCAATGTATCAATGTTTGTAGCAATTTCATAGCACAGGAGTTTATTATTTAAATGATTAATTAATTGGTCACTATTGGGCAGCGCTCTCACAACTTTTTTCTTTATCAATTTTTTACATATACCGCCTCATGCTGTGCCTACAAAGTCTGTGTTTTGAGAAGCTAAGATAGCTTCTTCCCGTTTTTTACTAACTGGTTAAGTTAAAAACTGCAGAGAATTTGAACACTATGTTAACAAATGTATGATGCATCTGCTCATTGTTTCTCTACACCCTCCAGCTGTTGTATATTGGCAGTTGGCAGGAGGAACACGGATGTAGAAGGACTATAGTTTGAGGTCAATAGAGTGTGTATTTATTTCACCGAATAGATACTAACAAACTATATCTGAATATATTTAGCACTTGCTACATTTAAATTCACAAGTAAAGTAAAGGGGCCTTTTGTCATAATGTTGCCTACAGTGGAGGCCGGTGGTAATTTTCTTTGGGGGGGGGGCAAACAGTAGAACCCCACCCTGGTCGGTCAGGTGGGTCTCATGCACTTACCCCATCCATGGTGGGCAGCGTTTCTCCTGGGCTTCACAGGCGACTTCCTTTGCTTAGCGGCAACGGCTTTCTCTTCTCCTGCTCTCCACGGGCATTGCGGCAGCTTACATTTCCTCCCTCCTCCTCGGTGGCCAATTGGGACTCTTCTCTTTTCGGCCAATCAGAATACGGGTCTTAGACCTTCTTCTGATTGACCGGATTGAGGATCAGTGTTTCAATAGCGAATATTCATTCGCTGTTGTAACACCTGGATGGGCCCCTGGCACAATGCTCTGCGCCACGAGCCCACCCTATTTTGAAGCCTATTAGAGCCTCTGGCTCTAATCAGGTGCTTCAAAAAAACACCCCCGCTGCTGTTATGCATGCACCTGGAAAGCCCCCCCCCCCCCCGTGTTTCTTCCAGAAATAGTATTTAACCTCTTGCTGACCATATAATGCATGCAGTATATGCAAATACCTTGTCCTTTAACATCCAGCTGCCACACATATGCATCCACGAAGACCTGACGTTGTGTGCTGGGAACACACGTCCAGCACACCGACTGAGCTGTCAGCGACAGCTGCCATCATGACTTTTTATTTGGAGCCAGCAGGATGAGCTACCGATCATGCGACCACTGTGGGAGCCAATCACAGCAGTCAAATAATATAGAGGCTGCACCACCTCCCAGGCCATAAAGTCGTTGTAAATCATTACATATCCCCAGTGAACTGACTAGCCTCAGGTGATACTCAGAGATGAAACAAATCTCCCTACATAAGCTGAACCTGTTTATCTGCAGCCTCTCGCCTCTACAGCTGTTCAAAGTAAAAAATCTAAACTCCAGGAGGCAGTGGCGGGGATCTGAAGTCTGCACAGCATAGAGCAGGGAGCTGAGTGTTATGAGAACTAAGTGGAGGGAAACGACACACCCCCCTCTCTACACAGTCTCATATATGTAGCACCCTCTAGCGTGCTAGAAGTGGTAGTGTTTAAGTTTTTTGTTAAGAGTAGGTAAAATTCCAGGCTTGGCTGTCAGCCAAGACTGGGTGTGTTTTGATCTGGGTTGGGAGTGACCCAGGGCAGAGTTGGGTGACTCACAGGCAGCATCACCAAGACCTCCCACTTCTTTCCAGAATGTTCAAGTGTCTTCTGGAAAGGAAGCAGGAGAAGAAAGGTGGAGCTGCCTGGAGTATTCTGAGAAGCCCTTGCCAATCCCCAACTTGGATTGGCAGGGGGCAAGCCTCCTTAAATACCCAGGGTCAGCCCTGCTGGGGGGGAGTTTGATCAGGTGGAAGCTGGAGATGGAGTGCTAGGCTGTCCTGGCCTTTGAGGGAGCTCCCCAGTCTGGGGAGGGTGACCTTGGGCTTGGGCTCGGATGCAGACAGGACCCTTCTACAACACACAGAGATGTCCTGGCCAGCACCTGGAGTAAGAGAGCACAGCGGGAGAAGCACTACCGGGCAAGTCTCCAGGGAGGAACTAAAAGGTCACAACCAGGAGGGCTGGTGAGTGCAACATATGGTCAGGAGGACTGGGGAGGCATGCCTGAGAGGACTGCAAGATTGTAGTCGGAGATGAGTGCAGAGCCAGTAGGATGGACTGTGGTGTTATGGGTAGTGGAGAGAGGGGCAGCTGCGGCCAGCAGGGCCTGAAGATGTGGTACTAGGCTCAGTAGCCACGTGGACAGCTAGCACCAAGGACTACCATATTTTTGCTACACTATAGGGGCCAGCGGTCCCTGCCTGCAAAGGGTATTTGCTAAGGCCTAGCTGAGCCAGTGTCAGGCCTATCTATCTGTGCTAGCTGGTCCGGAGAGTGTAAGCAAGTGTTGTGCTGGAGGAAGAGAGGAGATTGTATATACCAGGAGTGTATATAGTTCAGTCCCAACATTGACTTTCAATCATCAGGGCATCTCATAATTTTCCCTATCCCCATCCAAGTTTATTCCCCTCAATAAAAACATAAAAACAAGTGCAAGGACTGCTTTCTGTCTAAGGAGTGGCTGAAAAGTGTGTGCCTGGCTAGGTAGGGTGGCAGACGGACTACAATTACCAGCATGCAAACATGCACAGCTGAGGCTGTGTGCTGGAGGGGGGGGTCTGGTGTCTGGTGTACTCATATGCCCCGTACACACGGTCGGACTTTGTTCGGACATTCCGACAACAAAATCCTAGGATTTTTTCCAACGGATGTTGGCTCAAACTTGTCTTGCATACACACGGTCACACAAAGTTGTCGGAAAATCCGATCGTTCTGAACGCGGTGACGTAAAACACGTACGTCGGGACTATAAACGGGGCAGTGGCCAATAGCTTTCATCTCTTTATTTATTCTGAGCATGCGTGGCACTTTGTCCGTCGGATTTGTGTACACACGATCGGAATTTCCGACAACGGATTTTGTTGTCGGAAAATTTTATATCCTGTTCTCAAACTTTGTGTGTCGGAAAATCCGATGGAAAATGTCCGATGAAGCCCACACACGGTCGGAATTTCCGACAACACGCTCCGATCGGACATTTTCCATCGGAAAATCCGACTGTGTGTACGGGGCAATAGACTAGGAATTGACTCATGCAGATGTCAAGGGAGAGAGAAGGTACAGAAATCATACTAGGTGATTTGGAAAGAGGCAATTACACACTATAGAAGATTATGTTTTGTTCATGTTTCATTTCAAGGTTTAACCCATTTAAAGGGCCACCAGAGGCAGCATTAAGGGGCTAATACATTTTTTTGGCATAACCCTGGAAGCTTCCCAACAGAAAGAATGAGCAAATTGATGACCTTAGTTGCCAAAAGATTTGAATTTTTGTTCGACTAGTTTTGTGGTTCAAGGGTCAACCGCCTGCTTTTACCACCCCTTTGCTGTTCGCGTGAATGGGGCCTGAAAGTCGCAAACCCCTCTTCCATTGTAAACCAGCCTGCAGTGTTTGTGGCCCTTTACTACACAAGGACACACAAATGACACAAAGCTTAAAAAAATAGAAGTTTCCCAACCTCACATTCACCTGAAAGTGACGAGGAAACAAATGAGTTGCCCTTCTGGAAAAGCTAAATGAATTTGCTCTGGTCAAATTAAAATTAATTAAAATTATGCAATGTCGCCCTTGTGTTATGTTTAACACAGAGGTTGTAGTGATTTAGGGCTACAATTAGTTCTAGTGTTGGAGAAAGGAGTCCTGTAATGGAGACAGGACATTTTCATAATCCTGGTTATAAACATAATATGCATCATCTTTAGGGACTCACAAACACATTGTAATTAACTTTTACAACAGAAATCAATCAGACTGCATTAGCATATTGAAAAAGAGAAAAGAAATCATTTGCATGATTGAAAGCTCAGAATATGACATAATGACATGGCCTATAGAGGTATTAGATTTGATTTTATTTTTTTGTTGCTCATAGGATATATTTCTTGATTTCGATGTCAAAGTCTACAGGTAAAAATATATAAAAAACAATTTATTTTTATTTTGTTCATTTATATTGCTAAGCATTTTTTGTATCTTTATTGGGACTCATAGCACTTAGAATATTAGGCAGTTATCTTGGGTGCACTCAGTTGAGCAGGAAACCTACCGGCACGTTTATGAGTGGGGGAGGAAACCGGAGTACCAGGAGGGAACCCACACAAAGAGAAGATGCAAACTCTATGCATCTATATTCAGGACTTTTTTTAATGATATTTGGATGTAGAATCTAAGGTATTACAATTATTTTACAGGACTTACAGTATCTCACAAAAGTGAGTACACCCCTCACATTTTTGCAAATATTTAATTATATCTTTTATGTGACAAATTATTATTAATATACAGGATTTATATAGCGTCAACAGTTCGCGCAGCGCTTTACAACATGAGGGCAGACAGTACAAATACAATACAAATCAATACAGGAGGGATCAGAGGGCCCTGCTCGTTAGAGCTTACAATCTAGAAGAGAGGGTCAAGTGGAAAGAAAAAGGTAATAACTGTGGGGGATGAGCTAATGGAAAAAAAAATGAAAATACAGTTGTTAGGTGTGGGTAGGGTAGGCTTCTCTGAAGAGAAGGGTTTTCAGGGATCGTCTAAAAGCTAATAAAGTAGGAGATAAGTGGACAGATGGGGTAGGGCATTCCATAGGATTTGAGAGGCTTTGGAAAAGTCCTAAAGGCGAGCATGGGAGGAGGTGACGAGGGAGCTAGAGAGCAGGAGGTCTTGAGAGGAACGAAGAGAACGAGCAGGTTGGTATGAGATGGGACAACACTTTGCTACAATGTAAAGTAGTGAGTGTACAGTTTGTATAACAGTGTAAATTTGCTGTCCCCTCAAAATAACTCAATACACAACCATTAATGTCTAAACCGCTGGCAACAAAAGTGAGTACACCCCTAAGTGAAAATGTCCAAATTGTGCCCAATTAGCCATTTTTCCACCCTAGTGTCATGTGACTCGTTAGTGTTACAAAGTCTCAGGTGTGAATGGGGAGCAGGTGTGTTAAATTTGGTGTTATCGCTCTCGCTCTCTCATACTGGTCACTGGAAGTTCAACATGGCACCTCAACTTTCTGAGGATCTGAAAAAAAAAGTGTTGCTCTACATAAAGATGGCCTATAAGAAGATTGGCAAGACTGGGGAGCTACAATTCATTGCGGAAGCCATGACTGCCAGCATGTACTGGGACATACTGAAGCAGAGCATGATCCCCTCACTTTGGAGACTGGGCTGCAGGGCAGTATTCCAACATGATAACGACCCCAAACACACATCCAAGATGACCACTGCCTTGCTAAAGAATCTGAGGGTAAAGGTGATGAACTGTCCAAGCATGTCTCCAGGCCTAAGCCCTATTGAGCATCTGTGGTGCATCCTTAAACGGTGGAGGAGCGCAAGGTCTCTAACATCCACCAGCTCTGTGATGCCAGTGGTTTAGACATTAATGGCTGTGTGTTGAGTTATTTTGAGGGGACAGCAAATTTACACTGTTATACAAGCTGTACACTCACTACTTTACGCTGTAGCAAAGTGTCATTTCTTCAGTGTTGTCACATGAAAAGATAGAATACAATATTTACAAAAATGTAAGGGGTGTACTCACTTTTGTCAGATACTGTATATAGTGAAAACAGTTTGTGCACCACTTTACCAAGTAAAGGAAGGCAGTACAATTACAATACAATTCAATACAGGGGTCCTGTTCGTGAGAACTTGCTGTCAATGAATCCATTTACATATGCATGCGCGACCAACGTATTAGTTTGCTTCTGCGTGTGAGCATGAGGGGACGGGGGTTCTTTAAAAAATATATATATACATACATTTTTATTTTAATTTTATTTTTTTATTTCAATACTGTCTCTTTAATTTTTTTTCGCATCACTTTTATTCCTATCGCAAGAAATGTAAACATACCTTGTGATAGAAATAAAGCATAACAGGTCCTCTTTATGGGGACATCTGGGGTCTATAAGACCCCATATATCTCCTTTATCCTGGAAAGCATGAGATTAAAAAAGGAAAAAAAAACATTGATCTCTGCTTTCCAGGGAAAAAATGGCAATGTTTACATCTGTCAGAAGCGGAAGTGACGTCCTGACGTCACTTTCGGCCTCTCAGGATCATAGAGATGGCCGGGCACCATCTGGTCTTTGGCCAGCTCTGTGGTAACCTGCCACAGAGGTAACAAGTAATCTGTGATCCCAAGAAATGCAAGCACTTGCTTTTTATTTATAGGTTGGGGCCACTTTTGAACCTCCTCAATCTTGTTGATCTGAGGCTTGATCAGCCCTCGACCAATAATGTAGCCAAGGTATTTGGCCTCCTCCAAGCCTAAGGCACACTTTTTGGAGTTGACAGTGAGTACTGCTTTCCTAAGGAAATCTACTACTGCTTGAATCCGGGGCAAATGAGATTCCCAATCTGGGCTGTAGATGATGACATCGTCCAAATAGGCTGCTGCATATTGGCGATGTGGTCTTAATGTCTTGTCCATCATTCTCTGGAATGAGGCAGGGGCACCATGCAAACCAGAAGGCATCCGCTTATACTGGAATGACCCCTCAGGGGTAGAAAAGGCCATCTTCTCTTTTGCAGATTCTGTTAGGGGTATCTACCAATAACCTTTAGTCAGATCCAAAGTAGTTATGTACCGGGCACTTCCCAACCTGTCAACAAGCTCGTCGACCCGAGGCATTGGGTACGCATCGAATTTGGACACGCTGTTCAACTTCCTAAAATCATTATAAAACCTTATAGTGCCATCTGGCTTTGGGACCAACACTATGGGACTTGACCAGTCACTGTGGGACTCCTCTATCACGTTCAACTCTTAAATAAATAAAGGTTCTTCATTTCATTTGCAACTGCTTCTCGCCTAGCCTCAGGTATTGCATAAGGCTTTACATTTACGCGGACCCCTGGTTTCGTAATTATGTCATGCTGTATAATACTGGTTGGTCCGGGTAGGTGAGAAAAAAAGTCTTTATTCTTACTCACAAACTCTTTAACGTCCTGTTTGGCCACTGACAACATTTTTAAGTTATAGGTACCCCAGTTGTCACGAGGGCCATGTCCTTTTGGCGGGGTGGCACTGCCAGTAAAGTCTCTCTGTCCTTCCAAGGTTTTAAGAGATTAACATGATATATTTGCTCTGGTTTCCTTTTTCCTGGCTGGTAAACTTTGTAGTTTACCTCCCCTACTCTTTCCATAATTTCAAAAAGACCTTGCCACTTTGCTAGGAATTTACTCTCAACTGTGGGGACCAGTACCAGCACTCTATCACCAGGGTTGAAGGTTCTGGTCTTGGCACCCCGATTATAAACCTTTCTCTGGGCCCCTTGGGCTTGCTTTATATCTTCCCATATAAGTGGCATGACAGAGGCAATTCTATCTTGCATTAGTGAGATATGCTTGATGGCACTTCTGTAAGGCGTAATCTCTCCCTCTTATGTTTCTTTTGCAACATCTAGCAATCCGCTGGGATGTCTATCATATAGTAGTTGAAACAGTGAATAACCTGTAGAGGCCTGAGGTACCACTCGTATAGCAAACATGAGGTACGGCAGCAAAAAATCCCAATTTCTCCCATCTTGGTCCACCACCTTTTTAACATGCTTTTGAGCGTTTTGTTAAATCTCTCCACAAGACCATCAGTTTGAGGGTGGTCGAAAGAGGTATGGAGATGGGAGATTTTGAACAACTTGCACAATTCTTTAGTGACTCTGGACTTAAGTGGTGTGCCTTGATCCGTTAATATCTCTTTTGGAATACCCACATGACTAAGTACCTGGACAAGCTCTTTGGCAATAGTCTTAGCTGAGGTATTACGCAGAGGAATGGCTTCAGGATACCGTGTGGCATAGTTCATTATTACCAGTATGTGCTGATGGCCCCCCAGGCAGACTTTGCTACTGGTCACACCAGATCCATGCCAATTTTTTCAAAAGGCACTTCTATTATCGGTAACGGTAACAGCAGACTGCGAAAATGGGGTGATGGCGCAGAATACTGACACTCTAGGCATGACTCATAATGTTCTTTGACATCTGCATGTAACCCAGGCCAAAAGAATCTCTGGGTCATTCTCTCCTTA
Source organism: Lithobates septentrionalis (assembly GCA_037952835.1). Classification (NCBI taxonomy): domain Eukaryota; kingdom Metazoa; phylum Chordata; class Amphibia; order Anura; family Ranidae; genus Lithobates; species Lithobates septentrionalis. The sequence continues at coordinate 407,798 of JBBDGP010000977.1, read as the reverse complement.
ATTTTCTCTATATCCAGGTGTCCACCCATTATATGACCATGGGCTAAATCTAATACCTTCCGTGGTTCCTACACCAACAATTTCCCTTTCAACTTTGTAATCAAAAGGGTCCGAAGTGAGTTCCAGTGTTTCCTTAGCAAGGAGAGCTCTGTCCTCCTGGCTCCTTTTGTTTTCCCATTAACTCCAAACGTGTGGAAAATATCTCCCCAATAGGGCTTCATGAAGTAGTGAGGGTACCACCCCCACTCAATGTGTCACAGTGCCCCAGGGGGTATCAACCTCAACCACAGCAGTCTTGTAGTTACGTGTGTCACCATGTATACAAATCACCCCAATAGTGCTAAGGTGTAACTTTTCAGGATTTACAAAATCACCTTTGACTAATGTCACAACACTACCAGAATCGAGCAAAGCAGCGACTGGCTTTCCATAAACTGAAATCACACACATTTGTTTTTCCATGCATCCCTGACATGCCACCTGTGCAAAAAGAGACATGCGTTTTTTAAAATAAGCATTTTCACATTGCATTGGTTCATCATTTTGGGGACAGTTAGCAGCAATATGACCTAACGCGTGGAAGTGATAACATTTTATGTGTTCTGTACCTAGTCCTCTACAAGGCCTCAGAGACCTTCCTGACCTATTTGGTCTCCAGGTCCTGAGCCCAAAGTCTCATTACCTGTGGCAAACAGTCTTGTAATTTTTTCTTGTAATTTTTCCCCATGCCCTTGAACCCTGGAACAGTCGCACCAGATCCTCTGGGCAGTTTTTGACCCCTAGAGACATTGGGGTGGGGCACGGATGGGTTCAACAAGTCCTCAGCAACAGAATATCTCTCCACCAGGTCCCGCTGGTTTGCAGTCTTAGGGACCTATGGCTGGCCCACTTCCTCAAAGTGGCAGGGAGCATGCGTAATTAACGGTCCATGACCACATGCTCAGCAATCTTTTACCCCCCGCTAGCGGCCGAGAAAGGGTTAAAAACCACCGCAAAGCGCCTCTGCAGAGGCGCTTTGCCGGCGGTATAGCCGCACTGTCCCATTGATTTCATTGAGCAGGAGCGGTGAAGGAGCGGTATACACTCTGCTCCTTCACCGCTCCGAAGATGCTGCTAGCAGGACTTTTTTCCCATCCTGCTAGTCACACTGGAGAGACAGCAGCGGCTCTTTCGGGTCGCTTTGCAAGCGCTATTATTAGGGCAATAGCGACTGCAAACCGCCCCAGTGTGAAAGGGCCCTTAGATACTGACAAAGTCTCTGGCTGCAGCCACTTCTTGGTGACGTGTATTAAGTCAAACATTTGGGAGCGGGGGGGGTTTGTCAGTACCGTAGGACCACCGATGCACCCGTTGAGCCTGGACTGCAGTGGTGATGCCCAAATATCTCCGCCTTCAGTGACTCATAATCCTGGGCAGCATCTGGTTCCAGGTCAAAATAGGCCTTTTGGGGTTCTCCTGTCAGAAAGGCCGCTAGCAGTCCTGCCCATTGCTCTTTTTGCCATCCTTCTCGAACAGCGACACTTTCAAACTTTGCTAGGTAAGCTTCCACATCATCTGCAGGTGTCATCTTCTGCAGGTAATAGCTGGCAGGCACCATTTTCTGTTCCACTGGCAAAGGACCCCCTTCTTTATTTCCACCAGGGCCTCCGCAAACTGGCTATTCGCCTTCGGCTGCGCTTCAGTGGCCTCTGCGACCTGACAGTTGGCTTCCTGCTGCTGGCGATTGGTTTCCTGTTGAGTTGCAGTGGCCTGCAGCAGGGCTTTTAACACATCCTCCATCTTTCCACTTGTTCAGGAAGATGTACGCCGAAAATCCACCATATGTAGGGGAGTTAGCTCAATGGAGATCACCTTACTGGGAAAAAAGGATAGTCCAAACGGCAGGTTTTCTTAAAATCTGACTTATAGCCAGCTTTATTTTTAAAACGTTGCAAAAAAATCAAATAAACCAAACAGAAATCCTCGCCATGCAGACACCAACTAAACAGTTCAGGATCCTACCTCAGAGGTGAAGGGCTTCTCCCAGTCGCCCACAAAACTAAGACAATGCAAACCTATTTTCTGTCTTTTACAAAGCAGACATCACATCAGTAGCTCTCTCTTAGGTATGGCTTCCTGAGTCCCAGGCCAAGAGCAATTCTTTGCTCCAGTCCTGCTTTATTTATACCACCTATACTGTATATATAAAATATATTTTTTTTAATTAATTTTTTTCCTTCACAAATAAATAAGTGGACATATATGCAGTTTGCACTGTATTGAACTAAATAGATTATGTGTTTATTTATATTTTACTGTAAGGGATTATTATTACGGCTGCTTTGTTGGTTTGTTGGAACCATATTTTTATAGTAGTTTTATTGTTGTTTTGTTTTTGAGTACCCACAAGAATGCACTGAGGAGTCCTGATGGAGTTGGGTGACCACTGGAAACATGCATGGTTGACCCTTCAGAAATGTAGATGTTTCATATGAAATTCCATTGTCAGTCTCAGCCTTCTCCAGTACAAAGAAGATATATTAATTCCTCTGCCTTTACAAATGAAGCTACTTTCCCACTGAGGCGTGCGGGCGCTGGCGGTACAGCGACGCTAAATATAGCGCCGCTTTACCGTCGTTTTAGCGGCGCTAGCGAGGCGGTTTTAACCCCCCGCTAGCAGCCGGAAAAGGGTTGAAACCACCCGCAAAGCGCCGCGGCGTTTTGCGGGCGGGTTTGCAGCGCTGCCCCATTGTTTTCGTTTCATTATTTTTTATTGAAAATTTTCATATGAACAACAGTATAACAGTACATCCGTATACAGTTACAGGTATTCTTTGGTTATTTTTATGAATGCATCCAACAAATAATTCAACATATCACGGTGTACACTTTATAGTAAATGTAAATCGAGTCGAACTTAGTATTACAAACTTTTTTCTTGTATTCACAAGTTTGGGACCGGGATTGAGAGCCTCCCCCCCAGACACCCCATCTGAGAACATACTGTGTCCGGAGAGGTGCCCCCCCTCCCCCCCAGATCTTAATTATGTTCCAAATGTTAAAGTGCCCCATTGTTTTCAATGGGAAGGGGCGCTTTAGGAGCGGTAAATACACCGCTCCTAATGCGCTCCAAAGATGCGGCTTGCAGGACTTTTTTGATCGCCCTGCAAGCGCACCGCTCCAGTGTGAAAGCCTTCGGGGCTTTCACACTGGAGTGCATTGAGCAGCTCTTTCGGGACGCTTTGCAGGCACTATTTTTAGCACTTTAGCGCCTGCAAAGCGCCTCGGTGTGAAAAGAGCCTAATTCTCTAACAACAAAGAAGGCTGCATGTACAGTAAATAAAAATTGGTGGGGTAATTACCTATTGCTGGTCCTTCCTATAGGGACCTCAATATAAATGCTATGATATAAACTGACAATGATAATAATAATAATTATAATATAAATAACAATAGTAGCTGCTTGCCATCATTATACAGTGGCAGGTTGGTACGGCTGCGTGAATCGCCGTAGGTGTATGTCTGATGCTCTAAGAGCTCTAGGGGGTGCGTGCGCGACACCGGAGCCGATGCGCGTGGCCGGCTACCGCGATGTCCGCTGGTGACCCACGATCGCTCCTCAGAGAGGCAGAACGAGGATCAGTCAATGGAAACAGACAGATCCCCATTCTGTCAGGGAAGTAGAGAGAGATCTGCTGTTCCTAGTGATCAGGAACAGCGATCTCTCTCTACTCCCAGTCAGTCCCCTCCCCCCACAGATAGAAACACCTCCCCAGGGAACACTTAATCCCTTGATCGCCCCCTAGTGTTAACCCCTTCCCTGCTAGTGACATTTATACAGTAATCAGTGGCTATTTTTAGCTCTGATCGCTTTATAAATGTCAATGTGTCCAATCTGTCCACCGCAATGTCGCAGTCCCGCTAAAAATTGCTGATCACCGCCATTACTAGTAAAAAAAATAAAATAATAATAAAAATGCCATAAACATATGCCCTATTTTGTAGACGCTATAAATTTTGCGCAAACCAATCAATATACGCTTATTGCGATTTTTTTTACCAAAAATATGTAGAAAAATACATATCGGCCTAAACTGATTACATTTTTTATTTTTTTTTGGATATTTATTATAGCAAAAAGAAAAAAAATCGTTTTTTTCAAAATTGTCGCTATATTTTTGTTTATAGCGCAAAAAATAAAAACCGCAGAGGTGATCAAATACCACCAAGAGAAATCTCTATTTGTGGGAAAAAAAGGAAATACATTTTGTTTGTGTACAGCGCCGCATGACCGCGCAATTGTCAGTTAAAGCGACGCAGTGCCGTATCGCAAAAAATGGCCCGGTCATTAAGGAGGCAAATCCTTCCGGTCCTTAAGCGGTTAATAAGACTTGGCACATTCAATTTCCTCTACTGTATGCGCCAATCATTATTCAATTCTCCCCTACATTGTAAATGTTTACCGCAGGTTCACACACTCAATAGTTTCGTTCTTAATTTGTATGAAAACATTTTTAAGCTCCTTTGTTTATTACGCTTTAACATATGGCTGATATTGAATTTTTGGCAAACTGTACGTATGTTCCAATGCGATATTTACTTTAGTTTCCCAAACACTTAATGTTATTCTGTTGGCAAAGTAACAATAAAATTAACTGTCCAAAAAGCAGAAGAGAAAAAAAAATAAAAAAATCTTAAATGGATAATGATTTTGTTTTTCATGTAATATCCTCAGCAGGGAATTGGTGTTTATTTTTTTAGAGTATTTGCCACAAATTCTTGTAACTGCACTGATTGCAAATTGGGCTGATATAACATGCAAACATTCTCTGGTACACTTGCGTTCCTCTTTCTCCTGTAAAAGAGCAGATATTTAGACCGAAAATGTGCAGAAATATCGTTTGTTGTTAGGAGAGGTCAGCAGAGAACTGCGGCATGCATTGTCCACGTTGGAAAAATGCGACATAAAATCAGAATAGAAGAGAAGAAGAATTCAAGAGAAATATCTCCCCCTCTATCACAGAAAGCACGGTAGGATAATTTGGGTAAGTAATCTTTTTCAGAAAAAGTTGTTCCCTTAGAGAGAAAGCTTAACCACTTCAGCCCTGGAAGATTTGGCTGCTCAATGACCAGAGCACTATTTGCGGTTCGGCACTGCGTCGCTTTAACTGACAATTGCGCGGTCATGCGACGCTGTACGCAAACAAAATTGATGTCCTTTTTTCCCCACAAATAGAGCTTTCTTTTGGTGGTATTTGATCATCTCTGCGGTTTTTATTTTTTGCGCTATAAACCAAAAAAGAGCGACAATTTTTTAAAAAACACAATATTTTGTACTTTTTGCTATAATAAATATCCCCATTTTTTTCTCAGTTTAGGCCGATATGTATTCTTCTACATATTTGTGGTATTAAAAATCGCAATAAGCGTATATTTATTTTTTGCTCTATAAACAAAAAAAAAGAGCGCCAATTTTTTAAAAAACACAATATTTTGTACTTTTTGCTATAATAAATATCCCCACATTTTTTTTTAAAAAAAGCTATTTTTTTTTCTCAGTTTAGGCCGATATATATTCTTCTACATATCTGTGGTATTCAAAATCGCAATAAGCCTATATTGATTGGTTTGCACAAAAGTTCAAGCATCTACAAAATAGGGGATAGTTTTATGGCATTTTTATTATTATAATTTTTTTTACTAGTAATGGCGGCGATCTGCGATTTTTATCGTGACTGCGACATTATGGCGGACACATCGGACACTTTTGACACATTTTTGGAACGATTGACAATTATACAGCGATCAGTGCTATAAAAATGCACTGATTACTGTAGAAATGTCACTGGCAGGGAAGGGGTTAATATTAGGGGGCGATCAAGGGGTTAACTGTGTTCCCTGACTGTGTAGTCTAACTGTAGGGGGAGGGGACTGACTATAGGAGATGACAGATCGTGGTTCCTAGCTATTAGGAACTCACGATCTGTCTCTCCTCACACAACAGAACAGGGATTTGTGTGTTTACACACACACGTCGCTGTTCTGCCTCTCATGCCCACGATCACTTGTGGCTGGTGGTCATGGCAACCATCGGCCACGAGCATCGGCACCCCCGCAGTGTGGCGGTGCGCGCGTGCCTTCTATCCCGCTTAAAGGAGCCAACGTATAGCTACGACAGGTCGCGGAAACGTGCCGACCTGCCGCAGTATAATGACGGCGGTTGGTCGGCAAGCAGTTAGATAGACACTGGGATTGATTTACTAAAGGCAAATAGGCTGTTCACAAATCTGTTTGCCTTCAAGGAAATACTATGGAAAAAACTCGACAGTGTATGCCTGGCTACAAACCTCTAATGCTGCGTACACACGATAGGATTTTCCGACACCAAAACCGTGGATTTTTTTCCAAAGGATGTTGGCTCAAACTTGTCTTGCATACACACGGTCACACAAATGTTGTTGGAAATTCCGAACGTCAAGAACACGATGACGTACAACACGTACGACGAGCCGAGAAAAATGAAGTTCAATAGCCAACGCGGCTCTTCTGCTTGATTCCGAGCATGCGTGGAACTTTGTGCGTCGGCATTGTTTACACACGATCAGAATTTCCGACAACAAATCTTGTTGTCGGAAAATTTGAGAACCTGCTCTCAAACATTTGTTGGCGGAAATGGAGCGTACACACAGTCGGACTTTCCGACAACAAGCTCACATCCAACATTTGTTGTTGGAAAATCCTATCGTGTGTACGCGGCATTACACTTCAAGCCCGGTCAGATTTAAAGCACTCTGGGAATCAGCTCTTAATACATTTCATATTGAACAATGGCAACATGTATGTATCTTTGCACACAAATGTTCCATTAGCTCCCATTTTCAGGAACTTTCATATAAACTACAATCACATTGGTATATAACTCCTGATAAGTTGGTTCCCATAGTCCTCTGATTTGTGTTGGAGTTGTAGTCAAGAGATGGGTTCTCGGGTGCACATTTGCTGGAAATTCCCTCTAATAAGCCCATTTTGGCAGAAAATTTGTGCATTGATAAAATCCGAATGGTCCCTGCTGTCTCTGGGACCCGTGTGTCTCCCAGCAGACGGGGGAGGGGGCGGGAAGTGGCGGGGGTCTATGCCTGCAAGTGGGCGCAAATACCTGTATTATACAGGTATCTGCACCCACCTCCCCCCTGAAAGGTGCCAAATGTGACACCGAAGGGGAGGGGGGAGGGTTCCGAAAAGTGGAAGTTCCATTTTTGTGTGGAAATCTGCTTTAAATTGACACCAGCCTGTTGCTTACTTCATATTTCTGACTGCTCTATGAAAAAAATCAAAAAATCTTTAACAAGATACCTGTTGATAGCAGCTAAAGTCTTAATACCACAATATTGGAAATCTACCTGCATTCCATCAATTAAACACCTCAATACTGGGCATTTTCGCCCTCTTCCTGCCCAAGCCATTTTTCAGTTTTCAGCGCTGTCGCACTTTGAATGACAATTGCGCGGTCATACAACACTGTACTCAAATGAAATTGTTATCATTTTTTCTCCACAAATAGAGCTTTCTTTTAGTGGTATTTGATCACCTCTGCGGTTTTTATTTTTTGCGCTATAAACAAAAGAAGAGTGACAAGTTTTAAAAAAAACACAATAATTTTTACCTTTTGCGGTAATAAATATCTAATTTTTTTTTCTTTAAAACAAATTTTTTCTCAGTTTAGGCCGATACGTATTCTTGTACATATTTTTGGTAAAAAAAAATCGCAATAAGCATATATAGATTGGTTTGCGCAAAAGTTATAGCGTCTACAAAATAGGGGATAGTTTCATAACATTTTTTTTTTTTTTTACTAGTAATGGCGGCGATCTGCGATTTTTATCATGACTGCGATATTGCGGCGGACACATCGGACACTTTTGACACATATTTGGGACCATTCACATTTATACAGCGATCCGTGCTATAAAAATGCATTGATTACTGTATAAATGTGACAGGCAGTGAAGGGGTTAACACTAGGTGGTGATCGAGAGGTTAACTGTGTTGCTAGGGAGTGATTCTAACTATAGGGGGCGGGGACTCACTAGGGGAGGAGACCGATCGGTGTTCCGCTGTACTGGGAACACACCATCGGTCTCCTCTCCTCTGACAGGACCGTGGATCTGTGTGTTTACACACACAGATCCACGGTCCTGCTGTGTTACCGGTAATCGCGGGTGCCCGACGGACATCGCGGCCGCCGGGCACGCGCATCGGGTGCCTACTGACACGGCGGGCGCGCGCGATCGCCGGCGGTGGCGCGTGCGCGCCCCCTGGTGGCCTAGGAAAGCGAGGACGTCATATGACGGCCCGCCCGCAACAAGAGCTGCGCCGCCTGGCCGTCAATTGACGGCCGGCGGTCGGCAAGCAGTTAAAGAATGGAATAATACAATTCAGGAGCTTTACAACATGGAGGAATTAGTAGCAACAGCTAATGGATCTATAGAGAAATTTAATAAGATATGGTCACCATGGGTTATTTTCAGAAATTCACTTTTTATAATTTGTAACCTGACTTCCCTCAGGTTACAAATTAGACATACAGTCAATTAGATATGTCTAAACCCTTATTTAAATCTAAATTTACATTAAATCGCTTATTGTTATTTTTATTATTTTAACTCAGATCTTTCTTTTTTTCTCATTTTTCTTTTTTTCTTTTACTTCTATATCTTAAATGGTTCATAGTAATATAATTTCATACTATTAGTATTCATATTAATATACTTTGATTATTAAATGTTAATTTGGCATTAAATAAATAATGATGTTGTTTATGTCCAAACATACATACAATTGCAAATGTTTTACATGTTTCAAAAAATGTATAAAAATGTATTGTACAAAAAAAATAAAAATAAATAAATATGCTGGTCACTGGGAATTTTCTCTTAGATTATTGAATGAGGTGAAACTCTTCACTGACTTCCATCATCCAGTAATGTCTAAGCAAAAAAAAAAAAACAAAAAACAAAGAAAACTTTTTTTTTCCTTGTACAGTATGTGATTGGTATTCTTTGCAAAGTGAAATCACATTTGCATTCATTAACCACCTGAGCTCCGGAAGAGTTTACCCCCTTCAGGTCCAGGCCATTTTTTGCTATTTAGCACTGCGCTATTTTAACTGACAATTGCGTGGTCATGCAACGCTGTACAGAGATTTATACATTTTTTTCCACACAAATATAACTTTCTTTTGGTGGTATTTGATCACCTCTGAGATTTTTATTTTTTATTATATAAACAAAAAGTCCGAAAATGTTGAAAAAGAAACAATCATTTTTACTTTCTGCTATAAAACATATCCAAAAAAAAAAAAAACTTCATAAATTTAGGCCAAAATGTATTCTGTAGGTCTTTGGTAAAAAAAAAAAAAAATTCCAATAGGTGTAGAATAATTAGTTTTTGTAAACCTCATAGATGAAAAAGAAAGGGAGTTGGGACTTTAGATGAAGCACGGCAAAGTGCCTCCATCCCGGTATATGGGTAATAATAAAGGGAATTTGGGACTTTAAATGAAGTGTTTGGATAGTGGAGGTAAATCACACCATGTTTAAATTTCACCATGGAATGTTTAATGATATACAAACAATAAAAGTATGGATTTCATGTACATATAAAAAGCGTATACATGGCATAGGCATAGTAAAAAGGCAGGGCCATCTTAAGAGCATTATAGGCCCCTGGGCAATACAGTGCGCTGGGGCCCTGTCTACACTACACACCACACTGACCACTACACTACACACCACACTGACCACTACACTACACACCACACTGACCACTACACTACACACCACACCACACTGACCACTACACTACACACCACACTGACCACTACACTACACACCACACCACACTGACCACTACACTACACACCACACTGACCACTACACCACACACCACACTGACCACTACACTACACACCACACTGACCACTACACTACACACCACACTGACCACTACATTACACACCACACAGACCACTATACTACACACCACACTGACCACTACACTACACACCACACTGACCACTACACTACACATCACACTGACCACTACACACCACACCACACTGACCACTACACTACACACCACACTGACCACTACACTACACACCACACCACACTGACCACTACACTACACACCACACCACACTGACCACTACACTACACACCACACTGACCACTACACTACACACCACACTGACCACTACACTACACACCACACTGACCACTACATTACACACCACACTGACCACTATACTACACACCACACTGACCACTACACTACACACCACACCACACTGACCACTACACTACACACCACACTGACCACTACACTACACACCACACCACACTGACCACTACACTACACTACACACCACACTGACCACTACACTACACACCACACTGACCACTACACTACACACCACACTGACCACTACATTACACACCACACTGACCACTACACTACACACCACACTGACCACTACACTACACACCACACCACACTGACCACTTCACTACACTACACACCACACTGACCACTACACGCCACACTGACCACTACACTACACACCACACCGACCACTGCACTACACACCACACCGACCACTACACTACACACCACACTGACCACTACACTACACACCACACTGACCACTACACTACACACCACACCACACTGACCACTACACTACACACCACACCACACTGACTACTACACTACACACCACACTGACCACTACACTACACACCACACCGACCACTACACTATACACCACACCACACTGACCACTACACTACACACCACACTGACCACTACACTACACACCACACTGACCACTACACTACACACCACACTGACCACTACACACCACACTGACCACTACACTGCACACCACACCGACCACTACACTATACACCTCACCAACCACTACACTACACACCACACCACACTGACCACTACATGCCACACTGACCACTACACTACACACCACACCGACCACTGCACTACACACCACACCGACCACTTCACTACACACCACACTGACCACTACACTACACACCACACTGACCACTACACTACACACCACACTGACCACTACACTACACACCACACCACACTGACCACTACACTACACACCACACCACACTGACTACTACACTACACACCACACTGACCACTACACTACACACCACACCGACCACTACACTATACACCACACCACACTGACCACTACACTACACACCACACTGACCACTACATTACACACCACACTGACCACTACACTACACACCACACTGACCACTACACACCACACTGACCACTACACTACACACCACACTGACCACTACATTACACACCACACCGACCACTACACTATACACCTCACCAACCACTACACTACACACCACACTGACCACTACACTACACACCACATTGACCACTACACTACACACCACACCGATCACTACACTACACACCACACTGACCACTACACTACACACCACACTGACCACTATACATCACACTGACCACTACACTACACACCACACCGACCACTACACTATACACCACACTGACCACTACACTACACACCACACTGACCACTACACTATACACCACACCGACCACTACACTACACACCACACCGACCACTACACTACACACCACACTGACCACTACACTATACACCACACTGACCACTACACTACACACCACACCGACCACTACACTACACACCACACTGACCACTACACTATACACCACACTACACTGACCACTACACTACACACCACACCGACCACTACACTACACACCACACTGACCACTACACTACATACCACACCACACTGACCACTACACTACACACCACACTGACCACTACACTACACACCACAGCGACCACTACACTATACACCACACTGACCACTACACTATACACCACACTGACCACTACACTACACACCACACCGACCACTACACTACACACCACACCGACCACTACACTAACATCACCAATGACACTAATATAGCAATCAGTAATAATACTATACACTGTCACTGTACTAATGACAAGGCTGGGAAGGGGTTAACATCTTGGAGTAATCAAGGGGATAAGTGTGTGCCTAACAAGTGTAATGTGTGTATTATTTGCTGCCTTTTACTAAAAATCTACTTGTTCCTTCTCCCTGTGCGCTCCGTACAGGTATGTTGCTGTGCCTGTAGTAGCCCCTAATACAACGCGGGTGGGCGGTCCTAAAGAGGTTAAAGTGTATTTCCACTTTTGCAGCCATATTGGGATAACACATGCTGTTTATTTGTTACATGTCCCTATTCACATAGCATAACTTAAAAAAATAATATTTAAACATTGCAGCTTACCTTTTTAGATGCTTTTTTTTTGGACCCTCCAGCAAGGAAAAATCCTAGGCAGATTTCTTTGTTCATAGGGGGGGGGGGGGGCAGCTGTGTTTGTCATAGTTAACCCTGTCTGTACTGTGCAGGCAAGTCTTCATTATCAATTGTAACTAGATTTCAACAGAAGAAGGTGCAGGTAGAACCTGATCGGTTACCATGCACAGCTGCACCAGATTTTGCACTCTCCAGTTTTAGGCCCCTTTCACACATGCTGTCCAATCAGGTCCATCTCTCCGTTTTTCAGGCGGACCTGATTGGACACTACATTCGCCTCTATGGAGCAACAGATGTCAGGAGTAGGGATGAGCCGAACACCCCCCTGTTCGGTTCGCACCAGAACATGCGAACAGGAAAAAAGTTCGCTCGAACACGCGAACACTGTTAAAGTCTATGGGACACGAACATGAATAATCAAAAGTGCTAATTTTAAAGGCTTATATGCAAGTTATTGTCATAAAAAGTGTTTGGGGACCTGGGTCCTGCTCCAGGGGACATGGATCAATACAAAAAAAAGTTTTAAAAACGGCCGTTTTTTCAGGAGCAGTGATTTTAATAATGCTTAAAGTCAAACAATAAAAGTGTAATATCCCTTTAAATTTCGTACCTGGGGGGTGTCTATAGTATGCCTGTAAAGGGGCGCATGTTTCCCGTGTTTAGAACAGCCTGACAGCAAAATGACATTTGGAAGGAAAAAACTCATTTAAAACTACCCGCGGCTATTGCATTGCCGTCAATACACATAGAAGTTCATTGATAAAAACGGCATGGGAATTCCCCACAGGGAAACCCCGAACCGAAATTAAAAAAAAAAAAATGAAGTGGGAGTCCCCCTAAATTCCATACCAGGCCCTTCAGGTCTGGTATGGATATTAAGGGGAACCCCGGCCAAAATTTAAAAAAAAAAAATGACGTGGGGTTCCCCCTAAATTCCATACCAGACCCTTCAGGTCTGGTATGGATTTTAAGGGGAACCCCGCGCCAAAAAAAAAAACGGCGTGGGGTTCCCCCAAAAATCCATACCAGACCCTTATCCGAGCACGCAACCTGGCAGGCCGCAGGAAAAGAGGGGGGGACGAGAGTGCGCCCCCCCCCCTCCTGAACCGTACCAGGCCACATGCCCTCAACATTGGGAGGGTGCTTTGGGGTAGCCCCCCAAAACACCTTGTCCCCATGTTGATGAGGACAAGGGCCTCATCCCCACAACCGTGGCCGGTGGTTGTGGGGGTCTGCGGGCGGGGGGCTTATCGGAATCTGGAAGCCCCCTTTAACAAGGGGACCCCCAGATCCCGGCCCCCCCCTGTGTGAAATGGTAAGGGGGTACTTACCCCTACCATTTCACTAAAAAAGTGTCAAAATAGTTAAAAATTACAAGAGACAGTTTTTGACAATTCCTTTATTTAAATGCTTCTTCTTTCTTCCTTCATCTTCTTCTTCTGGTTCTTCTGGCTCTTCTGGTTCTTCCTCCGGCGTTCTCGTCCAGCATCTCCTCCGCGGCGTCTTCTATCTTCTTCTCCTCGGGCCGCTCCGCACCCATGGCATTGGGGGGGAGGCTCCCGCTCTTCTCTTCATCTTCTTCTTCATCCTCTTCTCTTCTTCCTTCTTCTCTTCTTCTCTGTTTCTCTTCTTAATTTTCTTCTCCAGGCCGCTCCGCATCCATGCATGGAGGGAGGCTCCCGCTGTGTGACGGCGTCTCCTCATCTGACGGTTCTTAAATAACGGGGGCGGGGGCACCCGGTGACCCCGCCCCCCTCTGACGCACGGTGACTTGACGGGACTTCCCTGTGACGTCACGGGGAATGCCACAGGGAAGTCCCGTCATGTCCCGTGCGTCAGTGGGGGCGGGGTCACCGGGTGGCCCCGCCCCCCGTTATTTAAGAACCGTCAGATGAGGAGACGCCGTCACACAGCGGGAGCCTCCCTCCATGCATGGATGCGGAGCGGCCCGGAGAAAAAAATTAAGAAGAGAAACAGAGAAGAAGAGAAGAAGAAGGAAGAGAAGAGGATGAAGAAGAAGATGAAGAGAAGAGCGGGAGCCTCCCCCCCCCAATGCCATGGGTGCGGAGCGGCCCGAGGAGAAGAAGATAGAAGACGCCGCGGAGGAGATGCTGGACGAGAACGCTGGAGGAAGAACCAGAAGAGCCAGAAGAACCAGAAGAAGAAGAAGATGAAGGAAGAAAGAAGAAGCATTTAAATAAAGGAATTGTCAAAAACTGTCTCTTGTCATTTTTAACTATTTTGACAGTTTTTTAGTGAAATGGTAGGGGTAAGTACCCCCTTACCATTTCACACAGGGGGGGGCCGGGATCTGGGGGTCCCCTTGTTAAAGGGGGCTTCCAGATTCCGATAAGCCCCCCGCCCGCAGACCCCCACAACCACCGGCCACGGTTGTGGGGATGAGGCCCTTGTCCTCATCAACATGGGGACAAGGTGTTTTGGGGGGCTACCCCAAAGCACCCTCCCAATGTTGAGGGCATGTGGCCTGGTACGGTTCAGGAGGGGGGGGGCCGCACTCTCGTCCCCCCCTCTTTTCCTGCGGCCTGCCAGGTTGCGTGCTCGGATAAGGGTCTGGTATGGATTTTTGGGGGAACCCCACGCCGTTTTTTTTTTTTTTTTGGCGCGGGGTTCCCCTTAAAATCCATACCAGACCTGAAGGGTCTGGTATGGAATTTAGGGGGAACCCCACGTCATTTTTTTTTTAAAATTTTGGCCGGGGTTCCCCTTAATATCCATACCAGACCTGAAGGGCCTGGTATGGAATTTAGGGGGACTCCCACTTCATTTTTTTTTTTTTAATTTTGGTTCGGGGTTTCCCTGTGGGGAATTCCCATGCCGTTTTTATCAATGAACTTCTATGTGTATTGACGGCAATGCAATAGCCGCGGGTAGTTTTAAATGAGTTTTTTCCTTCCAAATGTCATTTTGCTGTCAGGCTGTTCTAAACACGGGAAACATGCGCTCCTTTACAGGCATACTATAGACACCCCGCAGGTACGAAATTTAAAGGGATATTACACTTTTATTGTTTGACTTTAAGCATTATTAAAATCACTGCTCCTGAAAAAACGGCCGTTTTTAAAACTTTTTTTTGCATTGATCCATGTCCCCTGGGGCAGGACCCAGGTCCCCAAACACTTTTTATGACAATAACTTGCATATAAGCCTTTAAAATTAGCACTTTTGATTTCTCCCATAGACTTTTAAAGGGTGTTCCGCGGCATTCGAATTTGCCGCGAACACCCCAAATTGTTCGGCGAACTTGCGAACAGCCAATGTTCGAGTCGAACATGAGTTCGACTCGAACTCGAAGCTCATCCCTAGTCAGGAGTGACATGTCCGCTGACATCCGCCACTATTCGATCCAGTCTGCCAAATCCAGACGGATGGTGGTCCTATTTTCCATCCCTCTGGCAGATCGAATCGGATGAAAATGGACACGCGATCTCCCCATAGAGGACTGGTCCATCTCAGCACAGTGAGTGGAGACAGACCTGTCATCCGCCTGCTCAGCGGGGAACAGCGGATCGATCCCTACCAAGCAAGCCGAGTCTGTCAGAACGAACGTGCCCCGTGTGAAAGGGGCCTTAGTCAATAAACCCGTCTGTCCTAAGGCTCGATTAACACTAATGTGTTTCTTGATGCATTTTGCATTTTGCAGAAATGCGGGGAAATTTTTTTAACATGGGTTCCTATGGAACATGTTCACATCAATGCATTTTTGTACCTCTGTGTTTTTGGAAAGGGTCAGGGACTTTTTTTCCCACAAAATGCAGCGTTTTGCATGTAAAAGACTTCAATGGACCCGCATACAAAACGCGTTTATGCAGCGATTTTGCCGCTTCTTGCGTTTTGCGATTTATGTTTTTTTTTTTTTTTAGCTGAACATTCACTGTATATAACTGGTTGCTAAGGAGGGGAAGCCTGCCGCCGCGTCCTTAACAACCGATGAGTCATCAGCTGTCAGCAGGCTTCCCTGCTGAATGTAAAAAAAAAAGAATTGCCGGCTCAACAAAAAAAAAACGGGAAAAGAAAACAGCATGGGGTCCCACCCAGGTCCATACCAGGCCCTTGGGTCTAGTATGGATTCGGAGGGGCCCCCCCCCACACCAATTTTTTTTTTTTAAATGGTGTGCGGTCCCCCCCAAAATCCATACCAGGCCCTTTCACTGTATATAACTGGTTGCTAAGGAGGGGGCGAGGAAGCCTGCCACCGCGCCCTTAACAACTGATGAGTCATCAGCTGTCAGCGGGCTTCCCCGCTGAATGTAAAGAAAAAAAGAATTGCCGGCTCAAAAAAAAAAAATAATCGGGAAAAGAAAACAGCATGGGGTCCCCCCCAGGTCCATACCAGGCCCTTGGGTCTAGTATGGATTCGGAGGGGACCCCTACATGCCAATTTTTTTTTTTTAAATGGTGTGGGGTCCCCCCTAAAATCAATACCAGGCCCTTTTTCGAACATGCAGGTCAGGAAAGGGAGGGGACGAGAGAGCCCCCCCACCTCCTGAACCGTACCAGGCTACATGCCCTCAACATGGGGGGGTGGGTGCTTTGGGGCAGGGGGGGTAGCTTGCCCCCATGCTGATGGGGACAAGGGCCTCTTCCCAACAACTATTGCCTGGTGGTTGTCAGGGTCTTCAGGCAGGGGGCTTATCGGAATCTGGAAGCCCCCTTTAACAAGGGGGCCCCCAGATCCTGGCCTCCCCCCTATGTGAATGAGTATGGGGTACATTTTACCCCTACCCATTCACCAAAAAAAAGTAGTGTACTGTGACAAAATACGGTAGACAGTTTTTGTCCTTTATTAAAAATATCTTCTTCTTCCCCGCTTCTTCCTCCATCTTCTCCTACAACTTCCTCCTCCGGGCTTCTCCTTCTTCTGTCTTCTTCGTCCGGTGTTCTTCTTTCTCTGCCCCTCCTCTGATGCTTCATCGGAGGAACACGAGTCCCTGCAGATGTAGCCCTGGAAGCTGGAAGCAGATGATGCGACTTTGGGAATGCAGCAAGTCGCAGGAGCGGAGTTGTGGACATCCAGAAGACAGCGTTGAGCCAAACAGGAGACAGATGCGAAGTCACAGGAATAGCTGGGTTCGACAGCAGGCGAGCAGCAAGGTACCAAATCATCAGGCAGGAGCAGGGACAAATAGGTAGCCGGAATCAGGAGCCAGTAATCAGAGATGTAGGAGAGTCCAGAAGCAAGGTCAAGGGAAGCCAGAGTTCAGCAACGAATATCAGGCAGGTAATAGCAGGATTCAACAGGGTACGGGTACAAGAACAGCTGAAGATCGGTCAGCATCTGTTACAAGTCAGTGCGCCTCCTTAAATAGGCTGTCTGGCGCCTACGGATGCGCACACTCCTTTGCGCACGCGCATTGGCGTGTGTGTGATCCGCAAAGTCTCTCTCATGAGCCTTTGGTGGGGCTTTAGTGGGGCTTTGGTGAGGCTTCGATGAGGCTTCGTGGGGCTTCAGTGGGGCTTAAAGCGAGCTTTGCCATAGACTTTTATGGAGGCTTTGAAGACGCTTTGAAGCGCAACTAAAGTGACATGGGTTATAATTTTTAAAGCGAAGCCCAAGCAAAGCAAATGCAAGGTATAAACAGGACTGTAAGCTAACAATTTTATTTAGTGGCAGGGGCTTTGACTGGCGCTCAGATAGCTTTAACAAAGCCTGACTGAAACCTTGTTTTGAAGCTAGTGTAAACTAGCCGTTAATGTGAGTTGAAGCCGAAGCAAGTGTAAATGAGCCCTTACTGTGTTGATGAAGTGATTTGCTTTCCTGCAACCCATGGTTGCAGGAAAGAAAATAGCTTCATCTATGGCCAGCTTTAACCATTAAATGTTTCAAAAAGTCTATTGGGTGAGATGAACTTTTGTACCAGGCACTCCTCTGTACACATCCACAATCATCCAATCATGTGCAAGGGGATTTTTTTTTTGTAATTTCATTAGTATAGTTACATAGTAGGTGAGGTTGAAAAAAGACACAAGTCCATCAAGTCCAACCAATGTGTGTGATTATGTGTCAGTATTGCATTGTATATCCCTGTATGTTGTGGTCATTCAGGTGCTTATCTAATAGTTTCTTGAAACTATCGATGCTCCCCGCTGAGACCACCGCCTGTGGAAGGGAATTCCACATCCTTGCCGCTCTTACAGTAAAGAACCCTCTACTTAGTTTAAGGTTAAACCTCTTTTCTTCTAATTTTAATGAGTGGCCACGAGTCTTGTTAAACTCTCTTCTGCGAAAAAGTTTTATCCCTATTGCGGGGTCACCAGTAAGGTATTTGTACATTGAAATCATATCCCCTCTCAAGTGTCTCTTCTCCAGAGAGAATAAGTTCGGTGCTCGCAACCTTTCCTCATAACTAAGATCCTCCAGACCCTTTATTAGCTTTGTTGCCCTTCTTTGTACTCGCTCCATTTCCAATACATCCTTCCTGAGGACTGGTGCCCAGAACTGGACAGCATACTCTAGGTGCGGCCAGACCAGAGTCTTGTAGAGCGGGAGAATTATCGTTTTATCTCTGGAGTTGATCCCCTTTTTAATGCCAATATTCAGTTTGCTTTGTTAGCAGCAGCTTGGCATTGCATGCCATTGCTGAGCCTATCATCTACTAGAACCCCCAGGTCCTTTTCCATCCTAGATTGCCCCAGAGGTTCTCCCCCCAGTGTATAGATTGCATTCATATTTTTGCCACCCAAATGCATTATTTTACATTTTTCTACATTGAACCTAGTATGTGATTTGATATTGTAATTAAAAGCTTAACCCTGGTAGACTTTTTCTACTTCTTTATTAATTCAATCCCACTGTCTTACTCTCAGATTTTCAATCTATCTATCTATCTACCTTACAAGGCAATATAATGTACTAATTTATAAAACAAAAATGTAAGCTATTTCCATTCCACTGTTAGTTTTAAAGAAAAAAAAAGAATTGCTCCGTAGAACAGAAGCTTTCATCTCACTCCCATGTAAGTTATTGAAACTTGTTACAAACCTTCTGTGGCTAAAAAAAAAAAAAAAAAATGAACTGGAGCAAAGAAAGACTGTTCGATTCTCCCGGGACTGTCTTCATTGATTTAAATGAGCTGTGAGTTAATTAAGACAAGAAGGAGAACCTGTTGAATAATTAACAATCCATTTGCCTAAAATCAATAACCTAATTGCCACACCTAGTGTTAAGCCTGTGTCTAAGTTATTGAAAACCACTTCTATCTGTTTGTTAACATGGTGATTGGTGGATTATTTGGATCCCCAGCATGAGTTGTAAAGTGATAATTTACTGAATAATCAATTAAACTTTTCCATTTGCAAACGGCAAGCGGAAAATGATTAGGCACTCAGCTCTGTGTTAAACCACCTCTGAAAGGTGATCATGTCTGCGCCACTATATATGTATGCCTCTTCTGTAACTGTACATAAGAATTATTCAGCAAAAGGACTCCGAGGGAATGTATATACAGATATAATATGTACTGTGCATTGTGGCCGTATATATATATATATAAAAAAAAGAATAATAAAATCTGTGTTTCGGTTGTTCAAGTTTACAATTGTTATAGCAGACCAGGATTTGGAAATCTTATCACACACCTAAGAAATCTAGCAGGAAATTTGCATTTCTTTGTTTTTATTTGCTCCTAACTTATTTTTTCTTGAAGACTGAAGCCTAGAAAGCATTGCATCCATGGTCAATGGAATGTGGTGAATAGTGAATGCTTTGCACAAGCTCCTGCCAGTGGCAGAACTATAGGGGTCGCTGCAGTCGCACTTGCGACTGGGCCCTGTCATTCTGCCACTGTGGGGGGCCCTAAGTACAGTGCGAGAGGGGAGGGGCCTCTGACCCGGGCATGTATCGGCTTCACCCTTCAGTGAGTTGCTCTGCTTTTACAATGTTGCTGATACATGCCCGGGTCAGAGGCCCCTCCCCTCTCCACTGTACAGACTCAGGAAGAGAACTACAAGCCCCAGGGAGATCCCACCGCCCGTTAACACCATAGAGCTGCTGATCGCTGCCTCCCACCTCCCCCAGGTGTGGGAGGAGGGTACAGAGATGTTCTGGGGGTCCAAGATGCACAGCGGAGATCAGGCAGGTACGGGGCAACCTCTGGAAGGGGGGGAGTGACTGTCTGGGGACCCTAAAGTAAGGGGGGCTCTCTAGGGACCCTGATGTAAGGAAGGGCCCTCTCTGGGGACCCTGATGTAGAAGACAGGCTCTCTGGGGACCCTGATGCAAAGGCAGGCTCTCTGGGGACCCTGATGTAAGGGGGAGCTCTCTGGGGACCCTGATGTAAGGGGAGGTTCTCTGGGGACCCTGAAGTAAGGGGGGGTTGGGGACCCTGATGTAAGGAAGAGGCTCTCTGGGCACCCTGATGTAAGGAGGGGCTCTCTGGGGACCCTGATGTAAGGGGGAGCTCTCTGGGGATCCTGATGTAAGGAGGGTCTCTCTGAGGACCCTGATGTACAGGGGGGCTCTCTGGGGACCCTGATGTAAGAGGAGGGGACTTTCTGGGGATCCTAATGTATGTAGGGAGGCTCTATGAGGATCCTGATGTTAGGGGGGATCCGCACTATGTAACAATATTATATATATATATATACACACACACATATGTATATTATATACATGTGTATGCCCGCCCAAGCGTATGACTTTCTTTACTTCGCTGCTATAGGCTCTAGCCCGAGATCTTTTGTAGACCTAGCAATGCCCCTGGTGGGGGCCCTTTATGGTTTCTTGCACCGGGGCCCTCAAGATTATGCCTCTGGCTCCTGCTGACTCTTTCTGTAGCCCCAGGTCTGTAGCGAAGTGCAGACTGTTGGTTACAGAGCCACAGAGTTTGGTTACAGAACCCCCAACTCCTGTATGGATGTGGAGGGTGGTTTGAAGTGGGGGAAATACAGACCCTAAATGTGGGTGTAACATGAAACAGATGGAGTTAGCCTTTAAGAGGACTGTTAATTTGCACAGCAGTATAAGATGCAACAGTTGTTAACAGGTTATATTTAGAGGTCTACATAGTCCCTGTAAAAAGTGTAGCACCCTCCTAGTTAGGTTGCTAGGATACTAGGTAAATTTAGTTTTTTTTGGCTCCTCTGTAGTCAATGGAGCAGTTGTTGTTTTCTTTTGGCTGTTCTGGGTTTCACTGGCTGCAGGTTTGATTGCTCTCCCCTGCCTTCCAGAAAATATAGGCAAATGAGCAGCATGAATTTTTATGGTCCTGCAGCCAATCCCTGGGGAGGTGTGCCCAGAAGTTGGCTGGGGAGCACATAAACAGTCTGAGCTTTAGAACAGCAGTGTCTTCCTGCTCAAGGGGTGCCACCTGTTTAGGTGGGGGGTTGCTACCTACTGCCTTCAGTTGTCCTGTTGTCTTAACTGGCTGTTCATCGAGGTCCTGGCTGTGGCAGAGCCGGGGGTGGGGGGCACATCTGAGAGGGTACTGGACACCTTGAAGCTTCAAGGGAAGGGTCTAACCCACATAACCTCACAAGAAGATATCTGGAAGAAACTGAATGGGCACAGCATCTCCCCTGGCCTTGTGAGTACCACTTTGTTGCAGGGTCTTGGTGACTGTATACTTTTGGGATTGCTGGGCCTTGTAGTTTCTCTCCTGAGAGGTATACACCGATCAGTCCCCTCTAGTTTTGTGGAGAGACTTTGAGCTAAGTAGTTCCTCTTCTGAGAGATACATTCTTCAGTTTCCCCTGATTTCTAATGGGAGGACAGTCCATGAAGGTTGGGTCAAGTAGTTCCCCTCCTGAGGAGTACGTACATCTGACCGCTATTATTTTCTCAGGGAAAGAATGTACTCTGAGTTTAGCAGAAGAACTGTCCCTGAAGTTTGCAGCATGTCTGTGTGTCCTCTTGTTACAGTTAGTGGTTCTGGAGTATCCCATACTACCCTACACCCCATCCAAGTTATTCAACAATAAAACCACAAAAGCGCATCCCTTAGACCAGGGTCTCCAAACTTCTAAGCAAAGGGCCAGTTTACTTTGCTTCAGGCTTTAGGAGGGCCGGACTGTTGCCAGTGGGAGTAGAAAATGCCACAGCATCATTACCCCATTATTGTTTTTTTGGGGAGGAATAGTGCCTCATTGTTGGTATAGGTTGTAAAAATAGTGCCCCACTGATGTCGGCAAGGGGGAATGTTGCCCAATTATTGGTGTCAGTTGGTGTAATAGTTTTCCAAAGGCCAGATAAAGGCAAGCAATGGGCCACATCAGTTTGGAGATCACTGCCCTACACTGACTGGGAGCCCATACACTAGTAAGGGATGGTAATGATCATCGTCTGTGTTGGGAGTGTACAGTGACTGTGCCTTTGACTATCATCAGTTAGAGGCCTTTGCGGGGGTAGCACTACAAAAGTTTTTGTTTTGACGCCCCATTCGGGTTAAGAAGAGGAGATCCAGTTGGTGATTTTCATCACGGTACTAAGGATTTGTTTTAGCTCTACTTAAAATTAGATTCCGCATCTCCAAAAACGATTGGGTACAATAAGTAGCTCTCATACGGATACAGCCATAGTACGGGGAAAGTTAAACACTTTTGGCTGCTTTGGGACTTCCGTAATTAGTTCTGGTAATAGAGATAATATAGCTTTGTGTCTAACACTGCTGTAAGTCATAACATTTGTGCTCTCCCTTTTTGCCTAGCTCAGTGTCATTGTATCTTTAATGATATGTAGATTATGCCTCTCTTCACAGGCCTTTTCTGCATGGCAAAGTTTGTCTTTAACCCTTCGAACATTCCCAGCAAGGAAAACAGACGATAGCAGTGGACATTAAGGTGCACATACCATCTATCCATGATAATCTTTTCAAATTAGCACAGCAAAACTCTCGAAATTCTCATTAGATGCACAGCTAAGATTTATCAGATCTCATTTGCCTAATATGGGGCCTAACTTTAAGCCATTTCGCCCTTCCGGTAGGGGGTAAGATAGAAGAGAAAGAGGTCTTTTGTCATCGCTGTACAGGCTCACTAATTTGCTCCACCTAATACAATTATAAATGAATGGAGCTTTTCCCATACTGCCTTTATAGGTTATAATAACCTTGGATCCCCATAACCTCCCGCTAGCTGAATTAATCAGATCATTTTAATATTTTGTCTTACTTTCTTTTAACTGGTTCTTCTCTTAATTAAAGGGGGGCAAAGATGTAAATAGGTTAGGTGTCGAGAAATGTAGCATCACATTATAAACAAGGCTCATTAAAAAGATGGATGTGCCGGCAGACTGTGAAAATTGCTTACTCTGCAAGTACGCATTTTATAATTTCCTGATGACTAAAAGGGCTAATGCCAGCCTCGTTTTTTCCCATTTCCTCTACGTTTATGAAAGATGGTAATTTTTGAACGCAGGGGGGAAAAGGCAAAACAGACCAACCTATTAATCAAAGTGAATAAAGGTCATGACTATGGCGACAATATCCTTCTCCACCACTGAATGGCAGGACAAAAATCCTCACAATGCAAGCCAAACTTTTATATTGGGTTCAAGAAGTCCACAGTGGTGAAATTAACAATTCCATATTTACACAAATACGATATTATTATCCCATTAAGCATATCATAAGATTATTCAGCTTAATTTCTTAGACACTGTCTACATTTATAGTGCAAAGCTAAAGTTTCCTGTTGCGAATGAATGTTCCCTTACAAAGTGGTCAGCTTTTGGTTTATTATTGTAGTACTCTTCTAGATAAGCTGCAAGGATGTCAGACAAATTTCTTTCTTTTTTGGCTCCTCTGTAATCATTGGAGCAGCTGTTGATTTCTTTGGGCTGTTCTATATCGCACAAGTTGCAGGTTTGACTGCTTCTCCCTGCCTTCTGGAAGTTTCCAGAACATGGGTCTGGGAGAGTCAATCTTTTGAATTTTTATTGTGCTTCAGCCAACCCCCGGGGAGGTGTGTCCAGTAGGTGGCTGGGGACGGAAGGGGGGAATATAAATCGTCTGGGGTCTAGAACAGCAATGTTCTTGTCCTGCTGGAGAAGTTGGACAGCTTCAAAGGCTGTAGCCCCTTCGGGGCACTTCTACTGGAGTTTTGGTAATGTTCATCATCCTCCCAACTGTGGCAGAGGTGGGGGGGGGGCTAATCCCAAATATCTTTGGAGCCAGCTGAGGGACTTCACCTAGAGATCTGGTCTGTAGAACTCACTGAAGAGTATCTGGTGGAGGGTGGAAGTGAATAGCTATCCTGCAGCCAAAGGGAGCCTGGAGGAAGCTAGGAATTGTGCAGTTGTCCTGTAACATAGAGATGCCTGATGGAGCTGGGAAGTGTTCAGTTGTCTTGTGACATTGTGAATACTGAGCTGAGTTCAAGATACTGTGACCGGTGACTGTGTGCTGTCTTATTTTTCTTCTGGCCAGAATCAGAGAAGCCTAGCCTAGTGAAGTGTGTCCTATTACTATTCAGTGCTGCTGGAGTATCCTATACCACCCTACACCCCCTCCTTCTGTTCAGGTTTATCAGCAATAAATCATAAAAATACATCCCCTAGACTGTTTATTGGAGCCAGAGTGAATGGACTGTTGTTTGGGTGGATGGTGGCCTCTGTACTGTTCAGGGGAGAACCAGGTAATGTCAGTGGGCCCCCTTATAGGGGTAAAAGATTACTCTGACTGGTTCCTATTAGTAACTGAACTTTGTACATTGTCTTTATCATATGCACTGCACATTTAGCATTTTTCTTGTGTGTATGTTGGTATTCCCAAGTTAAAGTAGCTGTAAATATCTGAAATGAAAAATATTCACACTATATAACCCTCTATAGTGTGACCTCAGAATCCCCGCCCCCCTCCAGCACACAGCCGATGATTGACAGCCCCAGCTTTGCATGTTTCCCTTTGACATTGCGTAGCAGGGTGTGTCCATTTCCTCCACTCAGGTGTCAGATTACACTGAGTTCCCTTCTGTATGCTGTGCAGTATGTGATGTCAGATCCTCAACCCATGCCTGCTGGTGATCAGAAATGCTGTGTAAAATGTATGTTTTAAGAGGCTGTAGAGGAGGGAAGGCTGAAGATAAACAGGTTTAGACATGTGCGGTTCGTTTCGTTCCGAAATAAAATTGAGACAAAATTCTCGTTATTTGGAAATTCGGATGTATCCGAATTTCCAAATTCGAATAGTAACGAATTTAAACGAATCCGAAATAACAAAATTTGAATTCAGATGAAATTCGAATTCAAACAGCTTTTGAATAGTTTTCGAATACTTTTCGAATTTGAATAGTTTTCAAATTCCAATTCAATAACTTTTCGAATTTGAATAGTTTTCAAATTCGAAAACTTTTCTAATTCAAATAGTTTTCCAATTTCCAAAGAGAAATAAATAGAATAGAAAATAAAGGAATAGAATAGAAAAAAATATATTTATTTTCCTTTATTTCTTCTCTATTTTTTTTTCTTTTTGAAAATTGGAAAACTTTTCAAATTCGAAAACTATTAGAAAACTATTCAAAAACGTTTTGAATTCGAATAAAAGAAACGAATCCCGAAAACAAATTAAATGAATGAAACTAATTTAACTAAACAAATTTATGTAAATAACGAATCGAAATGATACAAAACTAAATACATTTTTTCGTTCTGCACATGTCTAAACAGGTTAAACTTATGTAGGAGGAAATGATTCATCTCTGTGTATCACTGACGCGTTTTATCCTATTGGACACCCCAGATTGTCCAATAGGACAAAACGTGTCGCATGACGCTCCTGGAATAGTTGCTCATGTTTATATATTAATACCAAGCTTGTTTTTTATCGGATTTGCTGTAAGTGTAAACCCCCCTTTTGTTATCATTAAACGCCATACAGTATCTCACTATGTGCAGTTATTGTCAGAAACCATGAATCAGACCGAGACAGAAGTATAATTAAATGGCACGTGTTTAATAATAAAAGTAAATAGAACAAATGTAGTTAAAACATAGCCAAAGTTCGGTAACCAGAACGGATAGTCAGACAAGCCAGAAAGTCAGGAAGCCAGAGATCAATGTAGTGGAACAGCAAGCAGGATCTGGAGGCAGAAGGAATGTCAGCCAAGCAAGTCTTTAACAGGAACGCAGGAGATAATCTCTGTGATGTTGACCAATGGGAAAGCCGAGATCATCTGGGCTGGGCGGCTTAATTAGGCAGGACTGACGAGCAGGATATCATCAATAGGTGAGTCACCGTGGAGATATAGGAGCTGGCACTTAGCTGACAGCTGAGCGGCCAGCTCAGAGGAAGGAAGGGCAGAGCCCAGCCCTGACAGTTATCTGTTTTTCATGTATATTATCATGGATCATTGAAAAACCTGATGTGATTCATCTTATCCTTTGAAGTCTGTTTTGGATGCTGAAATAACTTTAATCTAACCCTAGTCCAATTTAGCTCCACACTATTGTCTTTTATCCAGTTTTGCACTATATGTCTAGTGGTGTGTTGGCAGTTTATCTATTCTCTATGCGCAATTTTTCTTTTATTATATAAAACCCGCTGATATCTGGCTTAGCCACTCAGCGTGCCAGTGAGAACCTAAGCCTGCCGCTCCCACCCCCTCCTTAGCCCAGTGCTCCAGTGTACGCTGAAAGTCACTGGCTCTGCGCTCACTGAAGACTAATAACTGAATGATCACCAGTCTTTGATCGCTCAGTTCTCTTAAAAGAAAAAAAATGCCCATGAAGACTCCTGTGGTGCATGACGCCATTTTGGCCTAGGGCAGAAACCAGGAAGCAATTGAAGAAATGTTAAAATAAAAAAATAAAATAAAAAAAGTATATATAATATACCTTCCTATCTATTTACTAATGCTAGCAGCATAAGGATTCAAATAGTTCATGTTGATAGAAAAAGTTCACGTTCACTTTTACTACCCTAATAGTAATATATTCATAAATACTGCTTTTTTTTTTTGTAGCAATTACAAAATTCAAGCATTTTACAAGACCAGGCAGTTACAGCCACAGTTCTAGGTATATTTTATTGAACATTTTAGCCTTTTCCATACCCAAAAACACTAGAAATATATATTATAGATGTATTTACACTGTTATACAAGCTGTACACTCACTACTTTACATTGTAGCAAAGTGTCATTTCTTCAGTGTTGTTACATAAAAAGATATAATAAAATATTTACAAAAAATGTGAGGGATCTACTCACTTTTGTGAGAAAGTGTATATATATATATATATATATATATACATACACACACTATATTACCAAAAGTATTGGGACGCCTGCCTTTACACGCACATGAACTTTAATGGCATCCCAGTCTTAGTCCATAGGGTTCAATATTAAGTTGTCCCACCCTGTGCAGCTATAACATCTTCGACTCTTCTGGGAAGGCTGTCCACAAGGTTTAGGAGTGTGTCTATTGTTTTACCTTTCTTCCAGAAGCGCGTTTGTGAGGTCAGGCACTGATGTTGGACGAGAAGGCCTGGCTCGCATTCTCTGCTCTAAGTCATCCCAAAGGTGTTCTATAGGGTTGAGGTCAGAACTCTGTGCAGGCCAGTCAAGTTCCTCCACCCCAAACTCGCTCATTCACACTATATTGCCAAAAGTATCGGGCCACCCCTCCAAATCATTTGGTGGAGGGGGGATTATAGTGTGGGGTTGTTTTTCAGGGGTTGGGCTTGGCCCCTTAGCTCCAGTGAAGGGAACTCTTAAGGCGTCAGCATACCAAGACATTTTGGACAATACAATGCTCCCAACTTTGTGGGAACGGTCTGAGGATGGCCCCTTCCCACTCCAACATGACTGCTCACCAGTGCACAAAGCAAGGTCCATAAAGACATGGATGAGCGAGTTTGGGGTGGAGGAACTTGACTGGCCTGCACAGAGTTAGGGTTGCCACCTTATCCCTTTAAACCCGAACACATATAAATTACACAGGTTCTGAGGCTAATTTAATGCAGATAAGGCACCAAGTGAGTTTAATTACCACCTTAATCAGCCACAGAACCTGTGTAATTCATATGTGTTCAGTTTTAAAGGGATGAGGTGGCAACCCTGCACAGTCCTGACCTCAACCCGATCGAACACCTTTGGGATGAATTAGAGTGGAGACTGCGAGCCAGGCCTTCTCCTCCAACATCAGTGCCTGAACCTCACAAATGCACTTCTACAAGAATGGTCAAACATTCCCATAGACACACTCCTAAACCTTGTGGACAGCCTTCTCAGAAGAGTTGAAGCTGTTATAGCTGCAAAGGGTGGGCCAACTCAATATTGAACCCTATGGACTAAGACTGGGATGCCATTAAAGTTCATGGCGTATAAAGGCAGGCGTCTCAATACTTTCAATAATTTAGTATATATATATATATATATATATATATATATATATATATATATATACATAATATATATATTATATATACATAATATATATATTATATATACGTATATGTGTATATATATATATATATATATATATATATATATATATATATATATATATAGATATAATATATATATATATATATATTAATATATATATATATATATATATATATCTATATATCTATATATATATATATATATATATATATATATATATATATAGATATATAGATATATATATATATATATATATATTATATATTATGTTTTTCATCATGCTGAGGGTTTTCTTGGCTCAATGTCCTAGGCTATGTGGCAAATGATTTGTTTTGTCTCTGGTACAGTAGTTGTTTTGCGGATGAGGAAAAGTCCTTCTGACAGAATGATGCATAGCACTGCCAGCCTCAACCTCTCTGCTTCATGAATAAATTACAATTGAAAGTTCAAACCAATACCTGCGTCTGCTCTAGAAAAAGGCTTTAGTCTAATTTACCTAAACATCGTGCAGGGAGCATGGCACAAAAGGAAAATGTATAGGTGAGAGGTTAATAACGGTGTTTAAATGGAGGGATGGATTCAATCCAATGCTGAGATTAACAGTATAGTAAGTCAGCAAAATGAAAAATATTTTAATCAATCCCATGATGACATGGGATGCATTGTGATGTAATTTCTGATATCATGTTATAGATAAGCCATAAATTAGGAACTTCCGTACTGAAAACAGACTATACATGTGAAGCTATATGTTTTCCTAGTTCATACACAGACAAAGTATATAGTACAAGACAGAGATGAAATTGTAAATTTGCTCTTGTTTTAGTAAAGACAATATGCAGTTATATATATATATATTCCAGGTTTAGTCTATTGAAGTCTTACTAAACCCATATGAAGTAAAGCATTAGATAGGAAGTAGTTCTGGACAGCTGCACTCCGAAAAAATTGCCTTTTATTCAAAATGCAGGATCAAATATACATGCCACAGCAGAACGCACAGAAAACTGACGCGTTTCACACTAACAAACAGTGCTTAATCATAGCTGTGATTAAGCACTGTTTGTTAGTGTGAAACGCGTCAGCTTTTCTGTCCGTTCTGCTGTGGCATGTATTTTTGATCCTGCATTTTGAATAAGAGGCAATTTTTTCGGAGTGCGGCTGTCCAGAACTACTTCCTATCTATTGCTATATGCATTGCCAGCACCTGTGGCTTCTAAAGTGGTGAAGAGGTTTACTTTCGTCAGATCTACCTGGAGCGGTGAAACCCCCTTCCTCCCTATGCAGTAAAGCATGCTTGTTATACTCACTGTGGAACCTAAGGGGTTTAATCCTCTTCATTGTGTAAAAAGGCTGCTTGATCCTGTCTTCTCTGATCCTCCCTTTCCTGCCCCCAAAACATTTCTGGATAAGACCGAGTTAGTGGAGTCACTCTGCACATGCTCAGTTTGGTGTGTATTGCTAGAGAGTTTTTTGTTTTCTTGGGAGGCTGCGTGTGATCAGCACAGGGCCAATC